>CAWUFW010004496.1:1200000-1529159 GCA_963921515.1 Calotriton arnoldi
GAATTCCAAGGTGCGATATTTACCAGGTGACCAATGAATGCCCCATTCTGAGTTTTTACAATTGAATGTGGAATAAGGTGGTAGCAGTGCATGTTACCCCAGTTACAAGGTGTGTAAACATCAAATGTGTGCAGTCTACGTGCAACTCAGAATTCCAACACGAGTGTAAACGGAAAATGCAGGGCGGCATGAATGAGCACACAAAAAATAATAAATGTGGTAACAACATGCATGAAACCGTGGAAAATCCACAGTCATAAAGTCCCACCACTGTAACTTGGCCAGGTGCAGCCAATTGAAAGAAATACTTCTCTCCCAAATGCACACCTGCCAGCTCTGATAGAAAACTAGGGAGTCCAGCGGCACGAAGGAGCACGCTCCGTAAAGTCCGCTACATTCACTATGAGCAGAACTGTGGCAAAGTGGTGGAAGTAACAGAAGAAGGGGATAGAAAGGTAAATAATGTAAATTAATAGGAGACAGTACATGTGCAGACCACTAGAGATGATAAAAAGAGGTTAGAGCTAACAACAGCGGTGGCATATTTATTATCAGATGGTGCACTATCTTGACAACATACCCTCAAAAATGCCGTCTTTTGCTAATTTGTGTGCAAAGTTTGATTAAATCTGCTCTATGTCGGTTAGACCCAGCCCTTTTTGCAGGTTTATCCCCAAACCTTTTGCTTCCTATTTTTCTGACCTTGTTTTCATTGGCCTTAGGATTCTGGGCACTTATCCACTGCAAAGCAGTGCTAAAGTGGATCTGCTCTCTGTGGAAATTGTGACTATGATTGGCTGTCCATTAAGTTAGCATATTTGATTTACTGGTAAGCCCTTAGTAAAGTGCACTGAGTGTGCCAGGGCCTGTAAATCAAATGCTACTGGTGGGCTTAAAGCACTGGTTGTGCCACCAACATGAGTAGCCCTGAAAATGTGTCTCAGACCTACCACTGTAGAGTCTGCGCGTGCAGTTGTTAACTGCCATTTTTACCTGGCAACTGCACGCACTTGCTAGGCCCAAACCTTCCATTTTCTTACATATAAGGCACCCCTCAGGTAGGACCAAGGTACCCCCATGGGCAGGGTGCAGTGTATGTGAAAGGTAGGACATGTGCAAGTGTCTTTTATATGTCCTGAAAGTGAAATGCTGTGCATTTCGGTTTTCACTGTTGAAAGGCTGTCTGTCCCATGGGCTATCAATTGGAGCTGCACTGCAACATTTTACACGTGTAACATTCAAATGGGACAAGATGGAGAAATGGAGTTTATGGTCTCTGAACTCAGAATTTAGAACACACCTTTTAGTAAAGGTGTTTTTTACATTGTGTGTTTGAAAATGCCACTTTTAGAAAGTGTAAGCAAAGAAAGAGGAATGACCTGGACCTTGCTGATTCATAAACATAAATGAATTCAGGGCCATATGTAGGTGGGCTAATACCGGTCGGTAACGGCCGAAAATCGGTAAATTTCCCGTTACCGACCGGTATTTAGCCCTTTGCGATGTAGGAGGCCGGATTTAAGGAGTCGGTAATTTACCGATTCGTTATTTTAAGGAATTGGTAAATTACCGATTCCTTAAATCCTATGTAAGGAGCACTCAAGTGAGTGCATTTTTGGTTTAAGGATTCGTTATTTACCACCAACTACAAGTTGGTGGTAAATACCGAATACCTTTTAAAAAGCAATTTTGTGCTTTTTAAAAGTGCCATGTGGCAGACATACATGCCCTTAGGGCATGTATGTGCGCCACATGTGCACACATGCACGATTCAGGGTGCAACAGGGTGTCAATTTGACACCCTGCCACCCTGAATATGCTCCCCCTATTACCTATTCGGTATTTACCGAATCGGTAATAGTGAATAGCTTCCCATTCATTCCTATGGGCCTTCAGGCCCATAGGAATGAATGGGAAGGTATTCCTTATTGCCGATTCGGTAAATACCAAATAGGTAATAACGAATATTACCGAATCGGTAAAATTTACCGAATGTTTACCTACATTCTATTTACCGATTCTTAAATACCGAATCGGTAAAATTCGGTATTTAGGAATCAGTAAATAGAAATTACCTACATATGGCCCTTAGTGTCAAGACCAAACTCTCAATTGTTTGATCAGGTATTTTTATTTTACCTTATTATTCAAACTGTTTTTGTCAATTTTCAAAAAACTTTTAGTGAAAAAAGAGCACTGTACAATCATAGCGAGTTTACATACATAACGACATTGAATATTGTGTATTTACAGTGAAACATAAAACATTCCTCAAATTCAGCAATACATCACAAATACATTTATGTAACATTACAAAAGTGGAAAAGACAACATTACTTTATGCCCCAAATTACAAGGGTATCATTCTATTCCTTGAGCCTAAACACTCTTAAAGGAGTGTAAATACGATCTCGTACTGAACACGGGGAATACTTTACTGTCTACATCAGGGGTTAATGTAGCGACCCTCTGTGTAGAGTGAAATTAAATTCACCATCCCTCAGTGTTTACAAATATTGCGAACGCGTTTCGAGTCCCGGGCAAACAAATACAGGGGCTCTCATCAGGGCTTCTGAATTTTGTAAATACCGATGTTGTTTGTCTGAAGATGTTTCTTTAACAGCTTCTAACTTCGTCGAGACACATCACAAGTAAATTCTTTATTTTTAGGACATTTCATTTTTAACGCTTCAGCTTTGGGTGAGCGCTTAGCAGCGCACGGCCTCCTCATGCGCAGAACCTCTGAGCACTGGTTGCTGATGTCTCAGGGTAAATGCTTCTATTGTCGACTTCTAAGTTATTCTCTGTTGCTCCATTGCTGTTATTCTTCACCAAAATCGCGCAACTCACGCTTCCTGTCAGCTGACTCAGTTCAAATACTGATTATGCGTATTTGAATTCAGCGCTCCCCGACGGGGAGACCAAGAGGACGCCTGTAGAGATAACCGCTGGGAGCGCTGAATTCAGACAAAAGTCACAAGTAGGCCCTCCCACCCTCGCCCTCCCATGGAGTATAGAGGATAGTATTTTAGGAATCACTTACAGTGGTACTACACCAAACGGGTAGCTTGACCCTCTTAGCCCCCATCCCCAGATTGGCAGCTCCTTCTTGCATTAGATGCAAAAAGGCAGCGCCCACAGTTAGAAACCCTTTGGTCCTGACGATTGCGACGTACCCTACGGGGACACTAACGCAGAAACATGTTGACCACACTTAACACGGTGAAGGGAGAATAACGTCCCAGATCACTGTTCAACTATTTTAATACCATACATTTGCTCCCTGAATAAACACAGTTTAGTGACAGATGTAATGGTTTTTAGATCACCTTTCACTTTCACACGGTCACCACTTAGCTTTAGAAGTGCATCCCTGTCTCCAGGTGTATGCCCGCCCTCTATCAAACGAAGTTTTTAGAGGGCGAGGACAGCCTATGATGAAGCAGGACACCGGGCGGTGTGTGAGGCCAGTCCGAAACTTTTTAAGAGATGCCCCCACTGATGTTGCATATCAGTATAACTCTGTAGGAAACTGTAGGAACCCACGCTAGGGGCAGCCCATTTTGTGTTTACATGTTATGACCATTGCCTAGTGGCAAAGTGATTTATTTAATTGTGGTCTATGTGTTTTATATTCAATATATGAGATATTTTTAGAACCTTGTGTGGAGTCTCTTTTGTGGTGTATTTTGTGTGTCACTGGTGGGTGTGTGTTGCACAAATGCTTTAAACATTGCCTCTAGGATAAGCCTGACTGCTCTGCCAAGCTACCAAGGGGGTGAGCAGGGGTTATCTTGGGTGTGTAACTCCCTTACCCTTACTAGCATGGTTCTGCTTGGCTTAGGTGTATACCCTAGCTAACCAGAAACCGCATTTCTAACAAAGCCCCTTATAACAAGTATTTCTAAAACACAGGTACTTACCACTGAGTTGCTGCTAAAAAGTAAAAAAACATTGACAAAGCCAATGGGTCTGAGTTTAATCGCATTTAAGCAAAGAGAAGAAAAGAATGTTGTACATATTGGATGCTCCCATGCCTTAGATATACTCATGTTGTTTCTATGCTAAATAAATGTTGGATGGCTAGGAACTCTTCATTGTAGTCCTTCTTTAGTTTCTCCCTGCCATAAAGAAAGGAGACGCTGCCAGAATGGAAGGAAGTAGGGAGAAGTAGGAAGCAGTGGCGGCACCTCCGCTATGGCGGAGTGTTGCCCCCCTGCCAGCTGCCTCAAAATTAAAAAAATAAAACATTAATAAAATGTGTTTATTATTGTTTTGTTTTTCCTTTCCTGCAGCATCTTGTGGGTGGGGCCATCGCAGAGGGGACAGTCGCAGGAGGAGTATTGGCCGACTGTCTCAGGACAGCCAAACTGTCATGCCACTGACATCTCTCCAACCCGAGCTGCATTGCCGGGTGGAGAGAATAGCAGGCATAGGCTCCCAGTCCCCTTTGGATTGGAAAACAAGCCCGCTCAGGCCAATTCCTGGTGGAGAGGTGGAAGAGAGTAACAAAAAGGGTGGCAGGTGGGGAGAATTATGGGCATACAGAGGAAGAAGGACGGGAGGGTGGAATGAGATGGGTTAGTGGGCAGGGAAAAGAGGAACACATAAGAGAAACAGGGAGGGATGTGGAGGAACACGAAGGGAGAAGTGTTGTTAGCCAGAGCTGCTGATTTTGTAACTAGAGAACCTGGTTCGAGTCTCGGCGGGCTCAACATCCTGTGATTCTGGGCAATTCACTACGTTTCCTTTGCTGAAAAAACATGAATGTGACCTTGTGTAGTGTTACTGGTGCTCATATAAAGCGCTCCAATACTTTAGGGTAGAGCTCCCACCATATAAAACTGCAAATAAATAAAAAATAAATTGGTGAGAAAGGGAGAGCAAGATAGCCGAAAGTAGTAGGGAGGGCATGCAGGCACAGGGCTTTGTTTTAAAGTAGCTCCTCCTCGTGTAGTAAAATACAAGCACTGCATGGGAGGCAGAAAGATACGCAAAACAACGAATAGCAACGTGTGAGAGAAAAATGCTCCTCTTGACTGAGACAATACATTATACATGATTGGCAATATCTCAGGCTAATGTCTCTAAACACGGTCCTGAGGTCTTGCGCAAAAATGCTATTTGCACTCGAATGTTTTTTCATCCAATATTTACACATAATCTTAAATCACCAGCAATAACATTTACTATCTTTGTGTGTGGGTGCTCACGAGTCATCACACCAACAGAGGCACTACGCAATGCAAAGGTGCAAACGGCTAAGCCTGGGCGTAGTTCGCGAAGTAGCGCTACACGAAGCTACGCAAAGTGCAGTTCGCACTACGCGAGCTACGCGTAGCACTACGCGAACTGCGTAGTGCACTGTTCGCAATGATTGCACAGTGCCGGATGCTTGTCCGCACTGTGCAATCATTGAAAACGGCATCTTGCACAGTGCAAGCTGTCTTTACTGCCGCTCGAGTAGATTTTTACTCGAGCGGCAGCTTCTCAACGCGAACTGGTAGTTTCTCGTCGCGGCGGTCGCGAGCATACGCGACCACTCGCAATGAGAAACCTGACCTCCCCGCGTTGAGAATCTCGCCGGGATGTCATTTGCTTGCTCGCGGTCGCCAACTTGACGTTGAGGACCGCGAGCAAGCAAAAAATGACCGCTGCACTACGCTACGCTACGCGTGTTTGCACTGTGCTACGTGCAATTCGCGTTGTGCGAAGTAGCGCAAACTTCGCAAACTACGCGAGCGTAGCGTAGTGCTTTGCCCAGGGTTACAAACGGCACAACGTTTGCACGCAAACCATTTATTGCATAGAAACTTCACGTTAGCAAAACTCTAAATGTAGTACACGTGAGCACAACAATGAATGTATTGTTGTAAAAAACAGCAGATAATTATAATGAAAAGTGAGCTTAAAGAAGGGGAGGGAACAGCACAAAACTGGAATGCCAACAAAAGTCGAATCAACTAAAGCTGCGCAGCGTGAAATCCTAGTGACAAATAAAAACAGACAGCACATTGGTGGTTTCCTACCTGTGAGATATGAGCTTTCTGCAATATTCCACATATTAAGAGAGGGACACTTTGGTGATTGTGTGTAGAAATGTGTTCTTCTCATAGAACACAACACTCGCTCAAATGCGCACCACCGCGCAGTTAAAAAAGCCCTCATTACAAGTTGGGCAGACTTTGCAGCTGAGATACTGGGGGCCAAAATTAAATTTACTGGGGTATTTCCACTACAAAGTCCAACAATTATGACTTGTTTCCCTGAATTGGGGGACAACTGCATGCACCCGGATTTACAAAGTGTTTTAACGCACAGTTTTCCAAGATTTCGGTAAAAAAAAGTATAGATTTTTCACCTTCAGTGTGTATGTAGAACTGCCAGTGAAGGGGCCCGGGGTTCAGGGCTGGGAGCACAGTGCTTCAAGGCATGCTTGTGCCTGTCCGAGGGCAGCACTGTATGCTCTCCTTGGACTGTTGCAGGGGATGAGCAGAGGCTGGGCAATGCTACAGCCCCAGGCCCGGCAGCTTCTGTGAGAGACCAGGGGCCATATGTATCAAAGTTTGTGTTTGCGATTCTCAAATAGCGAATTTTTGAGAATCGCTATTTGAGAATCGCAAACGAGATGTATGTAGGATTCGCAAGAAAATTTGCGAATCCTACATATTCCTTAATTGCGATTCGCAAATTGCGAATCGCAGTTAAGGAAACCCTCCCCATTCATTCCTATGGGCCTAGAGGCCCATAGGAATGAATGGGAGGACATTCTCAATTTGCGATTAGCAATTAGAGAATCGCAAATTGAGAATGCAATTTCAAGGTTGCAAGGGTGTCCAAAGGACACCCTGTTGCACCCCTGAAATGAGCATGGGTGCACATGTGGCGCACATACATGCCCTGAGGGCATGTATGTGCGCCACATGCCACTTTGAAAAATGCAAAAAAATGCATTTCTCAAAGAAATCGCAAGTTACCACCAACCTGTAGTTGGTGGTAATTTGCGATTCCTTAAGCCATAATCGCACAACTTAGGTGCTTCATACATTTCATTTAAGGAATCGCAATTTGCGATTCCTTAAATACGATCGCAAAATAGAGAATCGTAATTTTGCGATTCTCAATTTGCGAATGCCTTTTGGATGATACATCCCAAAGGCTTGTTCCCGTTCGCAAACGGGCCGATTCTGAGAATCGGCCCGTTTGCGAACGGGAAATGGGCTTGATACATATGGCCCCAGGTGTCTCTGGGCCTGGAATTATCAGATCCAGAGTTTTCAGACCCAAAACTTCAGGGCCCTGGAACAATATAACTTTGGTTTCCGTTATCTACCACTCTGAGTGAAATGCCACCACTCGCAATGAGCGCCTCAGTTTTATCACCAGCAGCGTCCTGTGCAGGTAAGAGCGGTAGGCCGGGTGGAGGGTATTTCGACAGACGAACACGAGGTAAAATTAAATAAATAATAAATTTTCCCTCGTTGTCATCTGTCGAAATCCCCCCCACCCGGCCCCACTGCTCTTACCTGCACGGTCCGCTGCTGTTTATGAAAACACTGCATCATTTGCACGGCTATGAACAATGACGTCATAGACCCATGACTCATATCAATCAATCAAACAGTACTTGTAAAGTGCGGCTTATCACCTGTGAAGGTATCCAGGCGCATGGGCTCTGGGTTTCAGTTGAAGAGCCAGAAATTAATTTTCTTCCTGAAGTCTGTCAGCGAGGGTGATGTTCAGAAGGGGAGGGCATTCCAAGACTTTGCAGTGAGGTGGGAGAAGGAGCGTCCTCCAATGCGGCAGTGGCGGATACGTGGTGTCTGTGCGAGGGCAAGGTGGGTGGGTCGGAGGTTTCTGGATGGTTTGTGGAAGTTCAGGCAGTCGTTTAGGTTTGTGGGTCCTTGATCGTGAAAGGCTTTGTAGGTGTGGGTCAGTGGTTTGAACTGTGATCTTTCCTGGATGGGAGCCAGTGTAGATCTCTCAGGTGCTGGGTAATGTGGGTTCTTTTGGGCAGGTTGAGTATGAGTTCGCTGGCTGTGCCTCCATAGAGTGCGCTGCCGTAGTCTAGGCGGCTGGTGATGAGGGCCTCCATCACTGGTGCTGATGGGGAGCCATTTAAAGATTCTGCAGAGCATGAGGAGTGTGGAAGCAGGCTGTGGAGACGGCGTTGACCTGTCATTTCGTGGAGAGTTCCCTGTCCAGGATGATGCTGGGATTTGCGTTGTGGTCTTTCGATATGGGTCCGAGTCCCGTTTTCCACCAGGTGTCGTTCCAGGGGAAGTAGTGGTGGCCGAAAATCAGCACTACGGTTTTGTCCGTGTAGCTCTTCATCCAGGTGGAGACGTTTCTCATGTAGTTGTGGAAGTTGGACTTTGTCGTGGTGAGGTCAGCTGAGAGCAAGAGGATGAGCTGCGTGTCGTCAGCTTAGGAAATGATCTAGATGTCGTGGGTTCTGATGATGTTTGCTAGCAGTGTTATCTAGATGTTGAAGTGGGTCAGACTGAGGTATGAAGCTTGTGGGGCCCCATAGATGGTGGGCTTGGGTTGTGAGCTGTAGGAAGGGAGACGGATTCTCTGGGTTTACCCTGTGAGAAAAGATGCCATCCATCTAAGGGAGTCTTTCTTCCATTCCGATCTGGCGTAGTCGTTTGATGAGTGTGTGGTGGGAGATGGTGTTGAAGGCTGCAGAGAGGTCGAGAAGGATCAGGCTGCTGATTCTCCTCTGCCGAGTAGGGTGCGGATGTCATCTGTCACGACGATCAGGGCTGTCTCGGTGCTGTGGTTGGCTCTGAATCCTGATTGGGAGGGTTCTAGTAAGTTGTTTCTCTCCAGGAGTTCGGTGATTTGAAGGTTGTTAGCCTTCTCCAGGACTTTGGCAGTAAATGGGAGAAGCTACATGGGGTGGTAGTTATGGAGATTGCTGTGGTCTGCGGAGGGTTTCCTGAGGAGGCTGATCTTGTCGCTTTCGAGGTTGAAGAGTTGATAAAGGCATGGTTCAGAGGGTGCTCCTGAGTGGATGGAGTTCATTAAGGCAGTTGTGTTCTGGGTGCTCATCTGTTTTCATGTGGTGAGCGAGTGGTCTCTGGAAATCTTCGTGGAGGTGAGGGGGCTGAGGCAGTCTGTGGGTTGGGGATCGAAGTTTCTATATATGGTGGCTGTCTTGTTGTGGAAGTGGTTTGCTAGAGCGTCGCAGAGTTTTTGTGAGGCGGGGATCGAGTTTTCAGTGGCAGACAGGCAGGTAAACAGTCTGACAATGGTGAAAAGTTCCTTGGTCTGGTTGGCTCTGGCCTCGATGCAGTTTGCCAGGGCCTCCTTTTTTGCATCTCTGAGTTGATGGTGGTAGGTTTTAAGGGCAGACTTGAAAGTAACTCGATCAGTGTAGTTTCTGCTGGTGTGCTATCTTCTTTCTAGGTGTTTGCAGCTGCGTTTCATCTCACTGAGTTCTGGGGTGTACCAGCTGGCTTGTTTGGTGGATCTGGCGTTTTGGATGGTTTGATGGGGGCGACTCAGTCGGCAGCGCTGGCGATCCAGGCGTTGAGGTAATCTACTGCCTGATTCAGGTTGGTGGAAACATTAGGTTGGGTGTTGCTGAAGGCATCACTCCATTGGTGCTGTGAGACTTTGTTCCAGCTGTGGAAGGGGGTGCCGAGGCAGTAGCGGGTGGTGCGGGTTGGTACGGCGATGTCGAAGTGGACGACGTAATGATCAGACCCGGTGTGTTCCGTGGTGCGGCTATATCTCACTCTGTTGCATAGTACATAAACTGCTGCTCTATTTTTGGCTGTTGGCGTAAAGCATCTGTGCAGAATTCAGCACAGCGATGCGTTGCCCAAACTCTGATAATACTTAGCTCCCACAAGTACACTGCAACGTGGCACAACCCAAAAACAGTCTACTGATTTCATAGATAAATGATCCTTTTCTTTCACTTGCAAGAAATACTGTACAGTGCAAAGCACCTTAGTGACACGAAACACAAAACGAGGATTACCTAAGTAAATATACTAAGTACAGGAAACAATAGAAAACGCAGAATACCTTCGCTTCAGCGCAGATCCCATCCTGTTCCATTGGCAGTATTTTACTATGTGCCCTTTCAGGTCTGTTGAATCAACTGAGCCGCCTTTGTTGTACTTTTTACTCATTTCCACGGGGAATGTAGGTATGCGTTTCCCCCTCCATTTGAACGGACAGGTAACAAACAACGGCAGAATCATCAAACCTCCACGTCCAAAGATGAAGCAATATGAGGTGACCTCTCCCTCCCCATCGTCTGTGCCGAGTAAATAAGCAATTCAGCGCATAGAAACACTACCACTGTGTAAAATGTGCTATAATTCACTTTCAGTACAACTTTGACACAGTAATGGAGGGCACTGCACAAGACAATACACAAGGAAGATTGCAAGCGAAGAGAGGCAAATACAAGAAGAAAACACTGAGAGTTGGAAAGAGAGGGAGGAACTAACGGCACCAGGGTGCTTTCAAAGACGAGGTAGTGCATGTTTTTGCGACAGCATATTAATAACTTGCTTTTTTACAGTATTTCATTCTACATTGCTGCCTTTTCTAAGCCCTGTACATAGCAGGTGCTAATGCCCAAAAATACACTTTCTAACTTCTTTTTTGTTTCGTTGCAGCTGCTGCATACCCCTACTTACATTTTTCTCTATAATCATATTTTTCCTATCGAGGAAAGACCAAGACAGAGGTGCTTTGAAATTGCACCATTTTAAACTTTGGTTTTAAAGAAAAGTCTTTAGAAGACAAGGGATGAACAGTCTACTGATAACTGGATTTTTATATAGCGCTTCTTAGCACACTTCTACCATACCATAGCACTATAAATAACATGTGTTAATATAATTCACTTAATGATACCTCAATTTACTAACCTCAGAGGGATGGAAGGCTCAGTTGGCCTAAGATTCGAATTCCTGACCTGCAAATCACAGTAAATGTCGGCGCCAAATATCTATCAGAGTGTGACAACTTGCTATTGCTAGAAAATAACATGTTCTAATCAGTTTACTAGGCTAATCTAGACACTGACTATTTGACTCAGTTTCTATGCTAAAGCTATTTTCGGGGGCACCAACATCTTCATATAATATTTTATATGCAAAAGGCATTTTGCTTGGATGCTGATGAAATATTTAACAAGCATTTGCAATGTAATCGGTCTCGCCTTTGGGACCTTATATGTATTTAGCTATGCAGCACATTAGCCTGGGTGCTGAAACATCTACTGTTCTTTAACATGGAGGGAAAGTAAGCACCAAACTGCGTGACATGCCAGGTATGGGAACACATGGAGAGAAATATTGCCTTTCAGCAGGACATTGTATTATCCAAAGCTCTGTTTTTAATATAAAATCAGCTCCTTCGGTTGTCATATCACTGAAAATACAAGATTTGAAAAAAATATTATTGTCTACGGGTGCTCGTTGAATACAAGTTTCTATGGCCTGGAATCTAGGGAATGCTAAAGGGATTCTGGTATTTTACTGACCTCTGCTGGTCGTTTTCTATCAAGAAAGTTAAATAGAGGCAGTTGCCAGAAAAAGAAAAAAAGAAAATCCCTAAGTAGAAAGCAATTCTGGTATTTTACTGACCTCTACTGGTCGTTTTCTATCAAGACAGTTAATTAGAGGCAGTTGAACAGAAAGAAAAGTCCCTAAGCAAAGGCGGAAGCAGACAAGTCCTAGGGCTGAGCTCCAGATCCCACAAAGTACATACAACAGATCCTCCAGACAGCGCAAGCGCTGTCTTGGCTCGACCTAAAAACTGAGACATTTAAGTGGATGCCCTAGATTGTAGCATAGGTAGCAACCCTAGTAATCAATATCAAAATCGGGCACAGCAGTACCTACAAGCGTATTTGCAATTTATAAAACGGAGAGATGTACAGCACGGCTACCTCTGGCATCTATGGTTTCCTAGATTAATGCTATCAATCCATTCCTAGGGAGGAGATGTCATTCAGTGTCCGAAATCAGCAGTCCTAGGCCTTGCTTTAATATGCAACTGCATATTTCCCCATCCTTTTTTTTTACCACATGAACAACCTTTTACCAAGGGAATTAAACGATTTTCCTGCACTAGTACAAAAAAAGAGGGTGTTTATGTCCTATCCTGTCATCCTTGGTATGGTATCCCACCAAACGTCTTGCCTTCACTCCTCTTGTTTGCTAAACTTGTTTTTGTTGACATTAGAACTTTGTGAACGCTTTCCCTGCTTACCAGTGCTAAAGTGCTTGCGCTCTCTCCCTAAAACATGGTAAAATTGGCTTACATAATTGGCACATTTCATTTACTTGTAAGTCCCTAGTAAGTGATACTACATGTACAGAGGGCCTATAAATTAAATGCTACCAGTGGCCTGCATCATTAACTGTGCCACCTACTGAATTAGCCTTTTAAAACAAGTCTCAGTCCTGCCACTGCAGGCTGTAGTGCAGTCTCAAACTGCCATTTTCACCTGGCAAAATAAACCTTTCGTCAGGCCTAAACCTTACCTTTGATTACATATTAGGAAGGCTTCCAGTTTTCAGTTTTAACTGATTTTTACAGATAAATAAAGACAGAAAACAATCAATTCCCTGGCTGTATTTATTTTTAAAAGCGGAAAAATATAGAAAATTGTGAGTAACTCTCCTTGTTGTCCTTCATGAATTCCAGACCAACTGCTAAGCAGATAGACACCTTGGGGATTTAAAAACAGGATGAGATTCCCATAAATACAGGCATAAGTTAACATATATTTGTATATAATGCTAATATTTACCTGGCGGAGTAGTGTTTAGTTATATTTGCCTGCCTAATTTGCTAAAACGTGACAGGCATCAGAGTATACGTGCATGTTTATCAGTTAAATAAATGTGGAAATATACCATTTTACGACTCAATTTATTCTCGAAACATAAATAAATATGGATAAATACCAATAAAATGGCCAAAAAGAAATATGGGTAAATACAGACGGAAATGTTAAACAAATAAATACCATAAACCCGGGACCCCTACTATAAGTCACCCCTAAGGTAGGCCCTTAAGTGAAAAACTTTAAATTCATTTTTCACTACTGCAAGGCCTAGCTCTACCATTGGATGAAATTGGGTTATCTTATTGCATTTAATAAGTGATAATTTTGTTGTGATTGGGAGCAGGTAGAAATATCATGTTTGGACTCAAATGATTTGCAATTTAATATCCTCTTAAATGATAAAGTCAGATTTTAAATCACAATTCTGAAAATTATACTTTCAGAAAGATGGCTTTTTGCTGCCGTAGCCATTTGGTGCATGCTGCAAGTGTCATGGGTCACGTGATTGTTAATAGCTTAGCTGTTGGGCCTTGTGCATTCCTCCCAGACAGTGAGACAAATGAGGACTAGATGTTGGTACAATGTGCCATCCTGCCAGGATGGTTAGAGGTGGAGCTATTTCTTGCCCCACCACACTCAAAGAAACCTGACACTAGTCTTTTGTCACCCCAGATTTCTTGGTGCCTTGACATGGGAAGTCAAGAACCTTCCAGAACCAGATGTAGTGGTAACCAGGATGTCTCCCCCACTTCAATGACTGGCAATAAGTATAAATATTGGACCTTCAGAACAACTCTTCAGTATACTCCTGGATCTGTGGAAAACTTCAGAATGATTACCTGGACCGCCTTCTGCTTGAGACCTGCCCTGGTCTCTGAGAAAAAAAGACTGGACAAGCTCCCTTCATCCCAGGCTACCTCAGTAACTCCAAGGGTCAGGTAGCTTACCACCTGTTCTGAGATGTGGGAACTCACCAAGCTCCAGAGGCCACCCGCGACTGCTCAGCTAACCTGCAGCACTGGGTCTGCATGCATCAGCAACTGGACCTGCCTAAGCCCTGCTGCCCTCTGCTAGAGTGAGTCCCTGATTCCCAAATGGTATCTGCCCAGGCCATGGACCCTTGGCTGGCATCAAAGTGCATTCCTCAATGAGAAAAGATGAAATCCTGATGTTTGGGGCTCTTCATGACTGAAAACAGGCCAGTTCGCGCACAGACTCCGCCACCCATGATGACCACCAACGTGTAGCTCTGGTGAACACGACTCTTCACGCTACAGTGGCTGCCCCCGGCAATGCAAGTTCTGCAGTTTGTGCAACAGCAATGACAGTAGCCTGCAGTGACCTCCAATGTGAAGCACCAGCAACGACAGACTGCGACGCCCGACCAGATTTTCACGCTATAGCGATGGCTGTCCAAGAAGCCAGGCCTGCTCTTCTCGCTACAGTGATGTCCATTCATCATGCTCCTCCTGCTCCTTGTGGATGCCTCGGAACTCGTTGCGCCAGACTTTAAGAAGGCAAAATATTTAACAGGATTAACTCGATCCCTGTCTCTGGCCTGCACTCCATCGCGGTTGGCCTGAACTTGTGACTTTCCCCCAGTCTAGCACGGCCAGATAACCGCAAGTGGGATGTTGTGCTTTTAGATGCTATATCTACTTTATAATTGAATATCTCATGTTATACAGATTTTTGTCATTCTAATATCATTTTATTTAATAAAATTTAGATTTTCCTAGTGTTCTATTTTCTCTTTACTACTGTTTGTGGGCTGCATAAATAATTTACACTTTGCCTCTAAGTTAAGCCTGACTACTTTTTTCTTCCAATCTACCAGAGGGGTACGCACAGGTTAATTTAGTGACTTTTGTGGTTCACCGTCACAAGGATTGTGGTTGTTGCCTGAGTGGGGCTTACACTCCCTTCAACCAATAACATGCTTTCTTACATTTACCAGCTGGCCTGCATCTCTTAGGCATACTGCTAGAAAGTCACCCTTTTGCCTTGTTTACCCCCATTTTTTGCTGAATGTAACTGGTATTAACTGACTCTGACTGTACCCTAGGCTCTTCAAACTTGGCCCAGGGCCAGTGCTATGTGTAAAAAGGTACATGTAATAGGGTACACTTAGAATTGGTAATCACAGACCCTATAAGTCCCTAGTAGATAATATGGCCATGCGTTGTAATCTACCTATAAGTCCCAAGTATATAATGGGGCATGGAGGATTAAAGGCCCAGCAGATTTCCTGCACTTGCATGTATGCGCTTCTGTGTGCCTGCTGCCTTTTTAAAAGCCATCCTGCCTTGCAGCCTGTCTTTAAAAGTAAATTCTCACACTTGGTTTTGGCAGACACTATAAGTGCCTAGGATATAATAGGGCTGGGGGCTCAAACGAACCATAAGTCCCTAGCTTATAATAGGGCATGGATGTTTAGAAGCCTAGCAGATTTCCTGCACTTGCATGTATGCACTGCCGAGTGCCTGCTGTCATTTTAAAGGCTATATTTAAAGAACAATGGTTCAGGTGTGGCCTTAAAGGTCCAGAGCAAGAAGTACCCCAGAGGGGGCACCGTGTTTTAAGAATATGAAATTAATTTAGGGAGAGGCAAAAAGAAAATATTTTCAGAGGGTCATGAAGGTCATGGAATGACAAGCATTTATTTACAAATCTGTATAGTATTCAGGTGCTCACACATAAAGTGAAAAAAGCGTGACGTGACTGGTGATAGTGAAGTTTATTTTAAAAAAGGACATCGCATTGACAACAGTACTATGTATAAATCATTTGTGGACTTCCTAATACTGTTGTCAATGCGATGTCCTTTTTTAAAATAAACTACCACCCCAGGTTCACATATTGGGGTACCCTTGTCTTCTTAAAAACCAGTCAGTTTAAAGGCGGCCTGGCTTTGCAGGCTGTCTTTAAAAGTAAATTGTGTGCAAACTCGACTTTGGTGGTATGGGCACTTCAAAAGTGACAATATACCTTATTTCTTTACATATTATGCACCCCCAGGTCTCCCCTAGGTGTCCCAGGGGTGGGGAACCAAAAAGCTATAAGCAGTGACCTTATAAAAGATGTTTTATGTGCTCTTGTGAGGACAAACTGCCCATTTTATTTTTCCGCATTGTAGATACTTACCTCCATAGGCTAACATTGCAATATTTTACTTAGATATAACTATTGATAGGAATGTAACAAAAATATAATTCAATGAATGAAAAAAATGGTATTGATAAAGTAAACAACTTGCCACTGTTGAATTTATCATAACTAGTACAGAATAGAAGTTATAGAACTTTCTCTTCTATAAGACAAAATCCAATATCTAATTGGTTGGCCTTAACAGGCTTAGCTAGGCTGCTTTGATTAGGTAATAAGTGGCCTAGCCGGAGCGGAGGTTATCTGATGGAGAGAGCTCTGAAGCTGAGGAGGATGGGTCCTGCAGAGGGGGCTGGGTAAATCACACTAAGCTCAAAGAGAGAGCCGATCAGTAAGGAATGTCAGTCGTACCTACCCCCACATCCTGTGCCCCAGCAGATGGCAAGTTTAGGACATGAATTTGCAGAGGTCAGGAGGAGGAGAGGTAATGGAAATGAGCCACACTGTGGGTTGGTTTAGCTAGCTCTTACTTCTCTGTAGAGAAATTATCCATGTTCGATTTTGGAAGTGCAGTGCTTTGTTGGACAAGAAGATGCCACACTTTGGAGGAAGTTGTCATACTTTGGGGTGGCACCCAGCATCTCATTGGACAGAGGTGCCCCCATGCTTGTCGCCACAGAACACTGAGGAAATATGTGGAAGCTGCATAGTCTCTCAGATCTGCTGCCTGAAACTACAAGGAAAAAAAGGACTATTCTGCTGGAATCTGGATCTGCACCCAAAGGCCTGCACTCTGAATGACTGTGCCAATCTGGTACTACAGCTCAAGGGACTGTGCCTTGCTTCAAGAAGGATTAAGTAGTGGGCTCCCTGCAAGCTACAGGTTAACAGAGCCCACTGCATCATCTCCACCAAGAGTCCCAATTCTGGAGTGCGTCAAGTGGACTTTTAAGGTTTTGGTCCGGTGCATTGTGTGGACTGTAGTCCAGACATCCCATGGAACATCTAGGAGATTCCAGACCTTTGGACTGGTGTTTTGGACAATTTGAACCTGCAAGGAGACCTTCAGGAAGCCACTCCTGAAGTTTTGAGAACTGTAGAAAACGTTTGTGAAAAAACTCTATGAGGGGACCGACCCGACCTCGAGAGTCAATCTGACTACCTTTAACCATGACCCAGCCAGTATTTCAGGTACGTCCTGCTGAATGCTCCGGAGCTTCAGACTTCCAGGATTTGACTGGGGTCTCGTGGAAAGTCAGGCCGGCGAACCCTCTCCGAATGCGGCCTGCTGTGGAGGGTCGAGCGACGTCAGGAGAAAAAGCTCCAAAAACGTTTCTAAGTGTGAAGGTAAAATTTTGACCAGGGCCTCCTGCTTAGTATATCCGGCTAGGGCTCCATCACGGTCAGCGTCAAACTTTGATGTTGTCTAATAACTCAAGCACGACCAGATGCCCCCAGAGTGGCACTGTATGTTTTTAAGCACTTTAAAGTAGTTAATTTGAAAAATTCATATCTCCTGTTCCCTACATTGGATTTTTTTTGTTTTGTGTCTATTTGTTCATATAAACATTTCCTATTTGTATAAATTGTGTCGGATTTTGATTGTGTGTTGTGTCTTACTTGTTTGATGTTTTGGTGTTTTTAAGTGCTTTACACTCCTGTCTCCTAAATTATACCTGACTGCTCGTTGTAAGCTACCAAGGGTTGAGCACAGGTTAATTTACTGAGACTTTACTGGACCCTAGACCGTGTTGGTGGCCTTAGTGGTAGGTGCATACTTACCCCTACCAATAACCCACTTTCCAACACCAACCTGCTGTGGGTGTAACCTAATGTGTTTAGTTAGGTTGTGGAATGTAAAGTATTGTGGGGATTCCTGACATTTGTAACTTGCCTGACACATCTCTGGAAGCATCCATGTGCACCCCCCAACAATCAATAGAGCCTAATTCCAGGAATCAGGACCTGTCGCTGGTGCATTTTGCATATCCTAGTGTTACTCTAGTGCTTCAAACGTTTTACAAATCTGCCCTTACATTTCCTTGAAACCCTATCAACAGAACTAGAACCTTAATCTGACATTCTCAGAGTCGCATTGGAAGGCCTCTGATGAAAAGGATGGTACTGGTTTGTCTGAGGCTCTACCTGTCCTGCTCCCTCTTCTGCACGGATGCCTGTTTGCAGGTTAACCTTCATCTAATGTGTACACATATATACTTTATCATGTCTTAGATTTTAACTCTAATTCCATCCAAAAGTAATTAGTGGTCCAGTTCAAGCCTGCAGACTGACTAAAATTGCTTTTACAACAACTACAAAACGAGTAAATATTTCCTCTGTGCATCTTTTCTTAACATATCCAGTGATTACAATTTGTACGAGTGAACATATGGCCCATCCATGGTTCAATGTTTGGGTACATATGAAAGCTGTTACAATTGAAACTGAAATTCAATATTCTTTTGATCATGAGACTGCAGAAGCGTTTGATTATGTTCCTATTTACACAATTCAGTTTATAGTTGTTTGGACTGATGACTGACTTCTGAGTTTATGGTATGGAATAGACACATTTAAGGTATAATGATAAATCATGAATTTAGAATCACACATACCTGTTTTTGTGCCAATTTTCCAATTTGGAGTGCACAAACATGTCTTAATAATGCTCTAGGTATTAATATTTTCATTGTGCTAGATTGTAAGTTATCCTGTCTCTGTCAAGGTGGGCCTGTAAAAACTTAAATTAAATCTATTTTTTGTTTTCTGCCACATATTTTGTGAAATCTTCTCTTGAGCTCTTTGAAGTTTTGAAGGAGTCAGAAGTTGATTTCTATCTCAGGATGGAGCAGGTGTGTCATGAGCACAGACACTGTTGCTCAAAACAAAGTGATTTAATTCAAAAGGAGGCAAATGGCACAAACACGATGTTAAATATTATTCAATGTGTTTTACGTGTGTAGGTTCAGAATACAAATAGTAGCTCAAATGCGTTTCATGTTACACAAATATTGGCAATTCTGGCTATGAAACTGTTTAAATTACGAAATCAGTTTGAAATTAAGCCTGTAGAACATGCTATCAAATCCATCCATTGCTGGTCTGAAAAATAAAGAGCAGGTGCTCTGACAGAGTGCAAAATAATTAAGAGATGCCAACGTGTTCTTGCAATAAAAATGCTTTAAATGTTTCACATAGTAATAGCAAAAATTAAAACCTTCATGTCATAGCTGAAGAGCCAACATTACCTGCTACTAAAGCCATGTTTAATTAAAACTAATTGACAAAAGGTCAGACAACATCAAAAAACAGTTGATTCAATGAGTATGTAAAAGTCAGCATTGTAGCCAGCAAGTGGAAAAAAGTAAAGACTTTGCAAACAAACCTCATTTGCTGTGTTATGTTAGATACGGGGTTGAATAGAAAAATATTGACTATTAGAAGTGCGGTGAAGCGGTGTAAAACAGTTTGAATGAATTGCTGACACCAAATGGAAATCAGTGTTCCAAATGCACAGGAATCAGCAGAGGTCGGGGTGAGGGTGTGCCATGTATAGGAAATGAACTGGGCTCATTGCACCAATAAGAGTAAATAACAAATCAGTTACATGGCAATATTGTTGCAATCATTCAAAACTTTAAAATTTATCAAAGCAAGGCCATGTTTTTTTTAGCAGCTCTGTCAGTTTATGACTAGAGATCACAAGCAGCTTTTGCTAGATAGAGATGTTCGTGGCAAAGTGATGTATCCCCTTTTCAAATTAAGTAATGAAATCAAAGTATTCTTCATTGATCTGGTATCTCCATTTGCATTTATTGACCACTTAAATTACTACACTTGGTCAGCTGTGCAGGCATATTGGGTGGTCATCTTCATTCATGGAAATTCTCTCAACTTGATCACGCAAGGGGAGGCATTATGATGTTTAATGCCGAAAACAAGATTGAGGCAATGGTTAAAAGTCTAGCATTGTGGGCTCATTGTGTATCAGGAAAAAAATGTGATTCTTTTCAAAACCTGAGGACCTTCCTGGATTCTGCTGATAAAAAAAAATATCAAACCAAGTCTTAACATTTTTTAGCCGGTGTCTGTGAGATATTCAATGTATTTTTTATGAGTACTTTCCACCTTCAGATGAAATTAAAACTTAGATTAAAGAGACTTTTAATTCACATATTGCTAAATTAAAACGACTGACAGCAGAAGAAGATAATGGCTTTGTTGAAAACCCTTCAGATAGTGCCCTAGACTTCAATTCAAGAAAATTCTTCTGCAGACTTTGGCTGCATGTACCAATTGATGATCATGTACTACCGTACAAAAGCACTGAAGGTGTTCCCCAACACTTATTTAAAGGAAAAGCTTACTAAGCTCTTATGTACCTGAAAAATAAATACAAACCACTAAAGAAATGCTGAATCTGCCTCAGAATTTTGCTTTCTGAAGTAAAATGTAATATTCAGCAGCTAGTCGATAAGATGCAGCTTTCAAACTTCCCATAAAAATAAATTTATTTATTTGGTTCTGAATTCATAAAATATTTCTTAATTTGTGTATTTATTTGATGGGAACTTGCTTGTGTAGTTTTGTGTATTATTGTTTTGAGGATCAAAGCATAGAAATCGCTAGGGGTCCCTGGGTTCCAGTAGCGATTCCGGACATCATCTAGATTGGGAAGAACACAGTAAACAGTATTAACCAGCAGTCCTTCCTCCCCACCAACCTGTGCTTCCCCTGCTCTATTTAGAGGGTTTAGAGGATGCTGCTGTATAGCTGTTGACAAAGTCTCAACTGGATCCAAGGACCATAATCGCTGACCCAGTGGTCCATCTCCTGCAGAAATGCTGGCTCACAGTGACAGTCATCATGGTGTGTGGATGGTGTGATTACCATCACTCATTCATCCTGCCTGTGTCTGCCTTAAATGGTCCTTATGCACAGGGACATTTACTTCTTATTCATAGAAAACAAACTCCAGTTTTGGGTGTTATCTCTGAAAACAATTTGACAAGTGGACACTTTAAAAGATGGTGCCCACTCGGGAAACTTCACTGCTGTGAAGTGAGGGACTGCGACTCCTTTACAGCAAAGAGATCCCTGCGAGGCGTGAAGGGATCTCTGCAGTCTCCCACCAGGGGAGCTGAGTTACAGCCTCAGCGTACCTCAAGGGACAGTAGGATACCGCCAGAGGCTATTTAAGGCCCTCAGTCTGGGTTTGTAGAAATTTAGCACTAAAGAACCACTGGCCAAGCATCTTCATCCTCCCTGCCTAGAAGATCACATTTTCCATCAACGCTTTGTCCTATTAGCAGCCAACAGGCTGCTGTTACCGAGTATATTGCTTTGTTTAACTGCACCATCCTCATAAAACGGTGTTTACATTTTTCTAGGTTTTGACCAAAGTCACTGGCCATATCTGCATAGATTTGCCAAATTTGCAGATTCTGAAAACAAAGTATGGGGATAACCCGTGTAATTGGCTTTTTATAGCCAAATGTGCTTTCAGGTTCATAATTTACGACTAAATGTTGGGAAACATCTTTGGGGAATATCATCCAGTAATGTTTGAATCTCACTCTGCTTTAGCCAATATTAGTGGACTTATGTACATAATTTTCCAGTAAGTATCGTTAACCCCAAACTCCTTCTTTTCACACAACTCCTTCTGTTGTCTCACCTAGCTCCATCCCGAAGAGCACCAGAACATTTTGCCTACTTTGCCCCTAACTCTTGCCATGCTGCTGATGCCCTTTGCTAGATTAAAGTAAGCCATCTAGAGACAGGTTCATCCCATGTTTAGATTCAATTACCTCTATTTTCTTTGTGCCACAATAAGAAGTTGTGTTAGTATATAGTATGCTACTTCGATGACTAACACTATAAACTGATTTATCTCTGTTAAACTGATTCACCTCAGGGTATTACTTGAAAACTGTGATGACAGGCCCTTGCTTATCTCAATCAATCGACTTAGCTCAAGAGGTGTGATTTTCATGAAGGGCATTAGAGTAGGATAACCTTTCCTGTGGAGTGCAACATTGTTTCTAAGATATTTCAAATCTGACTAAAGTAACATTTTTAAAACTTCTGCCCTTCCATCTTTCACATTATTTTCTTTCTACCGTTCTTCCTCTTTCTCCCATCTGTCCATGACTCCCGCGATCTGTCTATACATATCAAAGTGTTCTATAGCAGTCATATATATGTTATCCAGTCCTGTGAAATCGGGTGGTTTGTCATGCTCTCTCCACGCTACAATAAATATGCTACATGTTGGACATAGATATATCAAAATGTCAATCCTCGTCTTGGCCTTTGGTGATACCATCTGATCCAGTCCTCCCAAAAATCCTCATTCCCATGTAAAGAGACCAATAGTTAGTCCTTCCAGCCTTTCTGGTAGTGAAGCCCACATCATTGTACTCTGACAGGAAGACTTTCTCACAACAGGTTGACAACTACTGCTACTTTGGTGAAGGGAAATCGGCGGCAGAACTGGATACTACTGCCACGATTCTAGGCAGTATAATTCATGTTTTTGTAAAGTTCCTTTTCAGCTAAAAATTACCTTCACCATTTATTTAGCAAACATCTACCTTCACCATTGAACTAGGCCTTTATCACCATGACTAGCTACAACAGTCCATTCAGTGTAAATAGCACTTTGTGGATCGTCACCGTTTGGACCTAAGAATGCCCCATGTTTACACATTTAGCTACATTTAGCTAGAAGGAACACTTCAGAGTGACTTAGCTAATGTTGAGAAGTAGATTTGTCTACATGCTAAGGAAGCTACTTTTGACATGCGCTACCACAGTGTTTTACACCGCAGAGACTATACTGCTTGGCCTGAAGCCAGACTTTTACAGACGTATATGTATGTGCACCGCTAGGTAACTGTGATATTTTGCTTTTATGCCACTGTTGAATTGCCAGTGCCAAGTTAAATGGGTAAATTAGGTTTAGACAATTTTAGGACATGTTTTGGTGTCGGGGTACTAACCCTGAGAGGCTAGATAGCAGTTTCCCATTGCACAAAATTAAAATGCCAGCCGAACCTAGTCCAAAATTACTGAGAGAACGAAACAAAAGTGTTATAGTTACGGATGCAGTACATGAACACAGAGTCCATGACAGGTGCAGTTTATTTGGTCAACTCCCTAGCACAGTCATCCCTGGCATAACCTATATAGCAACTGCCACACAATCCAAATCTTAACATCATTCAGTGTTCCAAGAATGATGTCATACCATTATGAATGATGTAAGAGCATTACAGATCTTACTTTCTTAAACAAATAAAAATGCAATGTTTACAATTAAAGGGTACATTATACATGAATTGACACAAAATGTAACTTATATGTACGATGAAATGATAATTTACTAATAATATCAACAACACTAATATACATTGAAAATACCAATTTTTTAATTATTGAAATGCTGTACATACCCCCTGTTTTAACAGTTAATGAGTGAATATATTATCTCAAGAGAACATCCCCTCATACACAAACAAAATCCTTACATTTAGAAGGCAATCTATCTTTTCTTCTGACCCTAGAACTTTTCTCTCTTACACATTTTCCTTTTTCTATATCAACCTTCACTGTTTCTTTTCCTATGCTGAACTTAATTAACCTCCATCGAGAACCATTATCCAACTCGGCATACTTTCTTCCTGTTTTCTTCACAACTTTGGCTTCAGATGATACAGGTCTCCCTTTGCAAACACACCATGGACATTTTAACTTAACTTTTTGTCCCACAGTTACCATGAAGTCATTTGATCGGAATCTTTCATCAATATTTCTTTTATACAGATCCTGTTTAGCCATAGCTTTTTCCTACAATTTGGTTTCATCAATTTCAACCACCTTAGCACTCCTACACTTGAAAATAACCAACCTGGGCTTCCTCCTTTTCAATGATTCAAAAGGTGATTGCTCAGTTGTACAGTGCACACTAGTCCTATAAGATCATATCATTTGTTTAACATGGTCAATAACATGTCTGTCATTAGCCACTGCATCTGAATACTCCCTTTAATTATCCTGTTTATTATATCTACCAGACCATTGGCCATGGGATTATATATCGCAGTTTTGGAATGCAATATATTCCTTTGTGAAAATACTTACTGCCCTCGTAGAACAAAAGTGTGGTCCATTATCTGTTACAATTTCTTCTGAATTCCTCTCACTGAGATATACATTCTCCATAACTGTATACCCATTTACTTGTAACCTCCCCAACAAACTCCACTTCAAACCACTTACAATAATAATTCACAATCACCAGAACATATCTCATATACGTACCCATGATCTTTAATGGCACCCTAATATCCATAGCCAGTTTTACCCATGGTCTCATGGGATAATTAACAGGTTGAAGTGGTTGACAATGAGTTTTGTAAACCTTGTCACTGTTATTAAATAATGAATATTCCTTGAGAACCTTTTCTATGTTTTTATCCATACCAGGCCACCAAAATAACTCCCTGATTCTATTCTTGGTTTTACTCTTGCCTAAGAGATCCTGATGACCAAAATCCACCAACTTATTCTTCAACATAATAGGAGGTATCAACTTTGCACCTCACACCCCTTTTTCATCTTCACAGAGTTCATCCTTAACATTCACATAACCTTGCCAACCATCAACATGGAAATGCCGGCCCTCTTTGATCCTTTTTTTTGTTTTGGAAAACCTTTTTATTAGATTTTTATATACATACTGGGTACACACCTTATAGCTTCGATAACAGTTGTTAAGCGTTCAGTGCATTACATTACCATTACAAGATATTAACATCAAGGCGATTGTTTGTCCAGGTGTGCGTTATATACATCAAAATATATTTATGCTTAGTGAGAATGGGTCTCATTCTGGATTACTTGATTCCTGGGTCAGTTTGGTGCACCCTTACTGTACTTATGTTTAGCTGGAAGAAATCCATTTGTTTAAACCAACTGGGGAAAATAACTCGGGAAAGAGGGGGCTGGGAATAAGGGCATTGGCCTTTGCTGATCTAGTGGCACCAGGCGTTGCTCTCTCACAGGGACAAGTAGTGGGGGGTGGAACCCGCTCGGGAGGTTCTTGCGCGGCATGGGGCGTTACGGGACCAGGCTCCGCCTGAGTGGCAGTTGGGGTATTCGCAGGGGTATCAAGTAACTGCTTGTAGCTGTGTAGGAGCATCGACCACTCCATGGATATGGGGCGCCGCCGTCACGTTCGCGCGCCTCCTCTAGCCTAATTGCATCTTCTTCGGCGGCTCCCCATTTCTTGACTACCCCCTCCATGCTGCTATCGGGGGACCGCTCAAAAAGCGCCAATGTAGTGTGATGCTTCGCTTAGCTAGGAGTAGGGCCAGTATTGCGAAACGAGTCTCCACCTTTTTCTGCTTTTGTCGTTTAAATATCCCCAGGGCGCTGGCCTCCCATGTGGCGAGGCCCGTCAGACCTGTGACCGTCAGTATTGTGGCGTGTACTCCTTCCCAGTAAGGCTGCAGTGTACCGGCCCTCTTTGATCCATATACATAATGACATCAAATCAACATCATTCATAACAGCATCCTTTCATCCTTGGTGGATATGTTTTTTTTTATTTCTATATACTCCATGGCTGTTACCCATCCATATTCTTCTAGATCATCACTAGAGCTGATACAAAAAAACACTTGATACTCTGATTCTCAACAAAGCATTAGCAAAAACATTCTCATGCCCCGATGCACATGGCATGGTAAAATTATACTCCTCAAGGTTCACGAACCACCTAGCACTCCTCGGTGAACCAATGCTAGACCCTGTAGCAGATAACAAACAAATTAATGGTTTATTTCAGTTCTAATAATGAATGATTAGTACTATACATATGTCCTAAAGTATTTAGCACCCTAAAAAACTGCTGATGCTTCTCTTTCAATGATAGAATCATGCTGTTCTACCTCTGATAATATACATAAGGCATAAACTATTATCTTTTCTTCACCATTTTGTACCTGTGAGAAGCACTGGGATCAGCGATAATTAATGTCTTAAATGATAACTGTTCGAGTGGGATACATTAGAAATGTCCTGGTTTTTTTGTTAGGACGTGCCATGGTATTGAGAATGCTATTGACAATTTTTCTCTAGGTTTAATACCATCAGCATCAATTGTGTGACCTAAGTACATAACACTCTTCACTTTTACTTTACACTTTTTGGCTTTGACAATTAAACCATTGTCACGTAAAATTTCCAAAACTAATTTTAACCTATGATCATGATCTTTTTTATTACAAGCAGCAATCAAAATATCATCCTGAAAATAACAGACCCATTGACACCCCCAAACAATTTTTGCATGAGTCTCTGGAATACTGGTGACGCAGATGCCAAACTGAAGGTACGTATCGGTACGAAGCAAATGGTGTATTGAATTACATCAAATGTAGCAATAGAGTGTGCAATACAATCTGATGATATGTTGAGGATAAGTCTACTGTGGAAACCCAATTATAATGTCCAGTGGTGACCAGCATTCACTGATGTTGGGTAAGGAATGTGTGGCTACCCAAATGACATTGTTTAAGTCATGTAGATCAACACACATTCTGATGGATTATTCAAGTTTACGTACTACTACAATGGGTGCCAACCACTCAGAAAATTCAATTACTTCTATTATTTCAGCATCCAGAAGCTATTTAATTCCTGCCTTAACATATCTGACAGCAAAAGGTAGATTTCTCATCGTGTGAATCCTAGGTTGACAACCTCGACGCAAAATGATCTTATGTTTAAAATGACTCAGTTAGCCCAGCTAATCAGAAAAGACCTCTGGAAACATCTGAACTATATTTTCTGATTCAACTCCAGAATTCAAGATGATTTGTTCTGCAGCACAATTATCCAGTGTTGTGTACATATCAAGATCAAGCGTGAAGGCTGTGAATACAGGCTTTTCAAGTATTCCTGAAAGACATCACTTATACCTGTTTGGTGTTTGGACGAGTACCATGGGCCTGTGTTTGTGTACCAATGGCAATCAGTTGCATGGGAAGGGCGTCCCATCTCAGCAACCAAGTTAGCCATTTCTATTCTTGGTAAGCCTCCATGTGCAGGAATTCTCTAAATGACATCAACTAGAATATTTCCAAAGTGAGTGCAAGCACTGCTTGTAAGCCTGTCATCTAGTAAATAGAGACCACAGTGCTCAGAGTTTCTTTTAAAGTCATATATTTGCAGCCTCGCTGAAAGATAGGGTATCCTTTTTGTAAGGTTCTCACATCATTCAGAATGTTATGACATTAGTCTTAGGACACTTAGTGGTGTTAAGATTTAGATTGTGTGGCAGTTGCTGTTTTGATTTTGCCACGGACGGCTGCGCTGGGGAGTTGACCACATAAACTACAATTGTTATTGACTCTGTGTTCATGTGGTGCATCCGTAACTATATCATTGTGGCAATGACTTGGACTCCCCAGTAACAGACCCACATGCTGCCTGAGTAATGAACCGGATTATCCACGGCATTTAGGGCCACATGTATGGCCACATGTATCAAGCATTTTTGTATTCGCAAATGGGCCAATTCTCAGAATCAGCCCATTTGCGAACGCAAAAAATGTTTTTCACATGTATCAAACCCTATTTTGCTATTCTATAACCTGTTACCGAATCGCAAAATGGGTTTGCGATTCGGTATTTGGAAGGGGCGTTTTTAGGGCATCCCCCTCCAAATACAGAATCACTGCGGTATGTGTGAATGTTTTGTGACCGTGAATACAGTCGCAAAATATTTGCATTTACCACCAACTTCAAGTTGGTGGTCACCCATACACAAACGGGAAGGGGTCCCCAAGGGACCCCTCCCCATTTTGTGAATGTTTGCAAAAACTTTTTTTAAGACCAGTCAGAGGTCTCACTGATCACTGCCCGCTCTTAAAAAATGAAAAGTGAACTATTCATTTTTTTTCTAAACGCAACCTGTTTTCCTTTAACCCGTTTGCTGCTGCTGTCGGCCAACGGCCGTCACGAGCACTAACTCGGTAGTGCTGCGCACGTCCGTTGGCCGACGCGGCCCCGCCCGTTTAATAGAACGTTCCGCACTGGCGCGGAACGTTCGAAGCAGCAAACGGGTTAAGGAAAACGGACTGCATTTAAAAAAAAAAAGATTGCTTTAGGTAAAAGCAATCATGGACATGGTAGTCTGCTGACCCCAGCAGGCCACCATCCCCGTGATTTGAGCGATTCCTAGGGGGTCGCAAATTGCAACCTACTTCATTAATATTAATGAGGTAGGTAGATTTGCAACTCCCTATGAACCGCTATATGAAACTCTTGGAGATTCATACATTTGTAATAGCAATTACCGAATTGCAATTCGCTGAAAATAGCAAGTAGGTAATTGCTATTACAAATGTTGATACATGTAGCCCTTACTTTTTTAATGATTACCCAATGGCGATTACAGAACCTACTTGCCTACTTTTACAGTGCCCTGCTTTAGTTCACTTTATTGTTCTGGGCAGATTTAAATATTATTTTAATTTACGCTTTATCCAGCTAATTTTGGAGCTTGTGCTCACAGTGACATGTACAGCATAGCTTGCGCTGTTAGTTCGGAGGTGGAGCATGCCTCAAGCGTGATATGATTCACTCATGAGGTGGAGCATGTCTTTAGCACAAGATCTTTACTTGTGCTACCGCTGCATTAGTGAAGGGATTTTGCTCGCCTATGCTTGCTGAAATCATGATTTTAATTTGTTTGAAGTGTTAAAACCTTCACACGTGCACTCACCGTTCTTGTGAGACCAGATTTCACAGCTTGTATAACCTCATCGGCAGGAACACTTCCACTCAGAGGAGGTCACATGATAAGTTCGACCAAAAAAACAAATAGCAATGTTAATGGTTTGACTACCATCATCCACTCAAGCGAAGGAAAACAACGCAGGGATGTTAATGGTTTGTCTTCAACTCTCCTTTTTGCACAAGATATTCTTTTCAGACCATGGTAATTACTTTTCTTGTTTATTATTTTAAGTAACACAGGGTATCCTCTCCAGACTATGGTGACTACTTTTGTTATTTAAATTTGTTATTTTGTGAATTCTTAACAAAAGACAATGGAGACTACTATTGTTATTTAAGTTTATTATTTTAGGTAATAAAAGATGGTTATAATAAAATTAAATACATTGATATTGTATATTTATCATATTAGATTTAATTACAATTCTGCAAGGTGTCACATAATTTGTCTTCACCACCATGTTTTTATGTTCTGTTGGTGAACCCAGAACTCCATAGGAGGAATAGATTGATGCATTTAAGATCTATATACCTGCTGCAGGTAATGAAAGATCGGTTGATGCAAGAAAGCATGCTATATTATTACATTTATTGGATAAATAGGGTTTAAGAATTTATCGCACACTTCTTGATATTCAAGTTCTAGAGGATGGTGATAATCTGTCCTTGTATGCTAAAAACATTGAAACAATTGGACTTGTACTTTGAAAAGACAACCAAAATGATTTTAGAATGTTATTAGTTCTTTTCAAGGGTTCAAGCAGAAGATGAATCTATAGATTAATTTGTAGCAAGATTAAGGGCACTATTGGTAAACATTTGAGATCAGATGATGATGTCCAAAGTTGTGGCTAAAAATGGTTGCATCAGGTGTGGTAGCATGTATTAGTATGCTAATGACAAATTGTACCTGGCAAGGAATGTTACATGTATGAAGTGTAGAAAGTTAAATCATCATGCATGTGTTTACAAAGGTTCTGGACTCTCCAGTAAGTTTGTTAGAATAGTAGGTGGAGAAAGTGTGAAAAGTAACTCAGATGAGGACAATGAGAAATATCTTCTTAGTATGGTTGATGAAGACCTTAATCGTGATGAATGCTTGTTAACCATCACTGATTATAACAAGGAAAGACGCATAAAGATAAAGAATCTAAATGTGAGATTGAAATTGATGGCAATGTCTTCCAAATGTTGGTGGATTCAAGTGCCATTACACTAAAATATTATTGGAAGATTTTGAGAGATGTTGGGTTTCCAGAGCAAAATCTTTGTATACTTCTCATATTGAATTGTAACGACTTGCGTTGTAAAAACTGCGATGTAACATACCGCGATCATTTTGATCGCGTTGTAACGTCACATATTCACACTGCAGACCGCAGGGTTTCAGAGCTTTAATCTGTGATACACAGCAGACCGCAGAGTTTCTGAGCTTTAATCTGTGATACACAGCAGACCGCAGGGTTTCAGAGCTTTAATCTGTGATACACAGCAGACCGCAGGGTTTCAGAGCTTTATTCTGTGATACACCGCAGACCGCAGGGTTTCTGAGCTTTAATCTGTGATAGACAGCAGACCGCAGGGTTTCTGAGATTTAATCTGTGATTGAATCTATCTCAGTCCTATTCACACTATTACATCCGCGCAGAAAAGATAGGAAAGGAGGAGGTCTTTGCACATTTGTTTGTGAATAGCATTTTGTAGTACATGAGTAGTACTACTATACATACACAAAATGTAGTTTGTGAATAGGCCCCACAGTGACTTCAATAGAACACTTGGAAATTGCACTTTAAAAATGTAATCATGTATATGGACAAGACGATTCAGGCACAGATTTAATAGCACACATTCAGGTCCCATAAGGACGGATAGCAACATATTCTTCCTGCAGCCCTTTATTTCACGATCCAGTACCTTTATAGCACTGTAAAAAGTTTATTTTTGCAGAGTTCAACAAACATGCATTTGAGCTCTTCTTTGCAAAACAGTGGAGATGTTCATAAGTGCAGATGAACTGAATAAAACATCATGATATGGAGGGTCACAAAGAAGATGAAACAGTGGGGGATGTCTGTCTCTATACATCTAGAATGTTAGAGGAATTCATAACTGGAGCAGAGCAGTGGAAACAAAAGAGTTAATTGCCTGCTGTTCAGGTCTATTCATAGAACAAAGCGCTAGACAAAGTGTGGTCATCTCCAGGCTGCGAGCAGCATGATAAACAAAGGTGTGGGCCTGCTAAACCACACATCATAGAAAGTATACTGGTGCCTGAGTAGCTCTACTAGAGCAGTCTGTTTTCTTTGTATTCTGAACATATAGTATGTATTTATGTAGCTATATAGTATTTGTTTGAACTGGTATTCTCTGGTTGGCTGAAGGGGTGCCCCTAGCCAGGCAGAACCTACCGATCCAGTCAAGGGCGGGTGATTACACTCGTAGTATAACCTGTGCTTACCCTTGGGTAGCTTTGCACTGAGCAGTCAGGCTTTCCTCAGAGTCAATATGAAAGCAAAAGCACAGCAGTCACACATGATAAATACACTGAGCATCACAAAAGAGACTTCACACAGGATGTATGTAAAAAACTTTCTCGGGAGCGTTTCTTCAACCCAGTCAATCTCTCTCTCGCTACTACCTGGTGCAAGATTTCTTCTGGAGGGGCCAGGTGTGGAGAGTGCAGTTGGTCCGCCGCAATGAGGGTCAAAAGGGAACAACCGATGAATGGGGAGTAACACAGAAGAACCTCTAGTGTAGATCCCTTGCAGGAGATCTTTGATGTCCCTGAGATCTCTGGGAGAACAGGAGGCCCACAGTCGGGCCCTTGGAGAGCACACTTCAGAGCGCCACACTTCAGCAGGTCTTCAGCCCAGGCCAGGCACTATTCAGAAAGGGCATGAGATCCCCTTCATGGGCAATAATCCTCCATGTGCACAACAGAGTCCTCTGATAATGTGCACCACGCAGTCTGAGTTCTCCGGTCCCAAGTTCCCGCAAGCATATCTCACCCCCTGCTGAAGAATGGCAGCAGTAGTTATACACTTGTGTGTCTTTTAAGTTAGATGTAGTTTAAGGAGTTTTCCTTTGAACCATAGATAGCTCCCCTAAATTGTAGGCCTGTCTGGCATGTGGCCATGGAATGCAGATCTTAATCTTTAGTAGGGCCATGATCTGGCCCCTAGAAGTGTCAAAAAATCTCTCTCCAATCTATCCCATTCGGCCCTCAAATGGCAGAGGTCTGTCGTTTTCGTAGGATGCCCATGGTTTATGGCTGTCGCTTAAGGAATGCACAGATGTGCTCCTGCAAACCCTGGTGCCTGGAGCCAGGCACCATGGCACACTCTTAGAGCATAGAAATGTCCATATCCTATAAGTGCCATTTATAAGCGACTTATGCCAAAATCCCCTTTATCATTGGCTAGGGATTGGCATGGAGAATTCATTGATAGGAAACATCATGCTTTTCCACTGCAATTAACTATTGCATACCGAAGTGATGTCAACCACTTCCCCATGTTAACCTAGGGGAAGAGCAAACCTCATAGGTAGTGAAAACACACACAGGTATTCCTCACTACCTGGGCGCACATGCGTTATTTCACACACAGACCTGCAATGGTACGTTGGACACATAATCCCCAGCACCAGGGTGCAAGTGCGCCGCCTGAGTCTGCAACAGCAGACTGGACATAGGTTTAATTATTATGCGTGTCAGTGCTCACGCACAAGCCTGCAATGGCAGGTGGCACTCGCAGTCACGGGAATCACAGGTGTGGGTGCGCACATACAGCGGCCTGCTCTGGCAAGCGTTTCATGAGTTTAATCATGCTGGCTGCCAGTGCGCACACGCCAGTTAGCGATTGCTGACTGGCCCATGTTTCAGAACATCAAGTCAGCGCCACTTCCCAACACAGGTAGGAAGTGCCCAGAGCCGGGAGGCCACACAAGAGAATCAACAAAACACATGCGTAAAAAGCTAAAGTTTTAAGGAAACACTACCAGACGGGTATCAGGTCCAACAGTGCTGTACATGTTGTGTGGGGGACTGTAGAACGAGCTTTAATGAATATGAGTTGGAATGTGTGTTCTGTAGTTTGAGGGTATGTGGTCGTTAGAGGGATGGGTACGAGGTTTGTTCTATGTGTTGGGGCATACTATGTGAGTGTCTGGGTCGTCTACATCTCGGTATGATTGTGAGCAGTGGCAGTATGGGGTGCTGAGTGATGCACATGATTTTATGTTGCCACGTAAGTTTCAGTGAAACAAGGGTCCAAACAGGCAACGCTCTTGTCTGTGTCCGTCATTTGCTGGATGCTCAGGCGATGGGACACCCTGAAGAATTGAGTGAAGAAGGGAGAAGGCAGGAAGTGATGTTGCTTCCTCTGCAGATGGATGATAGGAAAGCAAGCCTTTTTCTCTTCTTCTATTTTGTTTTGGCAGGAAACCAATGATGTCACCTGTGCAGATGGATGATGGGAAATCCAGCGGTGTTACTTCTTGTGCAGATGGATGATAAACAATCCAGTGGTGTCACTTCCTTTGCAGATGGGTGATGTCACTTCCTGTAGAGATGGATGATAGTAAATGCACTGGTGTCACTACCTGTGCTGGATAATGGGAAAAGAAGTTCTCTTGTATGGCTTCTTCTTTTAAACATGGTTTTGACAGGAAACCAGCGATGTCACTACCTGTGTAGATGGATTATGGAAAATACAGTGGTGTCACTTCCTTTGCAGATGGATAATGGGAAGATAAGTGTTCCTGCTTGGTTCTATCAAAGACAGTTTTGGTGGGAAACCAGTGATGACACTTCCTGTGCAGAAGGATGATGGGAAATGAAGTTGTGTCAGTCGTATGTGCAAATGAATGATGAGAAATGACAGTCCTAGATTCATAATGGGGAAAGCAAAACAACAAATACCACCATTCAAAAAATAAAGCCAGGACTGGCCTTGCTATTACCACCTGAAACAGAATAACTTTCAGAATGATCTGTATGATGTGTAATCAATGAAGCATGTAGTGCAACATTCTTAAGAAGGCTATATTACATCTGCACTATGCGACCTACATACATCCAACAACACCACAAGGCAGCTGTACCAAAAGTGTTTATTTAATGTTTGAAAAAGGCAGAATGTTTTCTGTAATGTGTCATCAATCAACCACCTAGTGTAAAACCTGCATTTAAGCTGGTGCAAAGAAATTCAAATCTATCTCGTTTTGTGTTGAAAGGCAACTCTCACCAATTCTCCAGCCTTAGCCTACCTGTCTTTTAAGTCTGAATAAGAGATGTCTTCATAATCTGCAAGAAATCTAATGTTTCTCTGTTGCAACATGCCTAAAATGATCGTTCTCATCTGGAAGCATCGTGCTTCAATATAATGTCAAAACACATAAACATCCGCTGCTTTCCTGTTAAACCTCCCAGAAGTAGAGTAGTCTGGAGGTTGAAGTTGTTCACTCGCATCTGAATTAGATGTGGATTGATATAGGGAAAAATGTAGGTTGGCGGGTACTTAAAACAAAGAATGTAGCCACGGCACTGGAAATATTCAATCATAAACATTTTGGGGTCATGGAGGTCATGATTGAATTGCTGAATGGACTCTCTGTTCAAAAGTGGCTGAAGTGCAAGTTTACGCAGTGGCACGCCCATCTGGAATGGTAATTTGAAGGAATGCAAAGCTGAAGTTGAGGAAAGTTTACTTGAATTTGAATAATTTCTGGATGAATAAATATGACATGGATTGGGACCTCTTGAACTGAATTGAGCAACCTCGAAATACCATATCTAGTGCAGCACCTTTTAGAAATATTTTACATTTTGCTTTGGATATGTTGAAACCTAACCTTTTCAGAGTAAAGTTTCTTCTGCAAGTGGGGTGGAAAAAACATTGGGTAGGGTATGTAATACACTTGACATTATGACTTTGTGGATATTTAGACTCAGGTAAACCATCATGTTTCTGCCGGAGCACCCAACGCTGGGTCCACTGAAAGAAACTTAGATCGATGATCCCATGGACATCTTTGCTCTGACATATATTTTTTCCTCTTTGGGATCGACCAGGAAAAGCCTGGCTGTCCCAAACACAAAATAAAGAAAAATGACCCCCACAACCTAGCAGAAAATTCCCAAGGTGTCAGCGCCATCAGTTTAAAAAAAAAGGTTTTTCTAAAAAATAAAAAATAAACACTATGGGAGTTTGTTTTTAAAAGCAAAAAGGTTTGCTGAGCGACTGCGTTAAACATCTGGGTCCTCGGTGGAGTCTTCAGAGGCGCTGCCTTCAGAGAAGCTACTCTGACGGCCGCTCATCCTAAGGTATGGAGCTCTCCACAGAGCAGGCTGAGATTTCTAAATCTGGAGGGCTGTAGCCTTCCTCTGCAGTAGAGCACATGCCTCTGCTGCCATGGTTGAATGGAGTAGAGCCCACCAAACACTAAAAAACTCCTAAGTCTTTAAAAGCATTTTTATATTAAGAGAAATCATTTGCCCTGGGAAACCCAAAAGAAAGCTTGTAAAAGTATCAAAGAGATTAGAGTAAATGATCAAATATCAACACTTTGATTTATGGAAAAACTTTATAACAATTCATTCAAGTCCACAAGCTGGAGGTGCAAACTTATCATAAACACAATGGGGTTGAAAATCCAGCTGTCTTTGCTTCCCAATCTCTGGCTTTGTCTGGGGGAAACTGCTCAGCCATTGTAAGGGAGGCATTGGAGGCTGCCTGGGGGAGCAGGTTATGGCAGAACATATACATGCAGAGTGTATTTCGTATTGAAAACTGATCACACACCTCTAGTCAAGGTATTGCCGGATGGGCTTTGCTGATGCATCAGCAAAGTTGGTGAGCCTTGCAACTGGACTACAAGAGAGTTCTTGGAAGGCCTGATAAGCAGGAAGATTGCTTTTCTAGGTCACCAGTAAGGAGGGAACATATGAGTGTTGAGGCTTTGAAGCTGAGCGAGGTTGAAAACGAGAAGAAAGTGTGCAGAGTGTGGAGGGGAGTTCCCAAGTCTAAGGAGTAGTTGATGTTGGTAGATGTAGTACTGGATGATGCTCTGGAATGTGCCTACCTCCGTTTGTGGTACCTTCTCTTTCCTTTACTGTATAATTTCCAAGAAGCACTAAATTCAAAATGGCTCCATCCGGAGGGGCTCCAGCTCTCCCTTATCCACACTCCTATTTAGATGAGCTATCCACCCCTGTGGAAGGCCTTAGCCTCTCTCCTATTTAGATGAGCTATCCACCCCTGTGGAAGGCCTTAGCCTCTCTCCTATTTAGATGAGCTATCCACCCCTGTGGAAGGGTCAACGACCCTGAAAGTCAAGGAGGGCCCTGAGAATACATGGGAGCAGACTCTGTCAGCCCCATTTGGCATCTACAAGTCATAGGAGGAAGAATTAAGTTGTCCTTTGTTCCGCAAAGTGCTCCTGCCCCCTCACGGATGCTAATCCCTCTTAAGTAGCAAGTTGCTGATAACACCTCTGCCTTCTTGGGCCTAAAGGCCATCCAATTGCCCTTTGGGAACAGCGTTTTAACTCTCAGCCAGGAACATGTATCGAGCATGTATCGAACCGGATGTGGGACTGAATAACAAACAGGCTCTGAGCTAGTTTTGATTCAGGCAGCACCATGTACACTTTTGTAAAGTCGCTTTTTCACTAAAGTTACAACAAATCAATGCACTTTCACCATTAAATTAGATGTTTTTAAAGTAAGTGATAAACAAGTTTGAAGATTATGAAGTAAAGATTTTTTTCGCAACTATGCCTGTTCATGGAAAATTTCGCTTAACCTACATTATTTAAAGGTTTTATATAGCGCTGGCTGGACCCGAGGGTATCAGAGCGCTTTATATGGGTATTAATTGCAATATAACAAAATTACAATGAGGTAGTATTCAAAACCAATACAAACAGTAAAGAACAGCTCAAATTCTACACTATCTAATTACATAAATTGCAATGGGCTCCAGCAAGTCCTGAGAGATTAGGCTAGCGTGGGAGGGAAAGGAAGGAGAAGAGGGAGGTAGGGTATAGGAATGGGGAGAGGCTGAGGAGGGGGGAGGTTAAGGCCATACCATACCGCTTTACCTGGGTATTACTTGCAATGGGCTACGGCAAGTCCTGAGAGATTAGGCTAGCGTGGGAGGGAAATGATGGAGAAGAGGGGGGTAGGGTATAGGAATGGGGAGAGGCTGAGGAGGTTAAGGCAAAACCAAGTGGGACGAAGCAGGTCCTATGGGAAAGGTTAGTGGGAGAAGTTAGTGGGCGAAGGAAGATGTGAGAGGGGGAGGAGAGAGGGAGTCAGGGATCAAAAAAAAGGGGAGGGGACCTTAAACAGTAGGAGGTCGGGTGGGATGAGTGCCCGGGGGAGGGATTACGGACCCCAGTATTTGTTGAGAAGGAGGAGTTTGAGGTCTTTTTTTAAGCTGACGTAAGAGGGGTTACAACGAAGTTCTTTGGAGAGGGAGTTCCAGATGTTAGGCGCGTTTCCGGTAAAGGAGCGCGATTGTGTGGATTTCTTGTTTAACAGAGGAGGGACAAGAGCAAGAGTGTTGGAGCTCCTCAATGCTCTAGAGCAGCCAGCTTTGTGAAGTTTATCTGAGAGGTACTGCGGGGAGCGTTGATACAGGGCTTTGTGCGTAATGCAAGCTGCCTTGTAGGAAGTTCTTCCTTCGACGGGAAGCCAATTGAGGGCTTTAAGGGCAGGGGAGATGTGATCGAACCGTTTGAGGTCGGTAATGAGCCTAGCAGCCAGGTTCAGAATAGATTTGACTGGGGCTAGGTGGACTTTAGGGGTTCCAGAGAGGATGGCGTTACCATAGTCAATTTTTGACAAGACCAGCGATTGGACGACTAATTTAAAGTCATCTGCAGGAATGAAGGGTTTTATTTTCTTGAGGTGATGGAGAGTGAAGAGAGCGCTTTTGGCCGAATTTATTATGTGGGGGATAAGAGTAAGGTTCTGGTCAATGTTAAATCCGAGGGATTCAACTGAGTTTGATATAGTGAGAGAGCAGTTGAGTGCGGTTAGGTCAGAGATCCAGGATAGAATGGGGAGCGAGTTGTTCTTAGGTGAGAAAAGAATGATTTCAGTCTTTTTTGGATTGAGTTTGAGGTGGTTTTAGTGGAACCAGGATTCAATCTTACTCAAGGCATCATTGAGGTGAAGAATGTCCGAGCGGGATTGAATCTTATAGTAAAGTTGGGTGTCATCTGCGTATAGGTGGTAATTGATTCCCGCTTGCTTAAGGATAAGGGTGAGGGGTTCCATGAAGAGGTTGACTAGAGAGGGGGAGAGTATAGAGCCCTGGGGGACCCCTAGGGAGACGGGCATAGGTTTGGAAAGGCAGTCGCGAATTTTAATTTGCTGGGTTCTGTGTTGGAAAAAGGAGGTGAACCATTTGAGGACTGGAACCGTTGAGGCCAAAACGATCTTTAAGTATGTTAAGTAGAGTAGAGTGGTTAACAGTGTCGAAAGCAGCGGAGAGATCAAGGAGAATGAGAAGGGAGGACTCGCCTTTGTCGAGGGAGTGATGGATGTCATCAATTATATTTAGCATGGCCGTTTCCGTACTACAGCCCTTTCTGAAGCCTGATTGGAAAGAGTCTAAAAGATTGAATGAATCAATGTGTCTATCTAGTTGGAGCAGGGCGCATTTTTCAAGGGCTTTTGAGAGAAGAGGAAGGTTAGAGATAGGACGAAGGATATTTAGGTCATTAGGGTCACCAGCAGGATTTTTGAGGATGGGAGTGATTTGTCCCAGTTGGAGGGAAGCAGGGACACAACCGGAGGTAAAGGAGGAGTTGATGATAGAGGTCCAATAGGGGGCAATGATATCTTTTAGATATTGGACAAGGTTGGAAGGGAGAAGGTCTTTGGTGTGAGATGACGGTTTAAGTCTGGTAATGACGTTAAGAACATCAAGTTCAGTGACTGGATGTAAGTTGTGCCAAGAAGCATTATTTTTTTGCTCGAGTATGGTGGGGATGGGTTCAAGAATAGGGACGACAGGAAGAAGCGATGAGGAGTCATGAAGAGGCATTGAGAGTGAAGAAGAATTGGAGGAAATGTCCAGGGAGGGAAGTAGGCTAAGAGGGAGAGGAGTTAAGGCGAAGGATTGATCAATTTTGGAGATTTTTTCTGAGAAGTAGTTGGCAATTTCTTCGCATCTCTCGTTGGTGGCAATCACCTTGGGGGATGCAGAGGAGGTTTGGTTTTTAACAATGCTGAATAGTTCCCTAGGTCTGTTTTTGGCCCGGTCGAGTTGGGAGCGGAAGAAGGATGTCTTAGCATTGAGGATGTGTTTTTTATAATTGGCCCTAGCGGATCTGAGGAGGGAGAGATTAGAGGGGGAAGGGTTTTGCCTCCATATGAGTTCAGTCGATCTAAGTACGCGTCTCTCATTGTTGAGATCTGCATTGAACCAGGATTTGGAGGAGGAGTTTTTCTGTAGTTTTAGTCTGGCTGGGGCAGTTTGGTCAAGGACCTCAACAATGGATTTATTAAAGTGTTCGGTGAGGTCATTAGTATTTTGGGAGAGAGGAGAGAGTCGAAGTTGCGCTTTGACTTTGGTCTCCAGTTCGCCTGGGGGAATAAGAGGAAGATTCCTAGTCAATTTCATCTGTTTGATGGTTTTGGGTAGAGGGGGTAGCACAGTGTTAGTGATCGTGAAAAGGATGAGGTGATGGTCTGACCAGTCGATGGGAACGATGGAGGAAAGGGAGGCCAGATCATTGCTTGTAATGATAGCGTCGAGAGTGGCTCCTTTGGTGTGAGTAGGAGAGTGGCAGAGTTGTTTCAGGTCATTGATATCAAGTAGATCAGTGAGGAGGTTAACCATAGGATCATCATTTTTGTTTCAATGAAGGTTAAAATCTCAGAGGAAGAGGTTTTTAGAATTGGAAAGTGAGGATTGGGTAAGAAGGTCGGACAATTCTCTACAAAAGGAAGAGGGTCACCAGGAGGATGGTAGATATTGTGTAGTCGAATTGGAGGGGAGCCTTGCACTTTAAGTTCCGCTCCAAGGTATTCAAAAGTAGAATGATCGGAGTTCTGCACAGGTGAGAGTTGGAGTTCGTTTTTATAGATTATTGCTAGACCGCCTCCAATTCTGACAGGTTTATCTTTTCTGAGGATGGAGTAGCCAGGGGGAGAGAGAATGAAGAAGAGTGATCGTTAAGCCAAGTTTCAGTTAGAAAGGCGTTGTCAATGGTTTCGCTAAGGATGGTTTCCGAAATTTCAATCGCGTGTTGGACTGCCGAGCGACAGTTAACCAGCATGCAGGTAAGGGGTTTAGGGTTGGTTGTAGGGGGGGGCAGGAGTGGATAGTGGTAAATTGCGGGGGCAATCTGGGTGAAGCTGGAATTTTGCTAGTCCCAAGGATCACTGGGATGGGTGCCTGCGGGACCAGAGGGTCAGTAGTCAAAGAGTAGGGGGGTAAGGCTTACAGGGGTCAGGGAGATCAGAGGCGGGGAGGTGGTTTGAGGCGCGGAATGTTCTAAGTGTGTTGTTATAGAGGGGGGTAGTATCCCATTGCTGGGGGAATGTAGTGTTGGTTTGTTTTCAGCACACAGGGAAATAGAATGATTGGGGCGGTAAAGTGAGGAGAGGAAGTTGACATCTTTTCTGAGTGAGGTGAGTTCAAACGACAGGTTATCGAGATGGAGTTCTATATTAAAAAGCGTCTGGGGTATAAGAGAGAAAGGGACGGAGGCTGGGAGGTCGGGGGGACTTGGAGGATGTTCCGTGTTAGTCAGAACGAGAGGTCTGGGGTGAGGATGGGGTGGGAGCCCAGGTGGGGGGTGGTGAGGGGTGTTCCGATTGATGGATGAAGGGAGGGAAGTGAGGTGGGACAGGGCATTCACAGGAGTCACAAGAGAGTCAAGAGAAGGAAAGGGTGCGCGGGGAGAGTGAGGAGGGTTGACATCCTGGTTAAGGAGGGAAATGTCAATTAGGGAGGAAGAAGTTGGAGTCAGTGATTGAGTCGTAGGGGGATAAAATTTAGGGGGCTGGGAGGAAGAAGAAGATAGAAGGGAGGAACAGGTGTGAGGTGTTGGAGCATCAAGAGGAGGAGAGAGAGTATGGGTGGTTGAGTAGGCCATTGGTGAATCAGTAGGAGAGAAAGTTGTTAAAGCAGGAGGGAGATAGAGAGTCTGTGTTTGGGAGACGTCCGTGGTGTTTTCAGTGTCTGTATGAGGAGGGGTTAGAGTAGGGGAAAGAGGGGGCAGAGGGTCAGACTGTGATTGGGAGGCTGAAGGGTCAGAAGAAGGTATCGAGAGTAGGTAGGATAAGGTGCTGAAATGGTGTTCAAAGATGGTGAGATGTTTTTCAGAGGCTTGAATGAGGATGTTTCCAGATTTAAAAATGGAGATGTCAATTTCACCAAGAAAAGTAGGGGAAGGGGTGGTAGACAGTTTCAAACCATATGGGATTTTGCATGACTTTGTGATAGGGAGGTGGTGGAGGAAGATGCTTTTCCATTTAGAGGGGCGCTTGGAGTAGAAGATGTAATTGGTTTTACAATCGAGATGAGACTGAGGTAGTTATCCACAAATAGCGTTTCTTGGTGACGAATTAGTAGTTTGTGTTTAAAGTTTTTCTTAGCATTTTTGGAGAGGTTAGGGGGGTAATGGATGGTCCAAGAGTTTGGGCCGTGTCTAGTGATAGGTACATCCTGTGCAGCGAGAGGGTGAGTGAGGGGGGGCATGTTTATTCCGCTAAAGTGGTCCAGGGGAGAGGGAAAATTGTGGGGAAGGGGTATAGGGACAGGGTAAAGTGAGGGGGAGGAATTAAAAGGGGGAACGGAGGGAAAGTTAGTGACTAGAGTAAGCCCCAGAGAGGGCCGTGCTAGGAAGGTGTCACAAATGGTATTTCAAGAATGATGGTTAGCAGACTAAAAAATCAAAATCATAGGGCAGGAGAAAATGAGGGAGCGTTAAAAACCTGTTAAAAAGCCAAGACAATAGAGTGAGGTAACATAAAGAGGCAAAAGAATGGTAGAGAAATAAACCACCAGCACGAACAGTTCACTTGCGCACAAAGAGAAGAAAGTGCAATGTGCTATAACGCGTATTGTCTTGCTGTGGGTAATGTCATATGGTAAATATTAGGTGATCACGAAGAGGCAGGACAGTTACAGTGTATGTGGAGCAATAAGGATAAAATGTCATTTAGCAGCTCAAATAACAATACATCCATGCATCCAAGGTAAAAATTCTATACAATATGAAGTCGGGATGGGGTAGGGCAATTTAGGAGTACGTGGAGCCTTAGGTATTAAGAAGTCCTGTAGCCGGTCAGATTGATTGCAGGAGTGAAACAGCCAGCCTAGAGAAGTCACAGATATGGACAGTCACAAACATTGGAGGGAAAAAATGGTAGTCGGCAAGGTAAAGTACATAAGTGGACAACCAGAGTTAACAGTACAGTTGTGCATAAAGAGAGGGAAGTGCTATGTGCAAGTGTGTGGCTTGTAAAGCAGCGGGCAAAGGCAAATTCTATAAATAAAGTGATCGAGAGGAGGTAGGTTCGTTTGGGTGCATGAGGAGCTTTAGGTTACAATATCTTACTGCAGAGCAGACTTGATAACAGGGGAAGACAACCAGCCTAGCCGACGTCACCATACATATCAGTCTGCAAAAATTGGGGGGATACTAGATAGTAGTCCACAAGGTAGCGACAGTATACAATAGGGACTCAAAATATTAAACAGACATGGTGAGGAAGAATTAGATTATGTCAGTCCAGGTAAATGAGGTTAAGGGTGTTCCAGCAGTTCCAGCCCAAATTAAGTACGTAGTCTAAAAAGTGTATAGTGAATAGATAATAAAGCTCAGGGTTCTGGAGTGAGTGTAGTTAACCCGGTCACCAACTAGGCTCAGAGGGGCGCCATAAGTGGAAGTGAAATGATCGAGGGCAGGTCACATTCAGGTAGCTCAGTCCAGACTTGCACAAAGAGATTTGGCAGGCATGAGATTTAGCTTCACTAGTAAAGGGCATTCATGTTGCACGATATTCCTAGTGTTTAATTAGTAAGTAGATGAGGCACCAAAGACAGCCAGTGTAGGACAGTTTAGGTTATCCACTAGTAGGGGCTCCACTCCAAGATGGCCACCATAGGAGTGGGTTGGGGCATGTCCTTTTTTCAGATTCTCTTCCAAGTGGAGTAACGGGACCAGGGGCAGGGGGCGTCCTCACCCAGTCCGATGCGAAATGACAAAATGGTCTCCCTACAGCCAAAGAACGTCAAAACCCGACAAAATGGGTGTCCGGATGGAGACCACAAAAAACACGTCAAGTCAAAGCCATACGGCTGTCCACTAGGCACGGCAGCAAGTAGCGTCAGGAGGCAACAGCCACAACTGTTAGCTGGACGCAGCAGCAGGGCTCGATCACTTGAACGCGCCAACCAAGACTCCCTCACACCAGGCACGGAGGAGAAGCAGCGGGGGGAGAATGTCAACGAGCTCCCTCGCCTCGAGGACCGAGAGCGCGGATCCTCACCATCTCCGTCCACCACCGGAAAGAGCCCGCAGTCTCGTGAGTTCAGGCCAGGAGCAGACTCCGGAGCTGAGGAGCGAAGAACAGCAAGGGGGCAATTCGAACAGAGGCCGCGGCAACAAAGCACCGCATCCGCACCGGAAAAACCCCGGCTCCGCTCTCTCCACGAGTCAGCAATGGTCCATGAAAAGGCGTCGTAGTCGCCAGCAGGATTCAGGTAAGTTTTGCCTTCTGTTTATCCTTTGGTATTGCAGTTGATCTTCAAATGAGTAGTTGCGTTGCATTGTGGTGGGCTTCATCTAAGCAGGGATGTCGAGCAAAACGATGGAATGTGGGGCATAGGCAGGGATTTTCACAGAATTGTGATCCCAAGCCCCGGAGCTACAGTGGGGAGCTCCAGCTCGGCGGCCATTTTTACTCCTCCCTACATAGTGAAAACCTCTTGGTATTCATTCAGTATGAGAGCATACTAGTCCTAATATTTAGGGTGCCTCCTGTTATATAATAAGAACTCAGCCCTGTGGGCTTACAAGTCACACTTTAAAGGAGACTTACTGATATATAAAAATACTTTTTCCTACAAGGCAAAGAAATTTTTTTCTTTTCAGGTGTCACTGCAATGCTTATAAATTGCAGACCATCCAGAGCACAGAGGTGCTCCTGGCAGTCATAAATGTTTGTCATATATGTGAGTGGTGTACATACACACCACAGATCACATCTGTTGACATTTAAATGTTACGCCACCAGTGCAATTTCTACTCCACCTTACAGTGGCCTCACTGTAACTAAACCAATAGGGCAAACCCAACTTTGCAGGACTATTTTAGTGGGTAGCAGTACCACAGTGCCCAACGTCCAAGTCTTAAGGCCAGAAAATAAAGGTTCAAGAAAAAGGTGAAAAATCAAGTCATCAGCTGCTAAGTATATGTAGAGCCCAAATTAGACACTAGTTGTGCATCCTCCTCATCGAGTTATAACATACAGTGTCTCGTTCCTCACATCACAAACTTGTAATACTTAATTCTCTAACATTTCTTTGCCTGCGTTCTTTAAAAATTACACAATTACATCACTGGCAATCCAGCATTTTGCTTCTACAATCCCTCACATAACACCCTCATTGTTTCCGTTTCCAGCAGTCCTGTAGGAAAGAGACACATCATATTCATAGCCATGTGCACTCCCTCCAACATCTATAACGTGCTGCTTCTTCTCTTTTATATTTGCCTAATTTTTCTCTAAAACACCAAATCACTTCTGACTTCAAACACCTTTGCCTGAGCTTGTCGATTATTACAGAGCACCAACATCTTCATCTCATGAGAGGTATCCTCTTTGATGGTTTCTAACACTCTCTCCAGTGTCAAATCTTTTATTAGAAACAACCTTTTCTGCACTTTTTTATTATTATGGTTTTGGACTACTTGGCGTGTCAAAAGAGCATTGTGGATGGAGTGATATTTCCTTGTTGACTTCAAAGCGCTTAACATGGCCAAATAACTATCCACAGGTTCACCTAGCAGTCGTGTTGCACCCACAAACATACCTCCTTACACTATAAGCCTTTCCACTATTTCAGCTTTTCTTTATCCCTTATTTGACTTCCAGCTTCATCCTTCTCTTCCACTATAGGAGTTGGCAGGCACTTCTACGCGACCTACTGGTTTAACCTCAACAGTTTCGTTCTTGTCCCCATTTGCAGCATCAATATATGCATCAAGTCCCTCTTTGCTTGCTAAAATTGTTTCCTCTGATGGGTTCCCTCCGTGGTGGTGCACAACTCTCTTGACCTCTACATCATAGTGCAGAGTACGTACTACGAGGCAATCATCTCAAACAGCTCAGTCTGTGTCCAGAATGGAAGTCTAGCTTTGTTTTCCTTAAGGTGGCACACAGTACATCGAATAAGTGGTGTTCAGACTAGATGGTTTAAACAAAATGCAATTCTTCCTTATTACTGATTTTTGTCAGCCAATGCATCTGTGCTCCTCATCAAATAACATGACAGTTTAAATCTCTGATGTGAGAAGCTGGCCTGGTATATGATGTCCACTTATGTAAGTGGCACCTTAGACAACCCTTATGGTGATTTAAGAGGTCTTAGACAACCTTAGAAATCTCTCTAAGTGGTAGCTGTGGAGAGAAGCCTTCAGGTTTAGTCCAGAAGGAGTGTAAAGAAGCATGTTATACCAGAATTCAATCTTATAGTATAGATTAAGTGAAAAAGAACCACACCAAGTATTTATAAAAATATGTATTTATTATATAATACTCTCTAGTACGTTCCAATATCTCCAACACGGAGACAACACAATGCACACAATACGTTAGCAAAGTAGCACAGTAAATAGCACGAAATCTACAGTGGGTCCGGGGGGTCCAAACCATATACTAAGAAAGTGGTATAAGAACCACGACTCGAGTCAAGACAGTGTCGAGAGGACATAGAAGTGCTGGGATCCCAAGGAACCACCCAAGGTGAGTAGATAGGGACCCCATGGAGAGCGTATGCAGGGTGGAAACACAACCATGTGCTCCGTACAACTCTATGTGCAAGTCGCAGTTGGATTTTTAAATGTTAAGGACTCTTCCCAGTGGACCCTGAAGAAACCCCGTGGAAGACAGCAGGTTGGAGAGCCATCCCACTCATGGATACCCTAGTACCCACGTTACCTACACCAGAGAAGCGGGGTGCATACGTGTGAAGTGGTATAGGAAACCGCCGTCAAACCCGATGGAGGACTTCAAGAAAGTGCCGCTGTTGAAGAAGGAAGAAGTGTCCAGTGGAATCCAAGGATGGATTCTTGATGAGAGGTACCTGCAAGCAGAGGGGACAGAGTCTATGTCACTTAGGGGTGACCAGGAGACTTGGAAGACGAATGCCCTCCGATGTCGGGTGTTCCAGGATGGATGACGATGACCTTGATTCTGCAGCTGTGAGGATCAAGCGACGCTGAGGAGGATCAGGAGCCACGCACGAGCTGTCCCACGAAGGATGTCGAGTGCTGAGGGGTCGGCGTCTGTCGGGAGCACCAACAAGCCTTGGCAAATCCAACCAATGCAGTAATCCAAGAAGGAGCAACGTCGAGACCAGCAAAGTCCAAGGGACTCGCCAACAGCAGGGGAGTCAGGGCAGGCCCCGAGCAATCAGGGGAGCCCAAAAGAAATAAGTGTGACCCTCAAGTGAACCCACAGGCCAGAGAAACTGGAGTTGCGAGAGGACCTCAAGCAGCTCACCAAATGATGCAGGTCATGATGCACACGATGTGGTGTGGCTGAAGATTCTGGTCACTGGAGGTGCTCGAGGTTGGGGCTACTTGGAGCCTGAAGATCTTCTTGCAAATAAGCCAACAAGCCTTTGCATCTGCAAGTTGGACGTGGTGCGCAGGGGTTCAGTTATTGCAACCCCCACGAGGGATACTGGCCTCAAACTTGGTGAGAGGGCAGGGCAGATCTCGGTAGCTGCGGAAAAAAAAACACCTGTGTTGCAGAGCCCACGGAGTTCGGAGGAGATCAGGATATGCAGACCTGTTGACTTAGTTGCGGTGCCTGCGAATGCAGGGGAGTGACTCCTTTACTCCAAGGGAGATTTCTTCCGGTTTCTTTGATGCTTCACAGGCCTTGGAAGGTTCCTGTATGATGCACAGGCACAGACGATGCAGCAGACTGGAAGGGAGATGAAGTCAGGCCCAAACGAAGTTCAGCGAAGTCCAGGGTGCCCAGACAATAGAAGCGCAGTGGTGTCTCATCTGAATCTTATCCCACGACAAATCTAGGAACCTACACCCAGGTAAGCCCTTAAGTACCCTAGGGAAAGGGTTGGGAAGATCCAGGGGACCCTCCCAGGGGAGGGTCTGGACAGGGAGGAGGTTACTCCCATTTCCTTTGTCGAGTTTCGTGCCAGAGCGGGAGCCAACGGCTCCCAGGACTGGTTTGAACTGGACTATGCACAGGGACACCAAATGTGCCCCTCATGCAGACTGAGTGGCGCTGGCAAGCTCACCCAACCCATCCCAATACACTAAATCCTGTCTGGGAGGTGGTCACACCTCCCTGTGACAGGATGCCTATTGTTCTGCCTTCCCCTGCTCAAGCTTGGCTCAGCAGCAGGAGGCAGAATAGTGACTCTGGGCGGCAGCAGCCATTTAGTGCTGTCCGGGTCAAGAAGGCTGGTACCGGGAACACTGAGAGCCTAACGGAGGGCTCTTCCAGTGCTTGGGATCATACCTCCCAACCTGTTTACGGTGTGGGGGTATGAGTCCAACATATTTGATACCAAACATGATAGGATTCGTTGCAGCCGTTTTTGTGATGGTCATCGCGTAATTATGCGATGCCCCTCTATATGGTATATGGCTGCTTCACTGACAACCCGGTAGAATGGACTCCGTAGGCTGCAGGGGTGTCCTGCTCATGCAGGGCACCCTCTCACTTAGATCCCAGCACCCTGTCTTCAGGATTGCAAAGGCCTGCTAGAGGGGTGACTTGTAGGTTCTAAGAGCCGTGACCCTAGATATAGGAAACCTATATCTTTAGTGAGTGGTGCAAGCACCAGCTTACACAGGCTGCAATGGCGGGCCTGTAGTTTCATTTTGAATGGTCTTCCATGGGAGGCATAATGCATGCTTCAGCCCATGGGGGACCTCTGGGGTACCTATGTCCTGGGTTCATGGGTACCATATACTAGGGACTTATAAGTGTACCCCAGTATTTAATCTGGGATGTACCTAAGTACTGAACACAACAGTTTAGGGAGAACGCAGATAGACTGGGGTCCTGATTAGCAGGATCCCAGTCAGACTAGTTAAAATACAACTTAGCACCAGGCAAAGAGTGGGGTTAACCATAGAAGCAGATCCTACTTTCCTACATCTGATCTAAAAATTTATTACACTAGATACTGATATAAACTACCTCCATGACGTCACAACCAACACTACCAGTGATTGAGCAGCTGGGACTGTAGTCTTGCAGTTGACTATGCTTTAGTCAACAGTTCCTTCGTTGCCCTGATCATGCAGCATGCAGCATGCAATCCTCACATTGCAGCTGTAAACAAGTAAGTGTAAACACAACATGTCTCCCAGCATGCTGATGCTTCAAGACCCTGTCCAGGGAGTCAGGCATCATCCTGTGACTAGTTCACGCCCCCTTGTACTGCAGTACAACATAGGTCAACCTCCAAAATGGCATCGCTCCCTTCCTCTCGCCAGCTAATCAGAGAGTGTTTTATACTGGAAACTGTTTTCAGAGCAGTCTCCCTGATCTATTTCTGTTGGGTTAAAAACCCTGGTGTACACTGCTGTTCTGTCCACCTGTTCACCACAGGGACATAGCTACCATCGGGGCAGTCAATGCACTGGCACCGGAGGCCCATTGACCCCTGATAATTGCTATATTTTACTACCCCATCACATTTGAGTAGAGAAGCGCCTCCCCACAAGCCCCAGAGTTGAAAAATAAAACGGTATTCAAGTTAAATTATTACCGTTTAATTTTTCAGCAACACATCCTAAACTAAATGTCAGGACGGGGCAAGGCCAGCGATGCTGAGTGGCCGCAGCAGAGAGCTATGCGCTTTAAAATGCGCATGTCTCTTTGGCCAGCTGTCATAAGCCGGCCGGCCAGACACGCGCATTTTAAAGTTCTCTAACCTAGCAGTCTTAGACATATGGGTTAGGAACGCCCAGGCCTCCAGTGCTTTTAGGAGCGCTGGGAGACCCGCTCTTTCCAATCTTGGTGCTGCTTTCATGCTGTGAAAGCTGCGCCAGGATTGGGTAGTGCCGTTTCCTGCGTTGGAGCTTCATGTGAAGACACCCGAGGGAGGAGAACGTCGTGCTGCAAGTCACCAAGGTATCTCTATTTTCATTATTTTTTTTGTGCCCTCCAGCCCCACCGCCCTGGGTACAAACCATCCGCCACTGCCCAGAACACTTAAATGGGCCTTTTTTCTTGCTTGCATCAGGGCCCACAGCATTCCTGATACGGTAATGGTTCACCTTCAGTGACTCCTGGTAAGTGAGTCATGATGTGGCTCGATTCTCATTATGATTTTCTCCTCCTCCGTTTCTGGCTTTTGACATTTAGTATCGGTCTCCTAAGTCTTTGTATGGACTACTTCACTTCATCGCCACTGTTATGTTCCAGGGGATAAATACAAATAGAGGATGTTAGTGAAAAGTGAGTTATTTTAATTCGCTTTATTGTACAGCTATGGAGGAGGGGACTGGCAACAGCCACCATTCTTAGAACCCCCAAGAAAACACAGTGAACCCATTTTATTATTAACATCTGAATGCGCCACGGGTCTTGGGCCAACAGTGCCAAAGATATAACACACACCTCTCACATTACAACACTGAAAGACCTAACAAATCATTAAATAAACTCCTAATTTCTCTTGAAACAGAAGGACATACTTTGCAGTGCCATTAAGAAAAGGAAAGCATAGTTTGAGAGCCTTTATGAAATAATATCAGTTATCATAATGTAAATGTCCAGTATTTGCAAAGCGCGAACAATTACCCGAGGGCGTGAAGGCGCTGGGGGCCGTCAGGAAGATTAAGCGAGCTATTGCCCAGAGTCACATGGTGCTGGGCTGATCTGCCACCAGCGCCGGGGTTCGAGCCATGAGCCCCCGCGTTCCGGAGTCAGCCGCCCTGGCCGTTGCGCCAGACCTCTTCCCGAGGCTAGAAAGCGAACATTGTTACAGAACAGAGGTACAGTTTCTCTCCAATAAGAAAAGACTTGAGACTGTAGCAATACAGGAAAATCAATGGATGTGAGGCTAGCTAAAGTAATCACTAACACAAAAGTTTCAGTGCTCCGTCCATCATCTCCTTGTGTTTGCTTTGTACAAATCTGAATGACATAACATACCGTAATATATATCCATTAGTTACATTGTTTTATTTCAATTTATTTTTGTTCATGATTTTCCTTAAATGCATGGATGTATATAAATGGTATGGCCCAGTATGACATATATTAAGGTGACTGGTGAATAAAAAAAAATCACCCTATTCATAGCCCATCTAGATAATTTTTGTCAGGGGAGACAGCTATGGAAAAGCTGATTACTCAGTTACAAAAATAAAATAATAAACGAATACAAAAACATGTTTCTCGGTACACCTTTGACAGGAAGTTCAGATCCACCCATATAATGATAATACAGAGCGTTGGCCCACCCCTCGTTCCGCAGCAGCCGCCACTGTAATACACCAACTGAAATACAAACAGATTGAACATGAAGGTTGGTCTTTACGGGTACAGGGTTCACATCTCTAGAATGTTCTTAGAAGAGCTCCGCCCAGACAACTTCTGTTCTGGAATCTCTCTGAAGAATTGTGCATCATTAAAGCAGTCCTCGCAAGGTGTAGGTTTGGCGACTAGGTTTATTCCTCTTGACACCTCAGCCACGGTTCATATCATCATTGAACCCAAGATAAAAACATTTGAATATTCTAGAAGCTCACAAAGAACCCAAGGGAGAGGCAGCGCGACATACCTTTGGATGGATGAGGCCACACTTTTCAAAAAGGCCTTACCTAATCACACTTTGTGGCCAAGTAATCAGAAACAGATTTAACCCCATGTTGATCAATCAATCAATCAATCATGTCACTTATAAAGCGCACTACATACCCGCGAGGGTCTCAAGGCGCTGGGGGAAGAGGGGGGTGGTGCTGCTACTGATCGAAGAGCCAGGTCTTGAGGAGTCTTCTGAAGGCCAGTAGGTCTTGGGTCTGTCGGAGGTTGGTGGGGAGGGTGTTCCAGGTCTTGGCGGCGAGGTGGGAGAAGGATCTGCCGCCGGCGGTCGTTTTCCGGATGCGGGGGACTGTGGCGAGGGCGAGGCTGGTCGAGCGGAGCTGGCGGGTGGGGGTGTAGAAGCTGAGTCGTCTGTTGAGGTAGGCTGGTCCGGAGTTGTGGAGTGCTTTGTGTGCGTGGGTGAGGAGCTTGAAGGTTATCCTCTTTTGACAGGGAGCCAGTGCAGGTCTCTCAGGTGGGGTGTGATGTGGCTGCGTCGGGGGATGTCGAGGATAAGACGTGCAGAGACGTTCTGGATGCGTTGCAGCCGTCTCAGGAGCTTAGCCGTCGTTCCTGCGTAGAGGGTGTTTCCGTAGTCCAGCCTGCTGGTGACGAGGGCCTGGGTGACTGTTTTTCTTGTTTCGGTGGGGATCCACTTGAAGATCCTGCGGAGCATTCGGAGGATGTTGAAGCAGGATGAGGAAACGGCGTTAACCTGCTTAGTCATGGAGAGGGTGGGGTCGAGGATGACCCCTAGGTTGCGTACGTGGTCGGTGGGTGGCGGGGTTGTTCCCAGTGATGTTGGCCACCAGGAGTCGTCCCAGGCTGAAGGGTTGGAACCAAGGATGAGGACCTCCGTCTTGTCCGAGTTCAGCTTCAGGCGGCTGGTCCTCATCCATTCGGCGACGGCCTTCATTCCTTCGTGGAGGTGGGCTTTGGCGGTGTGAGGGTCTTTGGTGAGGGAGAGGATCAGCTGGGTGTCGTCGGCGTAGGAGATGATGTTGAGGTTGTGCTGTCGGGCGACGTGGGCGAGGGTGCCATGTAGATGTTGAACAGCGTTGGGCTGAGGGAGGAGCCTTGGGGTACGCCGCAGATGATCTTGGTGGCCTTGGATCGGAAGGGGCGAGGCGGACGCTTAGTGTTCTGCCGGAAAGGAAGGATGTGGTCCAGTCCAGGGCCTTCTCTTGGATCCCGGCGTCGTGAAGGCGTGTTCGTAGTGTGTGGTGGCAGACCGTGTCGAAGGCGGCTGATAGGTCCAGGAGGATGAGGGCTGCTGTTTCTCCGTTGTCTAGCAGGGTCCTGATGTCATCGGTGGCGGCGATGAGGGCGGTTTCGGTGCTGTGGTTGCTGCGGAAGCCGGACTGGGAAGGGTCCAGGATGTTGTTCTCCTCGAGGTAGCGGGTCAGTTGTTTGTTGACGATTTTCTCGGTGACCTTCGCGGGGAACGGGAGCAGAGAGATGGGTCGGAAGTTCTTGAGGTCCTTGGGGTCTGCCTTGGGTTTCTTGAGTAAGGCGGTGATCTCGGCGTGCTTCCAGCTTTCCGGGAAGGTTGCTGTCTCGAAGGAGATGTTGATTATTTTCCGGAGATGGGGCGCGATGGCTGTACTGGCTTTGTTGAAGATGTGGTGAGGGCACGGGTCTAGCGGTGAACCGGAGTGGATGGTGTTCATGATCTCGCTGGTGTCCTCGTCGTTGATGTTGGTCCAGGAGAGCAGGCGGTTGGTGGTTGTGGGGGCAGTGGTCTCGGTGGTTGCCGGGGCAGTCGTGGTGTTGAAGCTGTCGTGGATGTCGGCGATTTTGCGGTGGAAGAAGGTGGCCAGTGAGTCACACAGGTCTCGCGACGGCTGGATGTCGTTGGTGTTGGAGCTGGGGTTGGAGAGTTCCTTCACGATGTTGAAGAGCTCTTTGCTGTTGTGTGCGTTGTTGTCTAGGCGGTCTTTGAGTGAGGCCCTTTTGGCGGATCTGATGAGGTGATGGTGACTGCGGGTGGCGCTCTTGTGGGCGGCGTAGCTGTCCGCTGTCCGTTCGTGGAGCCAGATCTTCTCCAGTTTTCGGCATGTTCGTTTGGAGGCCTGGAGGTCTTCGGTGAACCAGGTGGCTTTCTTGCTGGTGTGGCTGTTGGGCGGATTCTTGAGCGGGGCGAGGGTGTTGGCGCAGTCGTCGATCCACTGTCTGAGGTTGCGGGCGGCGGTGTCGGGGTCGGAGGGTTCGGCGGGTGGGCTCAGGGCGAGGGTTGTGGTTAGCTGGTCTTCCGTGACTCTGCTCCAGCAGCGGCGAGGCATTTGTTCGGTGCGGTGGTGCGTGGTGGGCTTCCTGTAGGTGAAGTGGATGCAGTGGTGGTCAGTCCAGTGGGGTTCGGAGGTGTGGTTGAAGGAGACGTGTGGGCTTGCAGAAAAGATGGAGTCGAGCGTGTGGCCGGCGGCGTGGGTGGGTGTGGTCACGAGCTGTCTGAGTCCGAGGGTGGCGAGGTTGTCGATCAGGGTGGTGGAGTTGGTGTCCTTGTTGTTCTCGAGGTGGAAGTTCAGGTCCCCGAGGAGGATGTAGTCCGTGGAGGCGATGGCGTGTGTGCTGACGAAGTCAGCGATGGAATCGCTGAACTGTGGTCGGGGTCCGGGGGTCTGTAGATGAGGGTTCCTCTGAGGGTGGTGTTGGGATCGGTGTGGATCTGGAAGTGCATGTGTTCGGCGGTGCTGAGGGTGTCGTCGGTGTTGGTTGAGACTCTGAGGGTGTTCCTGTGGACGATGGCGATGCCTCCTCCGACTCCGTTGGTGCGGTCCCTGCGGGTGAACATGTATCCGTCCGGGATGGCAATGGCGATGTCGGGGGCTGAAGCGGGATTCAGCCAGGTCTCCGTCAGTAATGCGACGTCTGGGGAGGTTGAGTCGAGAAGGTCCCAGAGTTCGATGGCGTGTTTGCGGGCGGAGCGGGTGTTGAGGAGGATGCATCTGAGGTAGTTGGGTTCTTTCCTGGGCGGTGGTTTGGCGGGGCGGGTGCTGGCGAAGCTGCAGTTCCGGCAGGTGAAGGGCCCTTGGGTGCGCTCGGGGTAGCCTGGTAGCAGGCGTGATCTTTTCCGGGGTTGAGTGCGTGGAGGGTGCTGGCGTCGTATCGGCGTCTGTTGATGTGGCGGGCGCGGGGATGCCCGGACCAGGGGTCTGGCGCTGGGCGCGGTCACGGCGCGGACGGGCGCAGACGGGCTTGCCTTAGGCGCGCCTTCGGCACGCCAGCGGCGCGCCCGCTTCGGACGTCCGCTGCGCGGCCGCACAGCGGCCTCATAAATGGGGAGGTGGGAGGGAGGAGCAGGGAATGGGGCAGCGAATGGGCAGAGAGGGGGCGGGGCCGCAGGGGCGCAGCGGCGGGAAACAGGCACAGAAGGGAAAACGAGCACAATCAGGGCATCAAGGGGGCACAGAAAGGAAAATTATGATATCATGGGTTGTCATGTTATATGCTATGTCATATGTTTCTGTATTTTAAACGGCCTGCCCTAGTCATCAAAACAACCTGGTTTTATTGGACTTTAAAGGAATGACTACCACTGCTGTACTATCAAGTGGAGGAACCCATACCATAAAAGCAGAGCTACACCTCAATGCCCTGAAAGGATTGTACTCTTGAATACCGAGTACAAGTATATCATACTGATAGAGAGGAAATTTCATTTACATTTTAAAGACGAGCAAAAACTGGATATGACACTTTCTGAGAGAAAATAAATAAACGTGCATCAAGTATGAGTTATAGAAAAGATGACGAAAACAAAGAATTTTTGTTACTGCATCATAAAAGCATGCAGAAGAGAGTAGTCTAGATGATATTATACGTATAAGTAACATAGATTGGGATTTACTAAAGAAAAATAATTTTATTTTATTAACGTGTGTTAGAAGTCGTATACTTTGTAAATTCTCACGTTATTTCATTTACCTCGAATCCGTTTCAAATTTCATTTACATAAAAGAATAACTAATGAGATTTATGAAATAGTATGATTAACCTTGATTTTGATAGTGAATTTTATAAAATGTACTCATATGTGAGGTAACGTGCACCAAAATTAAAAAAAAAAAAATTGTTCTTACACCTTCTAATGAAAGATGCTTTAGAAAAACTTTCAGAGAATGTTCTTCATATGTGTGTTAATAATAATTTCTTGAAATGAGATTTTGAAATTGCATTTTTAATGCATTTACATGTTGGTACCTATGAATGTAATAGTACCCTATTTCTATTTCAATTATTTTTGACCATACTAACTGTTCTTAAGTGCATCAGAAGTTATACTAGAATCTTGACTTCTTCATGTTCTTATAAATGTATAGTTATAAATTCTATGGGGCAGATTTACAAGCCCTTTGCGCCACTTTTGCGTCACTTTTCCCATGGTAAAAATGACGCAAATTATGTGGTATGTGCGTGGGGGGGTGGGGTTGGGGGGTTCACGAGGTCTGATGTTCTGCAGATCTTCGGGGTGGGTATATTACAATACCTGAAGGCTAGCCAACTTACATTTCAATTGTATTGTGTTTATCAGGCCTTGCCCTTCGGGTACAATAAAAACTCAATAAAATCTGTTGTTAAAAAAAAAAAAATGAGGTAAAAGTGGCGCAAGGGCCTTGTAAATAAGCCCCTATATATTTTGCGTGGCAGACTGTATTCATGACGTTTTCTGCCTCGCTAAGGACACTGAAGAGATGATTCTCCAATGTAACCATTTGTATGCATCCAAACTCTACTTTTCCCGAGTTCTAATGTATAGTATAAACATTTTGCTATAAAATGTTACCAATGGATGACATCTGCTTAGGAAACTGCCCTTTCAAACTCTTCTACATGCTCTAGCTAAATGGACATTGTTTAACGTTTCACATGCAAGATGACTTAAGGACTCCACATATTTCCACTGCATTTTGGGTCTTCTTTATGTTGCCTGATCCACATTCCAATACGAACTGACCAATGTACTGAGTGGTTTGATCAGATGAGGTGACATCAGGAGTTGTCATCCCTGGAAATTCTAAGAATATAATATTGCCTGATTTGGTGGATTGGGAGCTTTTTGCCTTTTGCCCCTTTTCTTCTTCATGGCTTTGCACATTGATGGATAGAGACTCTCGTGCGCTAGTGGAGCTGATGGTGGTGACAAACGGCTGCTGTCCTGCATACATGCTGATTATGAACTGATTCCAGAGATTTGCAAAACTTTTGATGCAGACTCATCTGGTTTCCTTTCCAAACTTGGTGCATTTGTGCCCAGGGGGCTCTTCCTTCGAAGAATACCCGAACTGGCACATTCACATCCTTCCTTTCCTGAACTTGTGAGCTTTGGGTATTTATTGCTCTTTTTTAATGTCTTATTTCTACATGGTGCACTTATATGCTTCTAAAGATTTGATAAACTAAAATATATTAACTAAATTAACTCAGTTATCATGATTTGTTACACTAAAGGGAATGAGCATACTCAATGTAAAGTTTACTAATTGCTAAAGAAGATCGATTTAGGGAGATTTCAGAATACCAAATATTATTGTTACTATTGGGTATTGCTTTTTCTGAACTCTTAGTGTGTATGATTTTGGCTATCCTACGTTTCTACTGGAGATTTGGACCTGCAGTATTAATCCTCTACCTTTACAGCATCATGTTGAGAATAATTTAAAAGAGTTTGATTTCGAGTTTGAAGTTCAGTTATTCAAATCCTGGTCCTCATTGGATGACTGTTGGAACCCTTTATATCCAACCCCTCTCGGCAGGACCAAGAGAGTGGAATGATTAAATGCATGTTAACAGATTGTCTTGTAATTTAACACAGTAAACACTACAGCAATGCCAAACTAATATTGTGGGCAAAATATCCAAGGGCAACATATCGGTTGGTAAGTGCACAGAGGGAAGTATAGATTTTTTACTAGTCTTAACTGCACATCTGTGTACCTTGACGAGATATATCGTCATGGGAAATAGATTTGGAGTTAGGTATAGAAATGCTATACATACTTGCCTTTTGATATTTTATCCCGCAATATTTTGTCTACGATATTTGTGATCTCGATAATCAGGAACCACACCCCTGAAGGGATTAAGTAGTCTCTTTAACAGCAAGAAAGAGCTAGCCAACTGAGTGGAACATTCATCGGACAGACATAGAGACTGGTATTTAATCCTAATGGAGAGATCAAGCCTGATCAAGGGATGGCAGCCTAGGTTGTTGGGATCTTGTCTGGACAGTTTGATGAGAATTCACTCCGTCACATATTGGACCTGCAGTAACCAATGTAGAGTACTTAGGCAGCTCAAGATAGATGTGCTCCTGTAGGATACACAATAAATACTTGACATCTTTTCTAACCCCGCATGTATTAGTATACATGCGGGGTTAGAAAAGATGCAGAAGTAGCCTTCTCAATATTTTAGGTAAACTAAAAACATAACCTAGGCAGGGCCAGACTGGCTGTACCGGGCACCTGGCATTTCCCCGGTGGGCCGCCAGGGTGGGTGCCGGTTTTGTCCCCTGGGGGGCCGTTTTTGTTACAGGGCCGTTTTTGCAGCATAGCTGAAATATCGGCCCCTGTAACAAAATCGGCCAAAACTGGCCCTGGCAAACAGCTCGCCGCACCCCCAACCCCCCGGGGGGCCAGCCGAGCACTTTGCCAGGGCCGGTTTTGGTTCCCAGTCCGGCCCTGAACCTAGGCACTTTATAAATGATTGAAATGAATGCGGATACCAAACTTGGGTTCAGGAAATACCAGGGTGGAGCAAGGTCTGGTATAACTAGATGAGCATTTGTGGTCTCACTTTGGAGTAACAACAGAGGTAAGCAATCAAACCTCAAATTAAGGGTCATTAAACCTATGGCACTTGTAATATGGCAGATTTAATATGCACCTCCTTTTGATGGAGTATTCTGTCTCCCAAACTCTAAGTAAGTTATTTGATATGACTGGTGTATGTAAGTATTCGTGAGTCTAGGTGGAAGATCAGTGTTGTCGTCATATATGTACGTATATGTGTGTGTGTGTGTTATGAGCCAATGTACAATAAAAAGCCTCACCAATAGATATCTATATTCTCTTTCATGTGTTATAAACAAATTTGATGTAGATAACAGGAGATGTGTTACACACTATACAAATTTAAAAAAATGCACAGACCTATAATGGCATGAGTGAACAATTTTCTCCTGCTAATGGGTTGGAAATGAGATAATGCACTTAAGTGAATGGATAAAAGGAAAATGGACCTGATGGTGCTCCCTGGCACCGCTTAAATGCTTTATTACTTCCACTTTCCTTTACTCCCAGACCCTCCCTTCAGTAGACAAATTATCCACAATATGTTTTATGTATTATTTATTACAAAGTTCTGTATAGTTCTACAGCATCACCTGGTGGTCACTTTAGAATGCTAGTATTGTATCACTGTTAAGAAAACTGGATAAAGACGGTTACAGTCCAACAGGATGTCATGAATGAGATTCTCTGTCCAATATCCTTCCCTGACTATCCTCTGTGGACCAGGTTCACATTTGAGTAGCTAGTCAGGGCAGTTTAGTTTTCATGAGTTTCCTAAATGTCAGACTGGTGCGGTTTGCCCTCAAGTGAGGGTTTACACCATTCCAGAGAATGATTAATGCAATACCTGTCTATTATGTCTATCCAGCAGGAGGTTAATGGCCAACTTACAACTGTCAGATGGCCCAGGTCCCCACTTATGTAAACATAACATACCATAAAATGTATAAGGGGGTCGAGTCTTTGTCTCCAATTTCAGAGCATTAGGAAATAAGCAGTGCCTTGCAGGTGCCTGTTCTCCTATACAGGCTTTAAAAGCAAACATTTCTTTCGTTCACTGGTGACTCTCTGTGTAGTTGTGTGGATTGGTGATTGGGTGAATGTGATAATGTGTCACTGGTGGAATACATAAGGGTGTTTCAAATATGAATAAGTGGCTGAGAGCATCAAAAATTACAAGGTGATTGCGCGATTTTGAAGATTGATAAATGGTTGAGCAACCATTTATCTGGATGCATCTACAAATGCAGGGAGGTCAGAGTGATGCTGTGTGCATGGATGGAATGAGTGCATGGATGGATGAAGATTGGCTACACCCTTGACACAGGCTGAGGCTCCAGATAGTAGTGGTATTTTTGTGTTGTAAAAATGCCAAGAATTATGAACAGTGACATCTTAAGGATTTTGGAGGGCCCTGGGCCAAACATATTTTGGGGCCCCTGTTTCGAACAACTTTGAATTAATGATCCAATTTCAGCTCTTTCATGCCCTCTTTGGCCAGGTCACTGACAGTGCACAGGCACATTCGTCCAAATTCTAAATTTGTTTACATTTAATATACAGTGATAGTGATGTGTATTCAATATTGTAACACAGCAGCAGCTTTAATATTACTGCACATAATCTGTTACACCCTCCCATTTTTCGTATGTGAGGTCCTGTTTTGATATAAAAGAAACATACATGGATGTTGCATAAATCATAAACATATTTCTACAAAATGTCTGTAACAGACACTCACACATCCCCCATATTAAAAATAAATTAAAAGTAAATGGTATTTAAAACAATCCGTTTAAGAATTATTCAAGGTCATCAGGGCAAGACTCTGCAGAATAGAGATGGCTCTGTTAGAGCCCCATCCCCCGGAAGGCTGCAGGCCTGGACAAGACCCACTATGCCCCTGCCTTAAAACGCCTCTGAGTATAAATGCTATGCTAGTGCAAGCATTACACCAGGGCTGAACGCCAACATCGAAATGATGCCAACACAATATGTAATGAATTGCCAACGATACGACAGTGCAAGGGTAACATAAAGGAAGGGCATCTTTGTTCCAAGAGTGCCTTTAATATGACAGGAATTACCACCATTATGCCATTACAAGTGTTACATATGAGTAGACCCCCTGGTGCCAAGAAAGACCATTGTGTGACCAGAATTACCTCTACAACCATTATACGTCCAGATTTGCCTCTTCACTCAGTAATCCTTAATTTATGTTCAGATATTTCTTCAATGGTGTTTCCGTTTTTGCACTCAGACTGTCGGGCCTCATTTTCATTAATCATGACTTAGATGACATGACCCTACAGGCAGATTTTCACCATGTTATGTTATGTTAATTTGACTTGATATAGCGTACAAATCACCCGAGGGCATCTCGGCGCTGTTGCAGAACAAAATCAGGAAATGGAGAGGGTGATTAAAATAGGTAGGCTTTGAGTTGTTTCCTGAAACTACAGTAATTAGGACAGGAACGAACATGAAGAGGAAGCTTGTTCCAGTACACGGGGCAAGATAGGAAAATGCCTTTCCCCCCCGCTTCGTGTTAAACGAATGCGGGGGTCCGCAACAGGGCTTTAGAGCAAGATGTTAGATTGTGGCAGGGAGCAGAGGCTTTTATTCTTTTCCGAAGATTAAGCGGGCCTTTGCCCTTTAAGGCATTTTTATATGTGAGACAGCAGATTTTAAAGTAGGAGCGTTTTCCTCATTAATCCTAGTACATGCCATATTTGCCCAATTACTCAATAATAATTTTCACTATCACTCAGTAATACTAGTACATGGCCCTATTATCCCCATTACTCAATAATAATTTTCACTAATCCTCACAAAATAGCTATTGTTTGCACCATCACTCATTAATTCGGCCTCGTTTCATTTTCACCGAGAAAAACAAAAAAGTGATGGGTGGATTGCTGTAACTAATCTCATCCACTTGTAAAGACTCTGAGCTGCAGTCCAGCCCATACTTTTTTTGCCCACCATGCCACCAGAGAAAAAAGCGCGTGATATGCACTAGTCCAACTTTTCTGTAATAAGAGCTGCTTATGAACAATGAAAATCATCCTGAGCTACTAACATTATTAGTGTTGTAATAGTGACCACATTAGAGAAGATTACATTAGTGACTACCCTATGAAAGTTTACCAGCAGAGATCACCTCAGTGCACCAGGCAGGGTTGCTAGCATTAACGTAAAAAAGACTTTATAAATTAGGAATACCCTTAGATGGATATTATATAACAGCCGTAGCTTGCATGCCCATGCCACCAAGGTAATAATATTAGTAATAAGCCGTCCCAAGCCACATGATTTATCCAAATATCAGCTTTAAATATTTGTTTTAATTAAACCATGTTTCTCCAAACTTCAGCTTATGAGTTCTGGAAATACGCAAATTTTTGTTTCAAAAGCATACTTTCCAATTTTAGTGTACATATATGTATTCAGCGAAGCAAAAGCTCTAATTTGGTAGCCTGGACTGCACACAGGACCGCTACTTACAGGCAGTCGGAGAGCTAGCAGTAGCTCACGAGCTCCACATTGGAGAAGCCTGACTTAGACATTGTAAAATCAAGACATTTAAAAGCACTTTTACAAAATATGCCGGACTGAATTAAGGCCTGTAAGAGCTCTTTTAGGGAAATATCAGCCTGTGAAACGGGATCCTTCTAGTATTATAATCAGTCTTTCTATATGTTATTTAATATGCAGCCTGGCGGGGCACATTAATATGGAACACTATACAATAGTGCCTTGAAGAAAGTGTGAACGTGAAATTCCAATGAATTCCTTTTCCAATATAGTGCATTTCAGAGAGATCTAAAATTCAAGAAAACAATGCAAGATCTAACAGAAGGAGGTGCGGTTCTTCTCAGCAGTGTTACTATCACTTCCCATTGAATGTTTTCCTGAGTGAGAGTGAGCAGTGTTAATAATATGCCTGCACTCAATTAAGAAGTCTTACATTCTGAAGCATGTAGGTGGGTCTCACAATGTGTCTGATCTTTCTTTCGTGACGCAATCATTGTAGAATGCTGCACAGAGCTGCCTTGATAACAAAACATGGCATGCCATTTAATCTCATTATCTTCCCATGTAGTGTAGTTCTTGGAGCCAACTTTATTTCATGGAGTTCTTGCACACTCACTCACTCATGAGGAGGCGAGGAAAGTAACTTTTTCTCCATCAGAAGAAGGAAAATCCCCCGCCATTTCACTTGGGAAGAGGGGTGCTGCAGATGGAAGGGTGGGTGTAGCTTATCATGGTGTGATGCACAGTGTCTTATAGTTTATGAAAAATAGTTTATAGACGGTAAAAGGCGTTGTATTAATGCTCATCAGTTATGTAAGCTGCTGCTGATGTTTATTTACATGTATCCTATTTCTGGAAGCACAAATAAGACTAAAAATACCCTCTCTGCACGCAAACTCAGAATTGTTTTTGAACATGCTAATTAAAGCTGAGTGTTGGCTGCCATGCTCTCTATCTTCCCATTGTGAAGTCTGCACACTCCATCATTGGGCCTAATTATGGCATTAACTGGACACCAGAAATAGCTCTCAGCCTGTCTTTTTTCATTGATGATGCTGTTACAAGCATTGATATTCCATTACCATATAAATCAAATCCACTGGAATGGATCATGGCTTTTAAATTGATTTGCAATTATATCAAACTTAATCAGGTTAACTTGGCACCAAATATGTTGTGCTTAGGAAGCCACATTGCATGTTCTTGGGATATTGTGTCATTCCATATGTAGGCACATTGCAGTGTGGCATACGGGGCTCTTTAGAAACTAAATATGCTTCCCAGAATGTTTTTGAACCCTCAATACAATGTCTCAAGCAGTAAAAGGTGTTGGTCTTTCACTGTCGTGTGCTTAGGGAATAGAATTTTGGATCAGTTTTATCTGAACAATATGTAAAGTACTTGGGCTGTCACACTGTACATTTTTATAACTAGACACTGCATGGCTCTCAGCTGTTCTGCTGGCACCACTAGTATTGATTTGGTTGTCCAATAGTATGCAAGAGTGATGGAATCGGTGATGACTAATAAAAAGCACATACATTTTTTGACTAAAATTATGGTGATGGGTTGACGAAATGAAAGCCGTATTCCCAAATAAGGGTAACTTGAAAGGGAGCATGTCATGTGCATGAGATGTTGTACCATACCTGCTACACAATTGGACCGAGTTGCAATAAATTGCACCAGTCCTGAATTCAGTGACACCAAATACTGACTGCAAGTCAGAGGTTATTTGATGTCACTTCCTATGATGTAACTAGACCAAATATTCCGTGATGTCACTTTCTGTGATGTCATCAATGGGTCAAACAGCATGTGATGTCACTTCTGCTACTTCTGATATTTTGGTGAATCAATGTACATCGGCACAGATGTGAGAATGACATGCTATGGCCAGAAGTCTGTATGTTTTCTTGAGTACTGATCTCGTTTTGCACAATAATAATAATTCCTATTTGTAAAGCACAAACATATCACCCCTTAAGAGTTTCAAGGTGCTGGGGGCCGTTGGGAAGGATAAGTATGCTATTGCCCAGAGTCACATGATGCTGAGCTGGCGATCGAACCGTGATCCCTGCGCTCCGGAGTCAGCTGCTCTGGCCGTTGCGCCACACCTCCCCCGAACAAATGTTCCTCCTGTTTCAGCAGACGGAAAGCGCGCAAGAGAACACATTTGTAGTACTAGGTGCACTGTCACACTTGGTAAAACTTTGGGTGTAGCGGTATCCTCTCTGAGATACCGCTACACCTCAGGGAAGAGGTGTGGTGCAGCGGCCAGGGCGGCTGACTCCGGAACACGGGGGCTCACGGTTCGATCGCCGGCGGCAGGTTAGCCCAGCACCTTGTGACTCTGGGCAATAGCTTGCTTTATCTTCCCAACGGCCCCCAGCGCCGTGACACCTCTCCGGAGGTAGCTGTGCGCTTTACAAATGCTGGTATTTCATATTTCACACTGCTCAGTCTGACTTGGATTGACCCCTCCAATCATTTTAGGCCCGATTTAGAGATTGGTGGATGGGCTACTCTATCACAAACATGATGGATTTCCTGTCTATTTTATTACAAGTGCTATAAATTATAATGCACTTGTAACAAGGTGGATGGGATATCCGCCACGTTTGTGACGCTGTAAGCCATCCGCCAAACTATAAATCAGACCCTTTGTTCGATGATTCAATGGCGGAGGACAAAGGAGAAAGCAGAAAGATAGACAACTGCTCCGCCTACAAAGCCTAAAGGTGGAATAACTAGAAGTTAATCACAATGTTGATAATAGTAGCTCAGACAGAGTTGCTGTTGTTAAGCATTGCCATGAATTATGTTCACTGCCCCTGAACCTCGTGGCAGTAACCAGTCGTATGTAAAAGGAAGGATTTAAAAAACTTTCTCAGACTGAGCTCATCACACCTTTGTATGATCATTTTCCAAGGGAGTATGATGTGGAGAGCTCAACACTGTGTGGTAATGACACATTATCCTTTGATCAGTAAATGTATTAATGCATCACAGGTAGCTGGGCTTTGTCATAGTGTTGTAATTTGGCAGCATTTAAGTTAAGCATTAGCTGAAGACAGCCTGTATTTAGAGGCTAAATTGTCCGCTTTGTGGAATCCATTTTGTATTTCTGGCAGCCATTTTGGCTGCCATGTGCTACCATGTGCTCGCCATGTGCTCTGTCCTACCTTCCTGTCAACTGCTCTTGAAATCTGCCTAGAGACAAGTTATATTTAGTTCCTCTTGCTTTGCACATGCTCAGTTGAGCTTGCAGCTGGTCCGAGTTTATAAATGTCAGGATGTGTCTACTAAAAGTAGAAACTGTTAGCTCCACCCACTTGTCGACTGTGCATTCTCTGTATGACCTTATATGTGCCTAAAACCAGCATTTGTGTTAGTACCGCCTTCATTTGAGCCCCTGTGTGGGTATAAAAGGACCAGGATCCTTCCATTCAGTGTGCTACTTCATGCATTACTGAAGGGTGATGTGCGAATGTTAGCTCCACCTCATGAGGTTTAATAAACTCTGTCTTTTCTATTTCCAGTTTCTGTGCCAACTTCTTCCTAAGTGTCTGAGGACTCTGTGCAGAGAAGGAGAACCCTAAGCACTGGTAGGCCTTGCTGAGGCTCACTACAACAAATTGGCGCTTCCAACGTGGGACTCATCAGCGACTCGGATGCCCGAAGGACTGGTCGCGACGAAGGATTGGAATCTCGCTTTTGGACGCGATCGCTGCCTGAGGAGACCAGAGTCTTGGCACCCACGGCGTTTTTCCTTTCTTTCTGATCTGACCATCCCGGCGGCGCCGATCCTTGACTGAGATCTCTTCTGTTGATTCGCCGTGCAGTGACCATTTGGTCGATTTGAGAACTTGGCAGTTGGAACCTGGACACCATTTGATTGGTAAGAGCCGTTTTGCGGCACTTGCTGTTGGTTTGATGCCTTTGATTGGTAAGGTAGTTTTAGTAACACTTACTGTGGCTTTGTTTGTATGATTGGCCTATTTTGGAATCTGTTTTGTAATTATATATGTATTGCAATACATATAGGCAGGTAATGAGGAGAATTTTCTCTATTTAAAATTGTTTGAACAGCGCAACGTACGAAAAGTACCTTAAGCGCTACTTTGATTATAATACTGCATCTTTTGCACTATTTTTTGGCATGCCTGTTTTCAGCACACTTCGTAGGATGTGTTGCTTTTGTAGTGGTACCAATTTGAGACTTGATGAAGCACAACCAGCCCCCGGAGGTGACGCCTAATAGGGATATGTATATTAAGTATGGTATTTCTTCTATAATGTACTGCACGTTATGGAACAAATATACTAGTAAAGATCCTGAGTTGCGTTGGCCTATGTATGGGTCATTTGATTTACGAAAAATTCAGTATGTGGAACAATGTATGTTTAAACGAAAGACTAGGCAAGATATGTTTGATTGTGTGCGAATGTGGGAGAAAGAAGTGCGTGAGCGAATGAAGCGTGAGCAAGCCTTGATTGACAAAGAACAGCGAAAGACCATTTATGCGAAAGCATTAGAGTTAAAAAACAAGGAGATGAGAGAAATTAAAGAGAGGGAAGATAGGGAACGCCATTTACAGGTGACTGGCCAATACGCTGTTAGGCAGCCCCTTTATTCTATCCTTAATAAACCGCAAGATGATTTCTTGTTATTAGATCGTTCTCCACCTCCGTATATTTTTTCTTCTGCTCCTCATGAGTCAGATGAGGACTCTTTTTCAGACCAGGATAAAGCTCGAGAAACTCGTTCCATGTTATCTGCTGAGCGTGCATCTGACATCAGATCTACTGCGCGTAAAGCCGTTCGTAGTACTACCAGTGCTTCTGAACTTTTAGATAGTATAAAAGGATGGCAGGAAAGGGAGCAAATATATTTTACCGATACATTTGCTGCAGAGGTTATTGAACGATTTAGGAAGTATTCGGTAGAAATGGAGCCCGATGATGTAGCAACTGATTGTAAACGATTACGTGACGGTCTTTTTGTCTTCTCCCAGGTGGCTGACACAATCAGACGCTTGGTTAAACTGCGTGTTGAAGCAGCCCGTTTGCAAGAGGAGAAAAAGGCAGCAGAAGCAGCTGCACTAGCATCTCAGATCAGCATGGCACAAACTTCTACTCCTGAAACAGATAAGAATGCTGTAATTCATGTGAAACCCATGCGGGAAGCCGCGCCTTTATATGTTCCTCCTAAAGGAACGGGTACAGAGGATGATAAGACTTCTCTTAATGCGAAAGGGTACTTTATTTATAATTGGGTTTACACTCCTTGGAATAGAGCAGATGTTATGGCCCTTAAAAATGCATTGCCTGACCCGCGAAAGAATCCAGCAGCCTTTAATGAGGAAGTTGAGGGTGCAATCAGCTCTTGTACTATGACTTTGTCGGATATTGATTTGTTTTTGGATTAATATTACCACCTGATATGTGGAGAACTGTGCGCAAAATAGATGATAATGCGACATTTGGAGCATTGTGGAAAGATTTAGAGCGGTTAGATGAAGATAGAGAACCTGCACAGAAACCGTGTCAGTTAATTTTAAATCTTCCGGCAGCTATATTAGTTAAGTTAAAGACGATCATTCCCCCTAAAAAGATAGATTGGACAGTGCTAGCGTCTTGCAAGCAAAAGGTAGATGAATCAGTTTCTGACTTCTTCACACGCTTTGAAGAAGCATTTCACGATTTTAGTGGCCAGTCATTGACAGATGACACGGGTAGGCATCTGTTTGTCGATAAATATGTCGCAAACCTTTTGCCAGGAATAGCTAGTCGCTTAAAGGCCAGTGAGAGTTCATGGACTACATCTTCTCCGGTTTCTCTTTTAACTATGGCCCAGTATTATGAGCGGCAAGAATGAGAAGCCAAAGGTAATGAGGACAAAAAGTCTAAAGAGTTGAAAACAAAGGTTATGTTGGCTCAAGCTTATGGTCCGCCTTCTAGAGATAATGATAGAGGTGGACGTGGATCTTATGGTTCGTCCTTTCCTTCCTCTGCCCGTTCGAATTTGTCTGTTGATCAGTGTGCGTACTGCAAAAAATTTGGACATTGGCTTTCTGATTGTCCAGTGCTGCGTGCTCAGCAGAATCTACGTGGTCGGGGACAAATGAGAAATCGTTCAGGATATCAAGGGCCTAGAGGAAGCGCGAATGATCGTGCTCGGTTTGATGCTAATACACGTGGGCAGAATGGGTTTAACACTTTTGATAGAAGGAACCAATATCAAATGTCTGACTATGCGCCCTCTGATTTTCAAGATTCTGCTTATGCATAGGATTGCCTAGGATGGGGTAAGGAATCAGTTGAAGTTCCAGTAGATCAGAGGGTCCCTATGTTACAGCACATGTTTTGGGTTCTACTGATCAGTTTCTGGTTGATACAGGAGCTACTCGTAGCGCCTTGTCTAAACAATTGGTTCCAAGGGCTCCCCTGTCTGGCTTAACCATTACATCGATAGGTTTCGATGGAACACCTTCCCTTAGCCCATTGTCACAACCACTTGCATTTGATATTGATAAGTTTACTGCTCCATGTCCGTTTTTGCTTTCTCCAAACACACCAGACAATATTGTGGGTCTTGATATGCTTAAATATTTCAGGGCTACGATAAGGTGTTCTCCGGAAGGAGTACGGGTTATTTTGAATGACAACTACCCTATGATTGAGAGATCTTGTATTGTTAAAGAGGACATTGCACTAGCCTCACTCCCTAGTACTTTGTGGGCTACTTCGGATACTGATGTAGGGCAAATGGTTATTCCACCAGTACATATTAGTATCAAGGAGGGCGCTTTATTGCCAAGACTGCCTCAGTATAAAATTTCTCGAGAAGGAGAAGAAGCTCTCACACGTATTGTACATGATTTAATTAAGGTGGGGGTTGTGGAAGAAGTTCCTTACAATATTTGCAATAGTCCGATTCTTCCCATTTTGAAAAAAGATACTGACACTAGGATTTATAGATTTATTATCGATTTGAGAGAAGTCAACAAGATTGTAGTACCACAGTACCCTGTAGTCTCTGACATAACGACATTGCTTACCCTGGTCCCTCCAACAGCAACTACATTTTCTGTAATTGATCTGAAGAACGCTTTCTTCTCGATTCCTATTCATCCTGATAGCCGATATTTGTTCGGTTTCACTTTGAATAATAGATCATACAGATTTTGTAGAGTTCCTCAAGGCTATACTGAGAGTCCTAGTATTTACAGTCAAGCATTGAAGAGACAGCTTGATTCCTTTACCTTGCCTAAAGGAGTGGCTCTCATACAATATGTCGATGACATCTTGTTGGCAGCCGATACACCTGAGCAGTGTGAGAAATGCACTTTGTCTTTGCTTTCTTTTCTTGCTACACACCACCATAAAGTATCACGAAAGAAATTGCAATATTGTAGACCGAAGGTGACCTATTTAGGACACCTTCTGTCTAAGGAGAGCCGTGCACTGACACCAGATCGCATTCAAGCAATTTTAGACACCCCAGTACCTTCCACGCAGAAAGATGTCCGTGCATTCATTGGTCTGACTTCGTTTTGCAGGCAATGGATATTGGGTTTTTCACACATTGTTAAACCCTTGCTAGCACTTTTGACTAAAAACACTCCGATCCCCCTTCCATGGACAGATGAATGTCAAAATGCTTTTTGTCAGTTGAGACAAGCTCTTTGCTCTGCACCAGTGTTAGGCACACCAGATTACACGAAGGCTTTTACACTCTATGTACATGAGAAAGAAGGATGTGCATTGTCAGTTTTAGTACAGACACACGGGGACAAACAGCGTCCTTGTGCATACCTTTCTGCAGTTCTTGACCCTGTTGCTCGTGCATTGCCTGGGTGTTTCCGTTCAGTTGCAGCGACGGCTGTGTCCATACGTCAGAGTGAAGGGATAGTTTTGTCACACAAACTGTTGGTGCTAGTACCCCATGCAGTAGATGCCCTTTTGAATCAGACTAAGACTCAGCACTTAACTAGTGCTCGTTTGACAGGATACGAATTGACACTGCTAGCACCTCATATTACCTTGAAAAGATGTGCGACACTGAACCCAGCCACTTTGTTGCCATATCCTGCGACTCAGTCTCAGTCAAAGGAGCCTCACGATTGTATATTCCTTACTGAGGAACAGACAAAGGGTCGCATCGATTTGCAAGATACGCCCCTTCCAGATGTAGATGGGGAACTGTGGGTTGATGGGTCCTGTTTGAAGTTACCAGATGGCACGACTTCAGCTGCTTATGCAATTACCACGCTTGAGACAGTAGTGGAAACAGCTCGCATACCTCAGAAGTCAGCTCAAGCAGCTGAACTAATAGCTTTGACACGAGCGTGTGAGCTTAGCACTGACTTGTGTGTGAACATTTACACGGATAGCCGCTATGCTTTTGGAGTGGTTCATGATTTTGGCCTACTCTGGAAGGAAAGAGGCTTTCTTACATCCCATGGGATGCAGATAATGCACGGAGAGTTAGTGCATAATCTCTTGACTGCACTTACATACCCAAAGAAAGTTGCTATTATGAAGTGTAGCGCACACAAGAAAGTGACTGACAAAATAGGACAAGGCAATGCCTTTGCAGACCGCGTAGCCCGTGAGACTGCGATGCAGCGAAGCACTACACCCATGTACGTAGTGAAATCACAAGCTGAGCGTTGGCATGATGCTAGAGAGGAAGTATTGGATATACAGAGATCTGCTTCTGTGGAAGAGCTTGAGCAATGGTCTAAAGAAGGAATATTAGATGATGAGGGTTGTTGGCGTAACAAAGAAATGAATAAGTGGAAATTGCCTGCGGCCTATTTACAACCTATGGTTCAAATGGCACATGGGCTGGCACATGTTGGAGCTCTAGCAATAACTAAATTGCTTACACAAGTTTGGGAGCATCCTGAAATTGCTAGCACAGCCAAAAGGGTAGTACAGTCCTGTTTGATCTGTTGGCAGTATAATCCTGGAAAAGGGACACGAACTCCTACAGGAGGGTTTGCTACACCAACCGCACCTTTTGAAGTTTTGCAGATGGATTACATCCAACTCGAACGCTGCAATAATCTGAAATATGTCCTAGTGGTGGTATGTGCCTTTAGCAAATGGATAGAGGCATACCCTACGAAGGATAATACTGCTCTCACCACAGCAAAGGTGCTTCTAAAGGAGTTTTTCCCTAGATACGGTGTTTGTAAACTTTTGTGGAGTGACAATGGACCTCATTTTATTGGGCAAGTTGTTGAGCATGTCCTGAAAGGATTAGGGATCAAACAGAAATTCCATACAGTTTTCCACCCGCAATCAGCAGGATTGGTGGAGAGGTATAACGCTACTCTAAAAACAAAGTTGGCGAAAATACTGGCTTCCACGTCTCTAAAGTGGCCAGATGCCCTACCTTTGGCATTGTTGTCCATAAGATCGGTGCCACATTCACGATCAGGTCTTACCCCTATGAGGTGGTGTTTGGGAGACCAATGAACATTTGGGGAATTCCTAAGCCACGCCCCATACATGATGTTCCTTGTGTTCTGATGAATGATTATTTGGCACAGTTAACTGACAGTTTGATTTCTATTCATCAACAGGTTCAGAAGCTCTTCCTGACAGATCTACAGGTGAGGCCCACGAACTCCGTCCTGGTGACCATGTAATGGTCAAGGTCTTTGACAGATCGAACAGCTTGGAGCCAAGGTGGCGAGGACCAGAGCAGGTGCTCCTTGCGACAAGGACAGCAGTTCGAGTGACAAACAGAAAGAATTGGATCCACAGCACACACTGCAAACGTGTGTCGCCTGCCTTGGTGGAACCTGCTGTGTTGACCGACCATCGAGAGATTCTGGAGACGGAGAAAGGCCAAGCTATCTCACCTGACGAATCTGCGGAAGTCTTCCCGGACCACACGATCACTGGAGTATCCAGATATCAATTGAGACCGAGGAAAGGATCTGCAGTTTTGAAAAGACTGGTTGAGCTACCACCCTGGGTTAGTGAAACGGAGAGCCATTGTGGCAAGGGGAGGGGATCAGCCCTGTATTAGTGTAGTGACACCTACTTTGGCCCATGGTGAAGAAATCAGCGGCTGCCCAGGGAGAAGAGCTCCAACGACTGTTTTCAACAAGTTTTCAGAAAGATCAATCATTACTGCTGCTAAAATGAAAAAACAAATCATTTGTGCTGTAGGGTTTGTTGTTGCTATGGTGGCTATGGCAGCAATTACGTGGTACATCGAGAAGGTGGCTCCTGTTCGACAGCTTTTTGTTGCCACTACGACAGTACCAGTGGAACACCACTACTTTACTCTTCCTTACCATGAGCAAAAGCATCGACAATCTTACCTGAACAATACTTTTATCCAGATGTTGCACCATACTCACAATGCTACGAATACTACCAACTGTTGGGTGTGTGGGATGATACCTGCACATCAAAGAAAGGAGGAACACCTTTTATTCCTCTTCCATTTTCTCACAATGGTTCTTGTCAAGCTTGGTATGCGCTCTTGTTTGCATATGGAAAGCCTTCAGTAGGTGGGATTATTTTTCAACTTAATAAAGTGTGTTATCAAAATAAAGAAGGTTATCCACAAGCCAAAGGGACTAAATGGGAATGGGAAGAGTATCAACCGGACAATATTTCAACACCATATGTTTTCACAAATGTGAGAATAATAAAGAACATTGGACCTTTTGTGATTTCTGTGACAAAAGCTAAAGCAGACTTGTGTATTTGTAGTGTTGGAAGAATTCCAGTGGGGAGGAGCGAGTGTACTGTAATCCTGACCATTGAAGGTGCCAATAAGAGCACTTTCACAGCCTCGCATAACACGTATTTTGTGTGTGGAAATAACGGATATTATCAATTACCTGTTGGGTGGTCAGGAATCTGCTATGTATCTTTTCTGTTGCCCCCTGTGTTTCTGGCACCTGCATTGTATCACCGTGATTTTAAACTGTACAATGACATTTCCAAAAACAGAAATAAGAGGACAATAAGTATGGATGAAGTTGACCAAACCGACACTACCCTACAACAATATGTTGATTTCAACTTGGGCTTATTTTTCTTTGTGGGTGCTGCATTAAATAGCAGGAAGATTAGGCGACTGACTCGTGTTGTGGAAGCTGTTACTAATCAGACAGCTATGGCACTTGGGAACATTACAGAGGAACTACAGATTGCAAGGATTGTAGCACTCCAGAATAGGATGGTGCTAGACGTGATTTTGGCTGATCGAGGTGGTGCATGTCGCATCATCGGTAGCAGCTGTTGTGTATTCATACCAGATCACTCACCTTCAGTATATGACGCAATATCAAAATTGCATAAGATTGCTGCAGAAATTCATCCAGAGACTGGAACTTGGACTTTTGCTGGATGGTTTTGGACTCTTGTTTCTGCTTGGGGCTGGAAGCTACTGACTATCCTGTGTGTAATAATTATAATATTTTTTACATGCTGTGTATGTATCCAATGTGGTCCAATGCTTTGCTCCATTTGCATTTCTGCTTGTATACCTGCCAGAGGGAACATTGCTGAAACAAAGGCCCAACAAATGTTGAATAAAGAGGTGGCCGAAATAATGTTAATAGATGTACGGGATGAATATCTAGATTACCCCAGATAAACGAATGTCTTCAGCCAATGCTGAAAGGGTCGTCTGTTGTAATTTGGCAGCATTTAAGTTAAGCATTAGCTGAAGACAGCCTGTATTTAGAGGCTAAATTGTCCGCTTTGTGGAATCCATTTTGTATTTCTGGCAGCCATTTTGGCTGCCATGTGCTACCATGTGCTCGCCATGTGCTCTGTCCTACCTTCCTGTCAACTGCTCTTGAAATCTGCCTAGAGACAAGTTATATTTAGTTCCTCTTGCTTTGCACATGCTCAGTTGAGCTTGCAGCTGTTCCGAGTTTATAAATGTCAGGATGTGTCTACTAAAAGTAGAAACTGTTAGCTCCACCCACTTGTCGACTGTGCATTCTCTGTATGACCTTATATGTGCCTAAAACCAGCATTTGTGTTAGTACCGCCTTCATTTGAGCCCCTGTGTGGGTATAAAAGGACCAGGATCCTTCCATTCAGTGTGCTACTTCATGCATTACTGAAGGGTGATGTGCGAATGTTAGCTCCACCTCATGAGGTTTAATAAACTCTGTCTTTTCTATTTCCAGTTTCTGTGCCAACTTCTTCCTAAGTGTCTGAGGACTCTGTGCAGAGAAGGGAGAAAGCACTGGTAGGCCTTGCTGAGGCTCACTACAACAATAGGGGTTAATAAGAGAGTCTGTTAGGGGTGAACGTGCATACCTGAAGTAGATCTCAATGTAGTTCTTCTGACCGTCCCGCGCATAGTGAACATGTCTTGTGCTGATGTCCCTGAGACCAGAGGGCCTTTAAACTGTAGGTGGGAGGAGTAGATGCAGCACAGAAGCTAGGCCCCAAGAAACACATTTTGACCTCCAGAGATGCTAAAAGAAGGACTGTTAACATCTACAATGAACAAGGGAAAGGGGCTAAAGCAGCAGGGTACCTGCACCAAAGGCTTCAGAACAGCCTGGCCCATCAACCTCAGAGTTAAAGGGCAGTCTGCTGCTGAAGCACCAGATAATCATGTGTTATTTCACCCTGAGGCAGAGTTAAACCACAACCCATAATGTAAGTTAAACACCGAGATTTTTCTGTTTGGTTTTACAATTCGTGACAGTTCAGAACCTCCTTTCAATGAGATTTTGCATCAGCATAAAATAAATCTCGAAACTAATATTTTGATTTTGATTTTTTGTGGCACTGCCCTTAAGCAATCCTTGTAAAAATGGAGCAAATGTATTCACCCGAATCACTGACTAAATATCGAAGGTCACAATATCGACCTACAAAAATATCGAAGACAAGAATATCGACATCCTATCTACATTAAGGTAAGTACAAAAATATCTAAAAAAAAACTATCGATGTCAAAAATATTGTTGTTAAAAATATCGTTTTTAATTTAAGTTAAAAAAATATTGTAAAATAAAGTAAATAATACATATAATTAAAAGAAACATAGTTAAAAATATTTTAAAATGCTTAAAAATTATAAGTAATATATATAATTTGAAAATACATTAAACATATACATATAATATATAATATATATATACTTACTTAATATGTTTTAATATTTATTTTAATAACTTATAAATTGTTTAATTTATTTTTATGAATTATAAATACATCTACACACATAAAACAATAATATAAATAATAATTAAATAAATATATATAACAAATTTAAAAAAATCAAAATTATTTTAAATCTTTTTAAGAATAATTATACAGTACATTAGCTAAAAAAATACAAAATATTAGATAGCGGAGGAAATCAAATTACTATTCCCACTCCAGTGAGTGCAACAGTAGGGAAAGTGTTGGATAGCGTAGGGGTAAAAATTACTATTCACACTCCAGTGAGTGCAACAGTAGGGAAAGTGTTGGATAGCGGGGGGGGGTAAAAATTACTATTCCCACTCCAGTGAGTGCAACAGTTGGGAAAGTGTTGGATAGCGGAGGGGTAAAAATTACTATTCCCACTCCAGTGAGTGCAACAGTAGGGAAAGTGTTGGGTAGCGAAAGTGTTGGATAGCGGAGGGGTAAAAATTACTATTCCCTCTCCAGTGAGTGCAACAGTAGGGAAAGTGTTGGATAGCGTAGGGGTTAAAATTACTATTCCCACTCCAGTGAGTGCAACAGTAGGGAAAGTGTTGGATAGCATAGGGGTAAAAATTACTATTCCCACTCCAGTGAGTGCAACAGTAGGGAAAGTGTTGGATAGCGTAGGGGTAAAAATTACTATTCCCACTCCAGTGAGTGCAACAGTAGGGAAAGTGTTGGATAGCGTAGGGGTAAAAATTACTATTCCCACTCCAGTGAGTGCAACAGTAGGGATAGTGTTGGATAGCGGGGGTAAAAATTACTATTCCCACTCCAGTGAGTGCAACAGTAGGGAAAGTGTTAAATAGCGTAGGGCTAAAAATTACTATTCCCACTCCAGTGAGTGCAACAGTAGGGAAAGTGTTGGATAGCGTAGGGGTAAAAATTACTATTCCCACTCCAGTGAGTGTAACAGTAGGGAAAATGTAGGATCGCGTAGGGGTTAAATTAACATACTTATAAATTAATATTTTTTTAAATAAATAACATATTAATAATTATTTAACCAAATAATTATTAATAAATACCTATTAAATTAAATTAATATTTACTTAAATAACATTAAATTACTTCCCACCCTATTCCCCTATAAACACACAACGCGCTACACATAAAAAAATAACACAATTAATTTAATTATCAATTAATCAATTAATAAAAATTAATTACCAATTAATAATTAATTAACAATAAATTAATTAACAATAACAATAAATAAAAACGAATAAATTAATTATCATTAATATAATTTTTAATTGACCAATTTATATAAATTAATAATTAACAATAAATTAACAATGAATAACAATAAATAAAAAAATATTAATTAATTAATTATAATTAAATTACTTCCCACCCTATTCCCCTATAAACCCACAACCCGCTACACATTAAAAATAACATAATTAATTTAATTATCAATTAATCAATGAATTAAAATTAATTACCAATTAATAATTAGTTTACAATAAATTAATTAACAATAACAATAAATAAAAATTAATAATAAATTAGTTATAATTAATATAATTATAAATTAACCAATTAATATAAATTAATTACCAATTAATAATTAATTAACAATAAATTAACAATGAATTACAATAAATAAAAACATATTAATTCATTAATTATAATTAAATTACTTCCCACCCTATTCCCCTATAAACCCACAACCCGCTCTGATACTAAAACGCAAAATTTTCTTTAAAAAAAATTACTATTTTCTAAACATTTAATACATATATTTAAAAATAATTAAGAAACTTTTAAAAAAATGTTAAACATACATATAAAATACATAACACAAAAAAAATCGATATTTTTAACAACTATATTTTTGCTAACGATATTAATGACTTCGATATTACTTCGATATTAAAAAAAATCGATATTACTTACCTTAAAGTCGATATTCTGGTCAACGATATTCTTGACTTCAATATTCTGTCCCTATGATATTAAAAACTCAATATTAGTGTAGGTCGATATCTAAAATTCGATATTTTGACTGCCCACCGTATCACCCACAGGGCCAAAATGTTATATTTTTTCCTGTCATGGTATGTTGGGTTTTTGTATATGCCACCTTAAGTTGTCTCACAGCACTGAGGCACACAAATGAGTTGGAAAGAAGGGGACAGAAGAAGCAGGAGACCAGAAAGAGGGCAGGAGGAAGGAGCCCTGTGGATGGAATTATGTTTTTCTCAAAAGAGTATCATCTTAATGGACTGAATAATAGTTTGGTGTGACAACGGTCAGAGATAAGGTGACTCATAGGTATAAGGATCTCAGCAAGACTTTAGTAGTCATATTACACTATGTGAGAAGCAGTTTGGCAGATGAGAGACGACCTCCCACCCCCTGGTATCATTCTTCACAATGTCTACAATGAGACCTCCCTTGGACCTCTCCCTAATAGGTACAATTGCTTGTGGACCAATATCTGAAGAGGAGGATGGAGTAAAAGTTGGGGGATGTGTCCTTCCTGTGTGGTCATGGTCCTGGTAGGATAGAGGGATCAGGGATCAAGGTCAGAAGCCATCCACAGATGATGATGGCTTGATTCTAGTCCATTGATCCATGAGCTGGGCTTTCAGCACTCAAGACCTCAAATAGAACTGTCAGACTTCTGTTGCGAGGTCCCTATCCTCTTTGCCTTTTAAAGGCTGAAACCAGTCGGGATGTGGAACCAGCAGGGAAGACCAACATGCAGGATCTGAGCTTTCGGACTAGTGGACTAATGGCACAGACGAAAAGGGTCTAATTTTGCAGTGCGCCACAATTATATAGCAAAATGTTCTATAGGTTAGACAAGTCTTACCAAAGTGAGCACATCAGATACATAACGTGATACGCAAATGACAGCTTAGTAAGATGTTTTTCCTAACTAGTAAGCAAAGCATTTCTTTATCCATTATGTTTCTTTTCGTGAGATCCAGGATGCCTTCTATCCCATGCACTCCTAACACACATATTGTAACTCATACACACCATTGCACCTCTCATCACAAATGCTCTAGTGTAGGAGGAGCCCGCAGCTCACCTCCACTTTCATGCAGTGATCAAAAGAGACATTTTAGTGAGCAATTTGTTATAGGGGAGGCAGTTGAGAGATATAAAGGGTGCTTAATACTGGCTTACGTTTGTAGTCAGCTATTTGTGTAGGGCCCTTTGGGATCAAGTATTAGGAACATTTCAGGGAGTTCACAAAGGTGAAAAGTAAAACTTTTCCAGTGCTGGTGAGAACAAAGTGCAAGGAGATGTAGAACCTCTTGAGTTTCTACTAAAGGGATTTCCCTACTGCTGGGCCAGATTGTGAATTTAAGAGGAATTGCTTTAATTTCTAGTGTCGGGATCAGTACCGACAATAAGAAATGCCTGTGCTATGACAGTGGGAGCAGCTGAGCGCACTCTTGCCTGTGCTTCTCCCTTCCACGTCTGACACACTGGGGCTACTCCTGGCTGTCGACCTGCTCGTTGTCCTGCTTACCTGCTCTTCACGACCCTGGGATCGAGCATCAGTTGATTACTCCACCCCTCACCCCCACAGATGGTCAAGTGGTGTTGTAAGAGGGTGAGCCCTTCCTTTTCAGCTGGTCTGCACTCATTTCTCGAGAAGTTGAGCCATGAGGGGTATTCTGGATTCCGCTTGTGGTGATCTGGGGGAAGTGGGTTTATAGCAGATGGTCAGGCTGAGCGGGTTTGAGCATTTGACAAGGGTGTAAAGAGAGGAGCGGGTCAAGGATGCTGTAAGGAAGCAGCAGCAGAGGCGGCACTCAGCATGGCTTGTGGTGTACATAGCGTTCTTAAAACAAGAAGCTTTGGTCTCTGCTTTTAAATTGAAAAACTCTCTGATCCCATATACTCTACCCTCCAATTTAATACTTGCTTATCTAACGGTGCACAAAAACACTGATGAACAACTGGTACTTATGGAATTAGATGCGTGAGGAAAACTTATTATTTTGCCAACCTCTCCATCATCTGAGTGGCATTCTAAAGAATTTATTCTTGGTCTTCTCTCACTGGGCAGTGTTACTTAGATCACATTCGTTGTGTCCTATGGCCTTTCACTTTTCTCACATTTCTTGTGCTCTTCCTCAAACCTTTCGAGGAGTTATCCTGCCTTCAAGTTCCAGAAAGCAAGATCCAAGGAGTGCTGCTTCTTATCCTCTTCCTTTAACCAGGAAGGTGGCTCTCACGCTTTCGTTTTGTGAGCCGGGAGTCACTACTCTGGGTTGGGTCCACAATTGGATATGGGCGATTATGGCCTCTCGACCAAATAGTTCAACCAGTTTGTTGATCAATCTTTGTGATATTTTAAGAAACTTTAAAAATGTAAAAAATTACAACTAAAATACTAAGAAACAGGAATATTGTCATGAAAGCACAGATCCCCATGAAAAGCCCAAGAAACTCAAAGGGACAATGGCGCAAATCTCCAAATATTGGTTCATTGGTCAGACTGCAAAACCAATCATCACTGCGATAAAAACAGAACCCAACACAGAACCCATCACTTCTACAAAGGTTTGTCATAAGACTGCGTCAGTAGAAAACAATGAAAGAGAAGAGAGAGCAAAGGTTGTGTCACATCTCTCTCTGATCTCCATGGATTTCACTTTGCCAGCGTACTTCATTCTTCCAGGAAAAAAGAATTGAGAACTCAGGGCTATTTTCAAGTAATTCCACACCAAAAGAGACGCTAGGACTTTTTGATAGTAGCCCTCTCTAAAGAAAGGATAATTCAAATACACCTGAATTTCGAATAAATTCTAGTGCCCTCTTGCTAGACTATACTCATGTGTCAGAGGCTCTTCAAAAGTTACAAAGCATTTTGGGGTCTTATTTTTAAACTTTTGAAAAACAGCTTCCCATTCCACTCACACTTTGGAAGCAATATTTTCCACTCTACTTCCTCTAATGCACAATTTATTGGGGGCACTTTAACATAAGGAACCATTGTTAAAATCATCTTCTGTAATATTACATGAATTCCAATTATTTTCATAGAGAAAAACATGTCTACCCCAGCTGGAAATTCAGCGCTGGGAAAGTGGATACGGAAGAAAAAGAGGCGAAATTACAGTGCATATTCCCTTCGCTAACATTTCTCATAAGAATAAAAAATTTCTCTCAAGCTAATGTCCATTTATTTTTCAAGTTACTGCAAAGTAAAGACCCAATCACTCTTTGAGCCAGATGTACTAACATTAGGAATACTGATTTCCTAATTGCGATTCTCTCCGAATCACAATTAGAAAATTGGTATTCCTAATGTATGAAACTCTTTTGAGTTTCATTTGCGGTTCCTAGTAGGTTGCAAATAGACCTACTTCATGCATATTAATTAGGTAGGTCGCAATTTGTGACCCATTAGGAATCGCAGGGATCACAGGGATGGTGGCCTGCTAAGGTCAGTAGACCACCATGTCTATGACTGATTTTTAATAAAACAACCTTTTTTTTCTTTATGCAGCACGTTTCCTTTAACCCTTTTGCTGCATGCGTCGGCCAACGGCCGTCGCGAGCACTACCTCGGTAGTGCTGCGCACGTCCGTTGGCTGACGCGGCCCCGCCCGCTTAATAGAACGTTCCGCACTGGCGCGGATCGTTCGAAGCAGCAAAAGAGTTAAAGGAAAAAGGGATTCATTTAAAAGGAAAAAATGATAACAACTCTATTAAGAAACGCCACTTCCCAAATAACTTCACCAAAAAAGGTGGCTTAGACAAGACTTGATCTTACATCCTTTGAGTATGCTTGAATTCTACGACTTGACTGCGTCAAAATTATTATGCCTACTACAAGCAGGCGTAGGGATTGGCGCAGGTCTTTTCACAAGGGACTCACCCATGGGTTATGACACATTGCTGGAGTTGCGTCAGTTTTACGACCCACTCCAGCAATGCGTGATTTTTGCAACACCAGATACGTCAGAATTCCTGAGGTATCTGTAAATCCTTGCACCAGTTTGCATCTCAAACTACTGAGTGAATGAAAATAATTAACTATCTCAGAAAAAAAAGAAAAGAAATTGAGCAGCATAAAATAAAAAACAATTATATCTGAATTGGCATGATTTTCACAGAGTCGAACATGAGAAAAAAATATAGATCCTTCTTGTGAATTGTTGCAATAAATTGCAAATCAAAAATTAAAACCACCGCAATTATGATGCCAGTTCAGATTTGGCACAATTACATTTCTAAACTTTACAACATGAACATAACAATTTTGACCCTATTCTTAAACCACAATTGAATCTTTTTATCCCCCTCCAAACTGTGTTCTAATTGATGATTTTAATCAAAGAGCAAGAATATCAGCAGCAACAGGACCAGTGTTAAATCCCTATGACAGTACTGAAAGTGAATGGTGAATTATGGCCCAAACATTCTTATGCCTTTGTTTACATTCTGTTTTTCATACAGCACCATACTATGCTCATGGAGAGGGAATGTCATTATGCCCCTCCACAAAAAAGGATTTTTAAAAACTTCAGGAAATTATAGGCAAATTGCCCTTCTAGATGCAATGGGGAAAATTCTTGTGCGAAGCCGTTTGGAACACTTGGAGGAAAGGACCTATGCGGCGAATATCATCCCTTTGGAACAATCAGGTTTTAGACGCACTCGATCAGTTACAGACAAAATTGCAGTGGTACGGGCTATTATTGATAGATGTGCGATTGGAAGATCCAAAACATATATACAGCTTTTATTGACTTCCAATCGCCTTTGATCGAGTTGACAGGCCAACATTTTGGCGGAAACTGATACTACTAGGAATTCGAATTGACTTATTAAGATTAATTGTTGTTCTACACTCATCCATATGGGGCAAATTTTTGTAAGCAGGAAATAAAGGTCTTTCCTCTCCCTTTATGACAAGGATGTCTGCTAACGACAATTTTATTCTCTCTGTACTTGGCTAATGTACTGCAACAAATTGTGAACTGAAAGAATTTTCCACAAAAAATTGCTCCAAAATCGATACACATTTTTATGTATGCCAACGATGTGGTACTGTTTGATTTAACACCATTACAAAGAAACTTCACGGAGTTGAACAATTCTGCTGAAAAACGTTTTCTAAAGATAAATATCCCTAAAACACAGATCTTTGCTTTTAGTGGGAAAAGGGGGGCTTTCTTTCACTTTGGGAAAATGAAAACTTGAGGTAGTGAAAAACTATACCTACCTAGGAAGGACTCAATCTGGTAACTGAAGCAACAGCCGACATCTCTTAAATATGGAAAGTAAAGCTTCTGTCCATTCAGGCTCCCTTTAACCTTAATATATGTCTTTAGAAAGAAGACAGTTCAATCACCTTTTGTATGTTTCTAAAGTAAAAATGTCTTACATTATGCACTTGAATATATTCCAATCTCAAAATGGCCCTTTCTTAATAATTATGAAGAATCTTCTAAGATTTTGTACCCTTAGTAATCGAATTTCTGTACAAGTACTGGTTTTATCTAATGCATATGCTCAATTATTGGCTAAAATTATTTGTTAGGGATACAAGCTCTGCCATGCCTGGAAGCATCACTGTGGACTCTTTTATGTAGAATTTAATTAATTAACCACAGGAGCAAATGGCTTTCTATATAAATTTAAAATTTGACATTTACTGTTTTAGTTACAATATTGATCAACTTAAATCATGGTCCCCAGGGCATTTATGATTATTTCTGAAAGCTGAGATTGTCTGACTAAGCTATTAAAAGGATGCGGAACAGGATGTGGAACACTGCAAGAAGTTAAAAATATATAAAAACTTGCCATTTGGTCAATTCAAACTTATGTCCCCTTTCGTACTGACCACAATGTTAGACAATTAATAATGCTCCTCAGACGCTTGCCTCTTAAATCATTAACAGGAAGTAAGAGGGTCACCATCTGGACTCTTTTATTTATAGTCTTTGTCAGTCTGGAATCCAAGATCTAGTTCATGTGCTGCCTGTTTGTCCAGTTTTAAAGGATCTCAGAAAACAATATCTAATTTCAATAATCTTAGATGTTAATATCACATCTCAAAATGAATTGCTTCATCTTATTGTCTATCTTTCAAACAAGCAAGTTTGTTTCAAGGTATTCACGTTTTTCAGGAGCTTTTAGACAATATTTGAAATGTCTTTCGTATGAGAGTGTTTGTATAACATTTTTATACAGAAATCATACATCTGATGTTGTTTTACTGATTAAAAATGCTGCATTATTGATCTTAGTTAGGGTCACAATTAATATTTAACTAAACTAAACCAAACTAGTGTCGGGTAGTTTAGGAAAGCCTGTTGAGGTATCCCAATTAAATTGATGCTAAACATAACTGTAAAAAGGTCATATAATTAAAGACCAGTGGAGAAGGGGGTGAGTACATTTGAATTCTAAATATATATTTCATACACAGTACTCAAGGATAGCTAGAAAATTAACATCCTTTTGTGTAGCTAAGAACCGAGAAATCAGACAAGCATTGATTGAGCAATGATTCCTTGCATTTTCTATCTACTGTCCCTAAATTTTCTCTCTCATCACCCAAATGTTTCGATTTACGTAGATCATGCCATTGATAAAAGACATATTTAAAGTCATTTCGACTATGGTTATGGAAAACACAAACCAATGCCTTGGTAACCTGGACTTCCTGCGATCTATTGATACAAATGATGTCTGCAGCAAAGTGCCGAGTTCAGGTAGTCATGAATAAGTACTACTTACTATTGTCTAGTGCAAAACAATAAGCTAGCCTGGTGCTACATAAAAATCCCAAAAATTAAACATTCTATGGCACTCAAAGAGGGAGTCACTTGTTTTCTTCAAAAACATATTCTTTTTTCAAATCTTTTTTCAAATGTCTTAAAGCTGTAATTTACTAGATCTAATGTGAATTATTGATATTCAGCAGAAGAGGTGATCTGTGATGTGCATGTTGCAGGATGTGCTGGACATCAGTACCATCAGTGCGTCAAACCCCAGCCTGAATTCCTTGTTTCTTCAGGCAATTCTCATGGACCCTTTAGGGCAGACTTTTGGATTACAGAGATAGTGGGCACCATTGCAGCACTGCAGTCAATTTCAGGTCAACACTTTATACTGAAGAAGTAGCTGCTGATACACCAGCTTCACCTTAGCAATCCCTGGAAATGCTGTCGCCTCAGAGGTGGCAAAAGCAGTCTGAAGAACAGAACGTAAACAGTCTCTTGGTGAGCGCTGTTGACATTCTGCAGCTACTGCACTGGCATTAAACATTCAGTTCCATAAAATAAATACTTACAGAAGTGCATATGTGCTCTTCAGAATCCATCAAAAGATGAATGGTCACTACAGATTTTTCATCTTTTTTTTGCTGGACTTTGGAACTCTGTGCGCTTAACCCTTGCTAACCAATAGTACAGTGTCTGTGATCTCCCTTTAAACATTGTTGTCTTGGCATACTTCTAACTGTAATATTTAACTTGCCTATAAGTTCCTAGTGTATCATACAAAATATACCCAGGACCTGGAAGTTAAATGCCACTAATGGACTTCAGCACCTATTGTGCCATTCAGTATAGTGGTAGTGCAAACATGGCCACAGGTCCACCACTGCATCCTGACTGTAACAGTGCAAAATATGCAATGCAACTTGTAAATATATAACCTTTTAACAGGTAAAAGGCTCCCAGTTAAATATTAGTAAGCCATCCTATGTGAGCCTTGTAGCCCACAAGGTGGGGTGAATTATAATTAAAAGCTGGAAAGGTAGAAAATTCCTTACAGTGACAAGACCTTAACAGGTATTTTTACTTTATGAGGCCTTGCTCTTCTATGTAGAAAATACTACGGAATACTAATACTAAATACCAATATTGTATCTCGGGAATGGGAACAGCCATACAAATAATTAAACAACTATTTTAATAGGTATTTAAAATACAATTCTATGAAAGTCAGATTTTTAATAAATATTAAGGAAAAACAACTTTTGAAAGTTACCTTTTACCTACTCAACAGCCAGAAGGCCAATTAGCATAAGTGTCTGCTAGCTCTCTACCGGTGCTCAGCCTTAAATAGGTGTGCAAAAGGTGTAAAATGCCTCCCACGAGCAAACAATAGGCTGACTTGAATGGGCAGAGATGACCATATTGATGATATTTGAGCAACAAGTGAAGGCAAGCCCCTTCTTTTGGTGATAGGGCAGTCAGTGATGGGCCTCTTGTGCTGAGGGGCATTAGAAACCCAATGGTTAGGGTGCACAGTGGATGAGTTGGGTATCCAAAGGGCAAGGGTGAGGAAGAAGAAGGGTAGCGAGTAGAACTCAAGATGCCCTGAACGTTTTAGAGGGGGGAGCATTTAGTATCAGTGACATGTGAGTAGCGGGTGAAGGCAGGTCCATTACATAGGAACTAGGGCAGACTTTCATTGTGATCCAAGGCCTTGGTCTGTCACAATGGTATTATCATTAGTGCTAGGGGACTGGTCATGCTGAGTCCTAGTAAGTGAGGTATAGGTGGAGGAGGTGGTAGATGAGGTGAGGGGTTTCAGCGTGGAGAAGAGACTCTGATTTGTCGGGGTGGAAGATACAGTGTTAGCCAAAGTATTTTTAATCTTCATAAAGATTAAGTCAAATTGTTCAAGATTTTGGTCCGAAGCTTCTATGAGGATATTCTCATTGTTATAAATAGAAACTGTGAGATCAGCATTCAAGTCTATTGAGGGTATTATGGTCATTCTGTAATATATTACCAAACGCTTGCCCCAAAAAGACATACCTATTGGCTTTGCCAATGCTTGTTATTTTTGCTATGGCTGAAAACTAGGGCAACATGGAAGGGAAGGCTTTTTCTGAAAAATTAAATAGGCTTTTTTGAGGATTTTAAACAACTCTGAGTGCGATAATGAGGTTTACCTGGAATAACACAGTTTTATTAATTATGGAAATCAGGATTAACGTTGAGTGTGCCTCTTTACATAAACAATTACTTCAAAATAACCACCATTAGTTTTTTATAGTCGCACTTACCTCTACCAAAAGGTGAGAGCACACTTTAAATACATGATAAAAATATAAGTTTACAAAATTAAAAGCTTTGAAGAAAGGAAGGTAGGATTAAATCCTCACATTACAGCAACAGGGCGACACTGCAACATTTCTTCTGCAGAGAATAGAGAATGAGAGGGCGTGCCTCACCTATGTAGGCATGGTCCCCAATAGTGGGGTGTGATAGCACAAATCTAATGAAATATGATACATTTTGTCTTGAGCGTAAGCAATTTCTAACTATGTATATTTTTGTTCCATTTGTTGTGACTGGGATGGGCACTGTTTGTCCCCCATGGGAACACCGTCTCCTTCAATATCATAGGAAGTAACATCATATTAGCTTCGAATTAGAATTCCAGGAAGTGACACTACATGATCTTGATCGCGAGTATATCAAAATAACTTACATCATCAAAGCATAGTGTAAACCTAACAAAAAAATACTGCTAAATAATTTTTCAGATATTCACAATCATGAAACATGGCAACAAGTTTAAAATGTGCTTTTTAAAGTTGTTTTTGTAAGAAATTGGATTATTGTTAGGGGTGTGCGGAATTTGTGGAGTTTTACTCTGTGGAGTTCTGTGAAGTTACTTAAAACTGTGCGAGATTCCGTGTTGTGCCGCAAGCGCCAAAGCTTTGGTATGATGCACTGCTTGTGCTAATTTTTAGCACCGGAAGCTTGTCCCACACTCTAAAATAAGCGTAAATGGCACTCGCATGCCGGTTGAGTATATTTTCAACTCTAGCAGCAGTTTCTCTACGCGAGCAGCAGCTTTCTCACTGCGGGCGATACTGACCTGCTGCGACCGCCCACGTTGAGAAATCTTGCTGGGAGGCAGTCTAGGGCTCAATTGTCTCATTTGCGCTAGCCACCGTGTGCAAGAAAAAGCTCTGTCACCTGGCAGTTGGCAGAGTTTTTCTGAAACTCTACGCTCCATGTAGAGCACGGAGGGGGCAAAACTCCACTGTAGGAGTGGAGTTTACCACCCACACCTAATTATTAGGGAGGAATCATCACAAGTCTTGTCATGGTCAACGCTTAAAGTTACTAAATTAACCTAAACTCAACCCACTTGTAGTTATGGCAGAAAGCAGACAAGCTAACTTATCTGTAATGTATGCAGTGCCAAAACAGTAATAAAGTCAAAATGCAAAACAATAAAATCCCCAACTGAACTATAATAGGAGAATTCTTCTACAGTCCCTGAGGACCTCACGGGAGGCACTTAGAGACTCACAGGGTGTCAGACAGATGTCAACAACAGGGTCCAGTCCAGGTCCAGTTACCACTCGTCAGCTGGGTTCTTTCAAGAAAAGGCTTCTTGCAGCTTGTTAACCCCTGTAGCCACACAGGTGCTCAGCCAACTGACCTGTGGAGTCTGCGTCTTTGTTCTGGGTACAAGAAGGAGCAGATCCAGTCCTTCGGGCTCTTCTTGGGTCACAGACAGTAAGTCCAGTCCTTTTCTGATCTACAGAAGGTGGGTACAAAAAGGGTTCTGAAGTGGCTGTCTGGAGGTGCTACATTTATGCCTGACACTAGCTAGTGGGAGGGAATGATTCATGGGCACGTCCTAACCCTTGGGGTAAAAGTTCCCGGGGCCTACCCGGGAACTTTGGGTATTTTTTTTTTTTGTCCTCATTCGCCACCAATCTCGCTTCGCGTACATACTCAGGCAGTCCGTACCCCCAATCAGCAAGCTGAGAGGCGTGAGACGGCTAAGGATTTGGGAAAGCCCGCCTACCGGCACCTAGACTTGCCTATATGCAGACAAAGACACCATCTGAGATAACTCTATATACAAGCTCCAAGAGCTAGATAGCCTTTATCTTAAGAACTCCAGCTTTATACTGGAAATCCCCGACCAGGCCCATAGAGTATTAAGGCAGCATAATCATAGGACCCGGGGGAAAAAAAAAACAACAACAAAAAAACCCACACCATCAACTCCGAGTCCCATCTTGCTTAAATATATTCCAAAATGTTCTCTTCTTTTTGCTGCCTGTTCTCAATAAATCCAACTTGGAAGTCGCCAGAACGGAAGATTGCCAATCAAAAAAGGAGGGAGGGATAGATTCTGTCCATTTTAAGCATATTTGTCTCCTAGCTAGGAGCATAACATAAAAAGTAATGACCTTGCAGGGCCTTTGATACTATCCTGTAACCCAAAGATAACCAAGGGCAGATCAATACTAACAGGGGATCCTATTATGTCCGACAAAAATTTCCCAATGCTGTACCAAAAAGATGACAAAGCTGGACATTCTTGAAACATGTGAATATCGGAAGCCGAGGCCAGTCCACATTTCTTACAGCATACAGGCGACTCTTTATTAAATTTGGAAAGCCTCAGTGGGGTGAAATAAGCCCTATGAATTGTGAAGAGGTGGTTCCTTTTTAACCACGCTGGTTTTACAATTTCATATAAAAGTTTACACGAATCCTGCCACAATGTGTCACAGTCTAGAGCTGGTAAAAACTTCCCCACAATTCCTTGGCCAGTTTGAAATCCCCATCCACTTGCTCCAAAATTGCCTGATACCAGAAGGAAACTTCCTTCTTTCCTCGAGGTCTAGTCACAAGATTGTATTCCAAGTCATTACCTCCCTAATAAGCTTCCATAAGTTGTTTGTAAGTGCGACTGAGCCCAACTAGCCAACTGGAGATATTTAAATTTAGACAGGCCGGCCCCAACCCTTTCCCTAAGTTGTTCCCATGTTACTGGGGTGCCGTCCAAGATCAAATCCCCCAAACTGCCAAACCGGCTTCTCTCAGAGGAGCCGCCAAGCTATCCCTCAGACACTCTGGACCCCCGGGAGAATCCCATAAAGGCGCCATGCTGGAGAAGTATCCAAGAGCGACCGACCTCCTCAGATCTACCCATGTTTTACCCAGACCCTGCAAAACCTTAAGCCTAACTTTTTTAAAGAACTTAGCATCCCCAAATTTAAACAAAAACCCTCCATCGGTAAATGTGCCCCTTTAAGCATAGCTAAAAACATCCCTCCTACTCCGATATTGACCGGCATTTTCAATAGCATACGTGCGTGAGAGAACTGGAAGGCCCAAGCATAGAACTGAATATCAGGCAAGGCCTCCCTTCTCCCTCCTACGTCGTAGCTTTTTCCAAGCTATCCTCGAGAATTTGTATCCCCAAACAAAAGAGTTAATATCCCTCTGAATTTTATCAATGTGTAATTTCTCAAAGTGAAGAGGAATGCAGTTAAAAAAAGGTAATCTTCGGGAGGATTGACATTTTGACCAGATTGGCTCTACCAATAACAGAGAGGGGAGTGAAGCCCAGATTTTCATTAACTTCCTACATTCTTTCGCCACCATAATCAAATGTATTTCGGCTATCTTAGCTATATCCTGCACAATGTTTACCCCCAGGTATCTCATTCTGGAGCCTATCTGGTGCTGATAATGATTTGACCCCTGATTCCATACCATTACCTCAGTTTCAGCAGCATTAATTTCATAACCCGAGACAAGTCCAAACGCCTGGGCTTGGCTGATCACAGCTGGAAATGCCTTATCTAAATCAGCAGTAAAAATTAAAATATCGTCGGCATATAGGGCTACCTTCCTCTCCCACTCTCCATGCTTAAAAGACTGAATGTTGGAATCCTCTCTAAGCCGTTGAGCAAATGGCTCAATATATAAATCAAAAAGGAGAGGGGAGAGTGGGCAGCCCTGCCTAGTGCCCCTAGATATATTAAAGGGCTCCGTAATACTGCCGTTTACCAAAAGTCTAGCCGAGGGTCTCCTGTAAATAGATTGAATTGTACGACGGAACTTCTCGCCAAGATTGAATTTTTCCAAGACCTCCGACAGGTATATCCAATTTACCCTGTCGAAGGCCTTGGTGGCGTCTAAAGTCATAGCTGCTAGAGGGATGGAGTATGTAGAGGCCAAGTCAATCGCCCCAATTAAATCATATGTTAGGTGCGATAGCTGGCGGCCCTTTACGAACCCCTTCTGGTCTGAATGCAGAATGTCTCCTGCCACTATGCCCAATCTTGCTGCCAATATAGAGGTAAAGATTTTATAATCAGCATTCAATAAAGATATGGGTCTATAAGACCCACAATTTGATGCTGCTTTCCCTGGTTTCAGAATCAGGACTATTGTAGCATCGTTCCATGAATCTGGAGGGATCAGTCCTCCTTGCAAGATCTGATTAAACAAGTTAGTCATGGTAGAAATAACCTGATCCCCTATTACTTTATAGATCTCAATTGGTAACCCATCCGGCCCTGCGGCCTTCCCATTGTGACCATTATAAATAGCATCCCTTACCTCAACACAGGTAAAGGCCCTGTCTAGATATTGCTGCTGTTCTGAACTAAGGGAGGGGAGCGAAATATTCTCAAGCCACCTCTGTGCACTGTAGTTATCTACGCTACCACCCTCCTGGTAAATTGATTGAAAAAAGACCTGAAAGGCGTCCTGAATTTCCTCATCAGTAACCAAAGTATCCTTCTCATTTCTAATCTCCTTAATATAACTCCTTGCTCGGTCCGATTTACTCTTCCAAGCAAGGAGTTTGCCCGCTCCTTCTCCATACTCGAAGTGGGAGATCTTACTGACTTCCCATCTTCGAGTGAGCCTGATGTTCAAAATATTTTCAAGCTGGGCCTTTAATCCGCTGACCTTCTCCCACTTCTTTTGCAAGATTTCGGGGGGTACTGAACCTGAAAGATCTACCTCCGCATCTTTCAGCCTCGCCTCAATATCCATGATCTCTTCCTTGTATTTTTTGTTCCTATAGCAGGACCTACTGGTAATTCTGCCGCGTAAAAAGGCTTTCAAAGAGTCCCATACTGAAGTTATTGAGGCAGTACCAACGTTCACCTCCAAAAACCATTCCACTTCTTGTGAGAGAAAGGAAATCTCTTCCTCTTCCAAGAGCAAGGCTCGATTAAAGGACCAAGTCCTAATTGAACTAGGGACAGGACATTTCAGCGCCAAGAGGACCCCAGAGTGGTCCGAAAGGTGGGAGTGCCAAATATGCGATGTTCTTAACCAGGCTCCTTAATGAATAACTAACCAGAACAAAATCAATTCTTGACTGGTGCCTGTATTTATAATTTCGATATGACACCCCTAACTGCTGCCCTGATCTGTCTCTCCAAATATCCGATAAGGTGAACTGTCTCATGGCCCCGAGCAGATACTCCCGAGATTTAGAAAAAACCACAGCTCTATTAGTTGGAGTTTTATCCAATACTGGGTCCAAGACAATATTAAAATCCCCTGCCAGGACCATCGGTTCCGGAAAGTCCAATAGATGAGAAAAAATAGACTTCAGACTAGTTGGATCGTCGTGATTGGGACCATAGTATCCAATTAAAGTTAACAAGGTCTCCATTATTATAACTTTTACAATGACCCATCTACCATTTGGGTCTATTATCTGGGATAATATATGGGCCCTGGCTGTTTTTTTAAAAATAATTGACACCCCTCTAATATTTGCAGCCTGAGTTGTATCTACATGAGAGCCTACCCAGCTTTGAGACTTTAACAAAGAGATCATCTCTTCTTCCAATACATGAGTTTCCTGGAGGACAATGACCTGCGCTGAAGAGTCCCGTAAATATTGCAAGATCTTATCTCTCCTTGGTCTAGTGGGCAGGCCATTGACATTCCAGGAAAGAATCTGAAAGGAACTCATGGTGGCTCAAAATTCTCTATGACCACCATGATCAAAATATGAGATATCAACTTCAACACCTTCAACACCCACACGCCGATTCCCCCACTACCTATGCCCTTAACTCTAGAGTTGAACATACCAAAGGTGGCTAAAATGTGGATTTTTTTCAAAGAATACCCCCCCCACCCCTACCCCTACCCCTGTGCCCCACCATCCCCTCCCACCACCCATGGAGAACCCTACCCCCAATCATCTGGACAGATGGAATCCAGATAACTGCACCTAGAGATTCCCACCAACATCCACCCCAAAGCAAACCCCACCAAAAATACTGAAAGGAAAAGGGAGGGAAAGAGGGAAAGAGCCAACCTAACTTAACCAAGCCAACCAAGCCGATCTACTTCAATAACCCTCTTATCTCTATATAATACAATCTCCATTCCCCCATAAACTAACTACATAGAGAAATACTAGAATTATATATGAAAGTGGGCAATCCAAGGAACCTAGGGAGAAGCTAGGAATAAGGACTAGGTGGTAGAATGAAGATATATCTAGCCCAGCTGTATATTTGCAAGCAGGTCTTCAGCCTCCTGTACTGACCTTACAATATACATTTTGTTTTTAAACATGATCTTCAAGGAGGCTGGAAATTTAAGTTGAACCACGGCTCCTAACTTTTTAAATCCTCCATCTTCCTACCCAACTCCCATTGCCTATCTAACGTAACTCTGGCCAAATCTGATCTAATCTGGAATGGAAAATCCTTACCCTTCAGTGATTTGTATTTAAGAGATAGATTAAGAATCTTTTCTTTCAATGAGTAGGTAAGGAAATTTATAAGGATTTTCCTCGGTTTAGATCGACTCGGATTTCTTCTGAAGGGGTCTCGATGAATTCTCTGAATGTCCCGGCCCAATTCGTCCTCCAAGATCTCTAGATCAAGTGATTCTTTCAAAAGGGTAATCATAAAGGACTTAAGATCGTCGCCTTCACTCCCCTCTGGAACATTTAATATTCGCAAATTGTTCCTACGGGAATTATTTTCTAACGTTTCCATCCTGTCTCGCAAGACCCCCTCATCTCTTTTAAGAACCCCTAAATCACCTTTTAGGGCATCAAGCTGCTCTGTTAATGCCCCTACATTAGATTCTAGAGTCTCCGTCCTTGTATTCAGGAGGTCTACTTTCTTATCCAGAGACTCGCAAAAGCTCCTGATCTCTCCTTGATTAGCAGCAGAGACTTCAAACCCCTTTTTTATATCTGTGGATAATGAGGCCATAAAGAGCTCCAAAGAAGAAATCGAGTGTACCTCCAAATTCGGAGCCTCCGAATTGGAAACCTCCGAGTTTAGAGCTGACATTCCTCTATCCGAGCTATCCGAACTTCTTTCCTCCAAGACCGGGCCCTTAAGTGAGACCTGGGGGGTAACTGGAAATTCAGCTGGAGGAGTCTGGTCCACCACCTCCTTCCCTCCCTCCATCGAATTATCTCTCTCCTCCAAAGCAGAACTTTCAATATCAACCAGAGCCAATCCCACTGTGAGTGTATGACTCCCCGGCTTTGTCTTTTCTACTTTCGAGCCGTCATGATTAGCATACCCAATAAATCCAGGTGCCTGCTCGATTATGTCGTTTTTCCCCAGCTTCCAGCCTCTCCCTGTCTTACAAGGCACAAAACTTCTGGTAGGACCTTAAAGTACGACCTTAGGGAAGGAGTGATCTTAGGTTTAGCTTCTAAAAAAAGGCTCTTAGATCTAGTTGTTTTAATATTCTTTTTTTTTGTTTTAACCTCCCCAGATAAGAAAGTTGAAATATTTTTCTTCTCAGTCTTTAACTTTCTCTGAGTGCCGCTATTACCATGACTTTCCCCCGTACTGTTACTCGTAACATTGCCAGCAGTTTCCACTGTATCCGTACTTATGTGCAGCCTGCCCTCCTGTCCATACAAATGCGCCTGGGCAATGTCCTTCCCATCAAACTTTGCCCTTACGAACCCTCCTCCTCCTCCCCTACGTTTTTTACCCTTCTTACTCCCTTTACTGTTGCCCGAGGGAAAGGTAGAAACAAAAACAGAAGCGAAAGCCGGGACAGGGGAATCCAAAACAACTGGAATGCGTCCTACCTGGTTGTGGGACACCCCACCAACCAACTGACCACCGCAATCCTGAGGCTTCTCCGCCGGGTCTCCAACTTCACCGACTTCTCCAGCGTCGCCAGCACCCTGCTCACAGCCGCACTCGCCGCTCTCCTCAGCCCGCTCGTCCCTCTAGATACTCTGGATACACTCCAGTTTGGCCACAATGCCCCTGATACTGCCCCTGAGGAGACCGCGGGCCGCAACTCTCCGACTCCTCCTTAGCTCCAGCGCCGCCGTCTCCCACCGCGTTAGGCAGGGAGGGGAGAAAGGAGCGGGAGCCGGGCCGGGACCGAGAACAGCACCTCCCCCAACACACATCCACCAAAGTCCGACCGCCGGGGTAAGAAAAACGCAACCCGGACCGAAGCCTGGACCGGAGCCCAGCCAAATCCCCCGGCAACCACCTCAAAAAGAGGGAAAGCCGCAAAAGAGAATCGTACCGATCAGGAGGTAACCTTAATCATGCCCCGTAAACCTCTAACCTCTCAGCATTCCGCGCTAAACGCGGACTCCCATGGCGTGGGGCGGCGAGCGGGGCCTCCAGGTGCAGCGGCAGCTCAGCTTGCTGCCGCCATGTTCTCCAACCAACTTTGGGTATTTTCAAGATGACACAAGTCTTTGGTCACACTAAATTTGAGCTATGAGGGCTAGGTGCATGTTTTGGGAGTGTAATAAGGTAAACCTAGTACCCTCTCATATCCAATACTATAAACCAGTTTTGGGCATGCACTGTACCCACAAGAAACTGACTGATAAAGTGCCCCTTCAAACAACTTGAGCACAATGGATAATGAGCGAGGACAATGCAGAAAGGAGCACTTTCAAACCTGCCCTGAGATGCTACCATAAAATGATCTGGACCACCAAACATGCTGCTCTGGCAGACCACATCAATGCCAGCACCAACAGAAGCAAAGAAACCTTTGCCAATGTGAAAGATTTCACCTCACCATCGGCCTGCTCCAACTCAATCACTCCCTCGTAGGACCTCTGCAACGATCACTCTCAATTCATCAGCAACAAAATCACCCACCATTTACAACAATTTCAGCTCACAACCGGATCTGACAGACCTCGCCCAATGCCTCCCAATCTTATCCAAAGAACCAGTACTAACCACATGACCTATAATCACCTCAGAAGAAATCTCTGCACCATGAAGTCCATCACTCAGGGGCCCCATTGGACCCCTACGCCCACCATGCCTACTCCAGTAGATTCCAACCCCTCAGAGCCATGCTCACACCCATTCTGAATGCCTCCACCTCTTTCCCGACCTTCGCAGATTCATGGAAACCCACAATTGTCCTCCTGTAGCTAAAGAAATCCTCTGTGGACCCTTCAACGTTTTCCTACTTCAAACCGATCGCCCTGCTACCATTGCTGGGCAAGTTCTTAGAGGAAATCATCAAAAGACACCTCTCCAAAAACCTCAATAACCACCAACTCCTCAACACCACTCAGTCTGGATTCAGACCAAATGATAGCACGGAAACTGACCTCAACACTGCCATGAATTACATCAGCATGACTCTGGACAGAGGCGACACGGCGGCCTTTGTCTTCCTGGACCTCTTTGCAGCATTTGACAGAATCTCCCACCCCATTCTCATCCAACACATACAAAATATCAGAAGCCAAGGACTCACACTACAATGGATACTCCTTCTTCCTGACTGCAAGGACCCAGTCAGTCAGCCTTGCACCTTACACCTCGGATACCCGTAACCTAATCTACGGAGTACCGCAAGTATCTTCCCTGAGCCAGCATTATCATCTCTCAGGATATCAGTGTCCTTTCCTATGCCATTGGCATGCAACTCATGCACTCCCTCACAGACAAGACTCCCAGTACCAAGATCAAGCTCAATTCCTGCATTACTGAAATCACCCACTGGATGAAGACCAACTGTCTAAATCTGAAAACTGAGAAGAACGAAATTGTAATCTTTGGGATGAGCACATCATTGTGGGACTCCACCTGGTGGCCAAGAGAGCTAGTACCGACACTCACCGCCACCACCCACACTAAGAACCTCAGGAGTCAATACCGTCACCGCATCATGCTTCCATACCTTGAAGATACTGAGGAAGACTTTCAAATGGCTCCCAATCAGCATCCGGAAAACTGTCATGCATGCCTTGGTAACACTAAGCTAGATAATGAGAACACCCTCTATGCCGGGATCAATAAAAAACTCACCAGAAGGTTGCAGACCATTCAGATCTTGGTGGCGAGCATAACTCTCAACTTTGCATGCCGCATTCACATTACACCACACCTGAATGAGCTCCTATTGGCTCCCCATTCACTAATGAGTACAATATAAAACTCCTCAACAACACTTTCAAGGCACTACATGCCTTAACAATCAGATCTGCTTTCACAAACCTTCCAGACACATCAGCTTGTCTGGACTCCTGCTTACACAAATCCTGTGCATACAGAAAACTAGTTCCGGTGGTCAAGTATTCTCCTACATCGCTCCTAAAGCTTGAAACGATCCTACGCTACACTTAAGAGCCTCCTCTAAACTTCTTCAATTCCCCAAAAAAGCTGAAGACCTGGCTTTTTGAGTAGTCCCACTAGGCCCTAAGTGTGCCTAGACTCAGACCTGCTCAGCGCCAGGATACCCTCCTGGGTGATAATGCGGTCATCACATCTGCATGACATAACATACCCAGAGACAAAAATCCAGTAGGACAAAAGCAGGGTCCTCCAGCAACCAGGCAGTGGATACACAAAAATTATCTTGGCATCCTGTTCTTTTCCTTCCAAGTGTGCCCCAATTGTTACATGTGGCTCAAAAGACCTGGTAGTCAGGATTTCACACTCTAGATTCAACTAGGATGCCCACACACCCATGCTACATATTTTGTGAGAATTTGATGATATGTGAGGTGATAATCTTCTCTTCATAGAACAAATAATAAAAACCATATCCTCCAACTCTGACCAACACCCTAATCATATCTTCCTTGGGTATTTCAACTTACACTGGAACAACGCAAATGATCCATTACTGTGCACCTTCAAGGCTTTCCTCTCCGACCTTAACTGTCCTACAATGAACCTACCCACATCAAGGGAACCACCCATGACTTAATCCTCACTAAAGACAGTGTTATTCAAATAGATGCCATAACACCCTGTAACTGGTCGGATCATTACCTAATTTAATTTCTAATCTTGGAAGGGTGCTAACCAGACAAGGTCAACCTCATAAGGCATAGAGACTTGAGGAACATCAATTTAAATGATCAACCAGCATTAGTAATAACCTACTTTCCCTGCCCCTAAGTTGATAAATCTGGTTGACCTTACCGAACACTACATGCACTCCATTGATGATATACTCGACTCAATTGCTCCGAAGCAACTCAAAAGAATACCTAGGAAACCCTGGTTCAACTGCTCCCTTGATGAGGAAAGACGCAAACTAAGGCTGGTGGAGAGGTCATGAAGCAACTCTCCCTCCATAACAAACCTCAAGCAGCTGAGGATGACTAGAAGTCCCTATACAAACATATCCATAGTGCCAAGACCGCTCACTTTAGGTCATAGCTCGACCACGCCAAAAACAGACCGAAAAAACTGTTAGAAATTATCAAACAATAAGCTAATCACTGAACTTATCAACACTCTACACTCAATGACTTAACTCCTAGCAGTGAGGAGTTTTCTGCACACTTCATTGAAAATACCAGAAAGATCAAACTAGAACTTACCAAATACGCTTTGCTTTACGCAGTCCACTGCCTCTCCGTTACCCGTGGTGAGTTCACCTCTTTCTGGCTCTATATTTTACTCACCAAAATAATCAGGCATCGTGGAATGCCTTTATACTTCTAGACGATGTTGAGCTACACAAAACTATAACTTCATTAAAACCTTCAAATCATTTCATTGATCCTCTGCTTGCCAAGCTCTTCAAAGAACATATATCCCCCATGCTCCCACCCTGGTCTAAGATTGTACATGAATCTCTCTTACAAGGCTTGATTCCTGATTTCCTCAAGACTGGTCAAGACACCCACATCCCAAAAATAACAAATGCATACTTCACTGATCCTAACAACTTCAGAACTATTTCCAATATCGTGTGACTTTAGCCAAACTAGAAGAAATGCATACACACACAACTTTGTAATCACATCATTCAGTTTCAACCCCTCGACCAATGCCAATCAGGCTTCAGATCGGGTCACAGCACTGAAACTGCTCTGACATACATTGTTGATGATGCCCTGAGACTACTTGACCAGAATGAAAGTTACCTATTTATACTCCCTGATCTTTCCTCTGTGTTTGACGCGGTCAAACATGACAACTTGATTGATCTTCTTGAAAAAAGAATGGAGTTATCAGGTCCAGTTTTAAATTGGTTTGCCTATTTCCTACATAATAGACCACAGAGAATCAAAGTCAACCATTCCCTTTCTAACAGTACCCCAGTCTCAATTGGAGTGCCTCACGGATCTGCTCTATCACCCATGCTCTTCAACTTGTTCATGGAACCGCTCACCGAAATTCTGAACATACACTATCACATGTACGCAGATGATACTCATTTGTACTTGAAAATTTCTTCACCTTACGATAGCAAAACTGTTAACTTTGCACTTGTGAAAACTTAGCATTGGTTAACTCACAATTACCTTATTGTTGGACTTGGCCCCAGAACTTTTTGCCTTCCTCCTGAATTTTTTCTGACCTGTCTTTGGTGGTTTTATAACTCTGGGCACTTCATCACTGCTGATCAGTGTTAAGTGCATGTGCTCTCTATGGTAAACTTGGTAAGATTGGTCTATACCTGTTTGGCATATTTAATTTACCTGACAGTCCCTTGTTCAGTGGTATCCCATATACCCAGGGCCAGTAAATTAAATGCTACTGGTCTCCTTGCAGCGCTGCTTGTCCACCTACCAAAGTAGCCTTTCAAACCTGTCTCAGGCCTCTGCCACTGCAGGGCCTACGCACACAGCTTACTGCCGCTGTGACGTGGCACATAAAGTGTTTGCCACATCTGTAACTCCCCTTTTACTACATATCAATCACCCCTAATGTAGGCCCTAGTTAGCCCTATGGGCAGGGTGCAGTGTAGGTAAAAGGTAGGACATGTGCCTTAACTGTGTGGCATGTCCTGGTAGTTTCAAACAGCCTATTTGGTTTCTCACTGCTGTGAGGCTTCCCTCTCAGAGGAATGCATTGGGGATTCCCTGAGATGTGCCTCAGAGGTAATTCCTGATCTGAGAGGGGTAGCGTGATCAAGTTTGGTATGTTTGGAATAGTAATGATAAATCCTGCTTATTGGTGAAAGCAGATTTATTATTACTATTTTAGAAATGCCACTTTTAGAAGTAGCCAGTTTTGTGTGCAATGTGTCTTTGTGCCTGCCTGTTTTGTATTGACCGCCTGGTTCTGACTGACTGGGGGAGAAGGGATGTGCATTCACTCCAGCCAGTCCCTGGGGGGGTTGAGGTGTGTCCTGCCCTGCCTGGGTTACTCAGCGCTAGGCTGAATAGACCTTGGCTGAATTTAGAGTAGTGGGAGGGGTTTCCCCTGGCACCTGAATAGGCCTGATCTGCATTTGGAGTGGTGGAAGGAGTAGCACCTGCACCTTAATAGGGCTGTGCCTGCCTTCCACAATGATGGCTCCACCCCCTGTGGTGTGTCTGGAGCCAGGGCATACATTTTGAATGGGGAGTGTTGTGCACTATAATTACATTTTTAGAGTGCCCCCAGAACTGCTGAAGAGACCCGGTGTGCTGGCCTGACAGAGCCCGGGCTCTGGGGATTTACCAGGGCTGTGTGGCTGGCCTTGGAAGAAACTGAAGTAGTGCTGAGTGAGCGCTGTGCTTCTCCCCCACCCGTGTGAGGAGGTGATCATTAGCCAAGCTCGGGGAGCGCTTCCTTTATGCGTGCTGAAAAAGTGTGGTGTCCGCACACCAGAAGCGCATTGTGGGCGCTTCACAAGTTGTCTTCTGAGCCCTAGAAATAGGCTCTTACTGTGAACGCGGCGAGAGCAGCCGCGCCATGAACCGGAAGTCAGGCGGAGGATGTCTCATTGTGGGTGGGCTCCCATGAGGAAGAGGAGAGCCCCGCGTGTTTACCGAGCCTGGTTGTGGGCAGGGCCCAATGCCGCTAGACGAGGCAGCGAAGCCGGCAGAGACTTCGCACCGCGTACAGACCAGCTGTTTCCCCTTGTGTTGACCGCTGCTGAAGAAAGGGTCCAGGCGGGAGGCCCTGGCCAGCGGAGGCTTTCTGCGTGCACCAGTGTAGATGGCTGGCCCCGACGGGAGGAGGGCAGCTTCCTCAGGAAGGCCGTACCGCCGCAGCTGAACCGCCAGGTCAGTGCAGTGTGGGAGACCAGGGAAGGTCTCCCGTGTGGTGAGCCCACTTGGGCCCACTGTTATTGGACTGCCGCATTTGTTGTTGGCAGTCACACCGTACGCCTGCGGGACTGCAGGAGGCCATTTCTTTTGAAAAGGGACCGGGTGAGGTCTCCCTGCCCTCGAGGGGAATTGTGTGAGGAGAATACGGCATTGTTTGGTTAGGGGCGCGGCAAGCCCCATTGGCCTGAGCCCTCACTCTGGGAAAGGGCATGGTGGGGCGAGCCCAGGCCGGGGCCCGGAGCACATCACTGCATTTTCTGTGGTAGGCGGGCAGGTAGCCCAGAAGCCTACGTGGGGAGAGACAGTGACGCCCTTTTCGGCATGCCGTTGATTGTGCCCTGATGTAATGTTGCCTAGTGATGGGACATGCAAAGTAATGATGTGATTATGAGATGTGCATGCTGCAAGTGTTTACTATGGTGCCCGGCTAAATACATTTATGCATAACGTATTGTATTAAGTATAGTCCTGCCACTAGTTACTGGTTCCTAACTGTAAGGTTTATGACAATGGCCCGATTGGCCAAGTAATTTATGTAAATCCCCGTGACGTCATGACAAGTGCTTAGTGGCACAGTGATATATCCGATTGTGGTCTAATGTGTTTTATGGATAATACAAACGCTATTTTTGATATAACCTTGTGTGGAGTTTCTGTTGTGGTGTGCCTAGTGTGTCGCTGCTGTGTGAGTGTGTTTCGCAAACGCTTTACACATTGCCTCTGGGTTAAGCCTGACTGCTCTGCCAAGCTACCTAGGGGTTGAGTAGGGGTTATCTTCAGCGTGTAACTCCTTGCCCTGACTATAGTGGTGGGGTCTGCCTGGCTTCGGTGCATACTCTAGCCAACCAGAAACCCCATTTCTAACACTTATGCTAAATACTCTCATGACAGAATTCCTCCTGATTGCCCCCCCAATCATTCTACTTCCATTCAAGACTGGGTCAAACAACTAACAGTCCTCAATTGCGCCCCACATGTTGTTGATTCCATGAAATTATTAGGCATAACGCTGAACAAACACCTGAACATGCAAGACCACATCAGCTCAACAGCTAGAGGAGCCAATCACCAACTCAACACGTTAAGGAAAATCAAACCGTTCCTGCCTCCTGACAACATGCAGCTAGCAGTCCAATCCCTAGTTATCTCCCGCTCAGATAACGGAATGGACTTCCCAAAGCTAGACTGACCCCTTTAAGGGCTACCCTGAACTCTGCTGCCAAACTCATCACGGGTTCAAGAAAACGTGATCACATCATGCCTGACCTAACTGAACTCAAATGGCTCCCTATCGAAGCAAGGATGTGTTTCAAGATAGCCTGCTTGTCGCAAAAAGTACTTCATTATAACATTCCAGACTACATAGCAAAAAACTTGAACTATCTGGTTTGAATCAAGCCTTAAGAAGCTCTAGTAATCTATAATCTATTGCTGAAAACACAAAAATTCAATAAGAAGAGGACTTATAACCGAGCCTTCTCTGGTCTTGCTCCTAGAAAATAAAACGCTCTTCCTCCCGAAATCAGAACTAACCCCTCGACTGCCACATTCAAAGCAGAAGTCAAAGGTTGCTCCTGAATAGCTACCAGCAACAATACACCTGAAACCACCCATACTAACTGCTCGTTCTTGTTTACTGCACTGTTTTTAAAGTTCATTGATTCATTTTGTACTGCTTTATACCTTCCATGACTTGGTTTATTATTTTCTAGCGTTTCTACCTACCTGATTACTTACATGTTTAGTATTCAACTTGATGGCCGACTGGTGAGGAGCTCCGGCCAGGAGCTCCCGGGAAGGGGCTTGCCATTTTGGCTTTATCCACTGGATACCTCCCCCCGGCGACCCTCAAAGCACAGGGATTATTCCCCTTGCCATCTGGCCGCTTCCCGCTGAATCCCAGATACCCAATCCTGCCAACTGGTGTCCCCGATTCTCCGGGCTTACCGATCGTCAGAGGAAGCTGAGAATCGACGGTGCCCAAGGGTGCTGTGAAGCCGGAAACATCACCAAATCTCCCTCAACAGTGGTGTGAAGGACGCGGAGCCACTAGAGGCTGCACTGGCGACTTGCTGTGGGGGTAAGGGCTCTCTCTGAGCCTCCTCGGTGAGCCGTTAATTCCGCCGCGGAGCTGCACAAAATGGTAGCTCCTATGTCCTGAGGGTGGAAAAGACGCAGACCCTTAAGCACCCCCTCGGTTTCGACCGTAGCAGATCTGATGTGCTGACACCCCCTTCAAGGCTTCTGAATACCAGCTTTACTCACCCGCTGGAACGATCGTCTGGAGTCCTGGCGTGCCTTCGCCTTTCTCTGCCTCCTCTCCTCGCCGCTATCCTCCCAGATCGAGCACTCGAGGTGTTCAGGGCCTGCTGCCGGAGCGGCGACCTGTGCCGGGGCACGGAACGAGGACTCGGAGGGTTCTCCGATGCGTTGGGACTGCTGGCCGGAGTTGAAGACGGCCGTGGCTGCAGGCATGACAACACCGTTACACATGACGGTTCACCCCCCCCGGTGAGACATTAGACCGGGAGTGTGTGAGGTGGCTGAACGGACCTGCCTTGGAGCCTGCTGCGGGGCTCGAGGTCGTCACTGAGCGCGGTCCGGTCCCCGGGCCCACGTGGGGGATCGTCGGAGGAGACGGCGATTGGCGGCCCGGAGGTGCCGGAGACGCCAACTGCTGAAATCGCTGGAGACTGTGCTCGCTCCACGAGGCCTGCCCTGACTACGCGGGAGCATTCAGGAGGCCGTGGACAGGGCCGGGAGGCGAGGCCTGCACGAGCGGGCCAGAGAGAGCAGCTGATAGGTGCCGAGAGCCTGCGTCGCAGACATGCCTGAGGTGCTGGTGCTGAGACCGGAGCGGCGACTATCTCAGAGGTTGGTGAAATTGGCCGGTTATGGAGGGGGGCTATAGGCGGACACGGGAGGCACCCTGTAAGACACCCATGTGCGGTTGGTCATTGCAGCCCTCTCCCCCGGAGGGGGGTGGCTTCTAAATGGCGTCCAGGGGGTCAGAGTTGTCTGCTGCCTCCCACGAACAGGGTTTCATCATGGCCGAGACCAACTACCGCATCAACGCCTACATAGGGATCTACAGAGGCCTGGACATGACGTGCCTGACCTTAAAATGGTGGCTGCCTCTGCCTTCGTTTCCTCTGCAGCCTAAATGGCATCCTCCACTCCTTCTCTGGATTGTTTTAGATCCCCCCCCCCTTCTTTTACCTCTATCCTCTAGTGGGGACAAGTTCTTCCGCTACTTCACCATGCAACTGTAGCCTATGTACCTATTCAAAACTGTTTTTCCTGAACGCTGAGACTGGAGCAACTTGGCTGATGCCCGGTGGAGCTGCTAGACAGCTATAAAGGAGATTGGCCCTGGTTTCCCCCTCGACCGTCACCTACCCAGCCGGACAATGGACACAGTTCTTCCTCGTCTTCCTGCTATGGCTCCTACCTCCCCTCCCTCCTACGAATTCTCACAACATTGTCTTTGTTTCGTGAACCTTACTATGCTCTTGTAACTGATGTAACTTCTAACGCAACGATCCTCTGGTAAAGCGCTCTGATACCTCCGGGTCTAGCCAGCGCTACTGTCGATGGAACTCTGATGATACCCCATGGGCGGAAACTGAAACTGTTTGCACTTACCTCGGAGACCGAGTACCCTTGGCCGCTGCCCGGTGGAGCTGTCCTATGCAGCTATTGAGGAGTCTGGACCCCTTGGCCGTCACCTACCCAGCCGGACATCGGTCATTGTTTCTCACGGTTCTTCTTGGTTTTATCTGTCTTTCACACTGACTGCTTGGTTCCCCCTGATGGACTTTCCCCCTCCTACCTGCCTTGACTCTATCAGCATTCCCCTCCCCTGTTCTCCTTTCCCTCTCTCTGTTCCGCCACGCACTAGTAATGCATACCACTGTGCTATTGTGGCTTCATCATGTGTCCTTATGTGCTATTCGCTAGTAACTCTTGTTGTTACTTTGTAATCACTGTGTAACGTATGTAAATTTTTTTGTAACTTGCAACTCGCTGTTCCTTATGTAAAGCGCTCTGATACCTCCGGGTCTAGCCAGCGCTATATAAAACTCAAATAACTTAAAAAAAAAAAAATATTGCATGCTTTTCTGTACAGCGCTCTGATACCCTGACAGGTCATGTTCGTGCTATATAAAACCTTTCAAACAAATAAATCAATAATTACTGATTGTGAGTGTGTTGTCCACCAGCTGACCTAGAAAGAATATATAAATAAATCGGGGTGGATTGCTATCAGGGTAATAGCGCTCGGGGAAAGTACACCCTAACTATGTGTCACGTATCTGTAATGCGGTGCTTGCAAGGTAGAGAGAACCACTAGTCTCTCTATGGAGTGGCAAGGGCCACTAAATCACACACAAGATTCCCCAGCACATGCTATGTGTGAGAAATCTTGTGTGTGACCTAGAAAGAATATCCCCCATAATGAAGCAGCATTTTAGACTACACCAATATGGAAGCTGGATGTTCCACAACTAAGCTTCATCCTCAAATAAGAGTGTTATGAAAATGTCACAAGATCAAGTTTGTTTTGTAAGTGAAGAAATTAAGAGACAATCACAGCAACATACTGCAAAGGGTCAGTATTCTCTTTGCATCATTAAGGAAGCCTGTGTATGTGGAAACCTTTATGTTGTGAACCAAAAAAGTTTTAAATCCAACAACGTTATCATGATAGGAAAGTAAAACAAAGAGACATGCAAGGCCAGTTAGGGAATAGCACTGGCTAAGACATCAAAATGACAACCACTACTTAAACTAAAAGGCAACAATCAGCAATTAAAGTGTTGTGTCAACAAAGTAAACACATCACACACACTGAATCATGTAATATCTACAGTTGAACAAAATGACTATTTTATTCTCATTATCAAAACCTACTGGGAGCACAAATGGTACAATGTAATCATCCAGGAAATGTCAGCGCCTTGATGAACAGTTGACCCAGGCAATGGGTAACCAAGAAAAGTGCATGACGTCTGAAGAGGGATGGCCCAAAAGCCCACGCTGTCTGTATTTATTGTTCTTTTTTAAAGAATCGATTACATGATGTCATACAACACCTATGGGGGGGGGTTCAACTTTAGCATCAGGGCTCAGAGCATGACAAGGATGTATTCTGGATGATTCGCTCCTGACATAGCTTAAACATGAAGATGGGAATCTACACCTTTCCAAAGGCAGGCGAAGATTCTAGACTTTACCTGTGGTGATGTTGAAAAGCCAGAGGACGTCCCACTGTCAAAGAGCTGGTCATCCTGCAGCTGGAAGTCACAATCGGGTAAAAGGTATCTGGGATGGAGAAGGAATTACTCTGAATAGGGGACAAACCGGCTAGATAGTACAGGAGACTGAGGGTGGGGTGCTTCTCTGTTTCCTTGCAGTGGCCCTTCCTGCAGAGGAGCAAAGTTCTGCCTGGTAGGGAAGGGAGGGAGACGGTAAGGCGCTCCTGGCTGGCGATCACTCTTAGGTTGGAGACGAGGTCTGAGAAGGCGACATTTTCAGAGTGGTAGCATTTTATACAGCAGAATCTATTTCCTCCTTCACTAAAGCTACCTCTTCAACAAAAAGTTTGCAAGCTTCAAAAAGCTTTCAAAGTTTAAAATAAATATGCAAATGTGTATAATTTGCAAGTCAGCAGACGTTCCATCTTCACACACTTCTGGAAGGGGCCAGGAAATCACTGCCATGCCACATTAGCCACCTCCAGAGCCTAGGGCGTAATGAGGCGGCATGCCTCATTGATAGGAAATACATAAAGACCTGCCAGGAATCCTTCAGCTTCAATGTAAAAAACATTAGGCACAATAAGTTAGGACTCCTTAACAAAGTCTGTGAAAATGAGTGTAAGTGGGCGCCTTAGTCCATTCAGAAAGGTAGACATGACAAATGCAACTATGTCAATTCATTTCTAAACCGATAAAGACCATGCATATCGCATCCTAATGTGGCTTAACCCATTCACTGCTTGGGGCCTGTGTACCTGCTTGGGGGGGGGGGTTATCATTATAAAACTTGCTGTGAAGTCATCTAAACCTGTGCATTTCATCCAGCAGGTTAATCTCTTCCTGCTTTGGTTCTGTCTGCTACAGGCCCACAGCAGAAGCTGAATGTGAGATAAAAAGGAGCCTGGGCAACACTGTCTGAAGGGATTAAGGGACTTGAGTTTGGGCTGCCCACGCCCCTGTGGGGCACCAAATAGTACAAGATAGAGGGTGGCTACAGCTGTTGTTGTTGATACCCGTCAGCCAAACGATAACGGTGAAAGCACAGAGGCTTTCTGATTGGATGAAGAACAGTCAATCAGAATCGCTGAAACAGTGTGTTGTCTTAACAAGGATGATTGGCTTCCTTTCAGCCTACTTCAACCACTGTTTTTAGACAATTTTGTTTAGGTGCTGGGAAGCAATTCAGAATGGATTTGGTATCCCAGCATGGCCTAACATTTGTTCAGCAATATTTTATGGAAAGGTAAAAATTCCCAATTTTTTTAAAGAAAGGGATAAAAAGTGGTAATTTTGCATTGCCGAAGTACTGCCCAAAAGGTGCCACGCAAGGCACAACACTAGGGGCCTGATTCACAAAGGTAAATTTACACTTTTGTGTAAGTTTACGATTGTTTGCTATTCACAAAGGTATTTTGTGAGGAGTATCTTTACGACTGCGGGGTCTCCGCGCATCAAAATATAGGCCTGCCCTATCTTTTTATGTGCAGAGACCCCGCAGTCGTAGAAATACTACTCGTAAAATAATTTTCAGAATAACAGACAATCGTAAACTTACACAAAAGTGTAAGTTTACCTTTGTGAATCAGGCCCTAGGAATATTGCCCAGCATAGGGTAGGGAAACAGGCAATGGGTTAGCAGCCTGTGAGCCACTGCCTGCTACGGTCCAGTTTCCACAGTGTCTCTTAAATGTGGAAGCGAATCACAGAAACCATCGTTATCCCCTGTACTGTCTTATCCCAAATAATAGACGGAAAAAAATATTTTGCACACCCCTTCATTGAAGTACAGCTGCAGGTGAAAGTGTAATACATTTATACTAGACTAGTAAGCAGAAACAAGCACAACCCCTGGAAAAAAGATAGCAGATAAGCAGACCACTTGCAATATTGGTTCTATGTTGTTCAATACCCTTCCAGTACCAAGGGGCATAATTTATTCCATCATCCCTCCATCACAGTCTTTTTCTTACACACCTATCCCGCTCTCCGTGTCGACCCATTCTTTTGAGCCACCTTCCACGCTTCTCATAGCACCATCAATTATGATGACTTGCAGCACGTGGCGCGCGCCCTAGTTGCCTCACGCTCTCGATCGGACGCCTTGACTTGACTTGAAACACTTCCGAGGCAGCAATCGCCAAATCCGCTTCTATTGACATTAAAAAACAAAGTGGCACGTGGAAGGGTTAAAAGAATGCGCGTCTACTCAAAGGCTCATCGCAAGCGCGTGCCTGCCAGCCGCCCAATTAAAAAAAAGTCACTGACGCCACGTTTAGCATGAGCTGCCGGGGACTTCCATGAAAAGTATTGTTGTTATAATTGCACGTAGTAAATGAGTGTTCGATGCTCGCTCCTTTTCATTCCAGCGACAGTTGTACCATCAGCTTGCTAGGACATTAGTTGGGGGCATTGAACGAATAGAAGATTATTTTTAAAGAATGTTGGCTGAGGTTTGAAGTTAACATCACTCGATGTAAAGAAAAGGCGCTTGTAAAGATAATAAACTTTACCTTTCTGAATTCCAGCAGTCTTCCACAGCAGGAATTCCCAGCACGCTAAATGCTTCCATCCAAACAGAATCGAAACTCATTAAATCACAGCTGACATAAACGCAGCTGTCCGGCTGTTTCTCCAAACATCCCAGTTTGCGCAAGCAGTGCTTGTTTGCACAGACAGGGACTTTGGTCTCCAAAGGACTGCCTTATTTACTCAAGCTCTTGCGCCACCTCGGCTTTAAATTCCCAAATTGATCCACTGGAATCAGAAATTGAGCCGCTCTGCCCGAGAGCCCACGCGCGGCACTCCCCGAGATGGATCGCTTTCCGTCTTGCCTCCGAGGGAAGTGGGGGGGGGGGTGCTCCCCCCAGCACAAGAGCTGTCAAGATGCTCATCACTGCCACAGATCCCGCGGCGGCCTCCAATGCACCGCCTGGAAGCGTGTCATGGCAACAAGAACTCCTTCCCGCACGCTGCACATCTCACAAACTTTCAACGCGCGGAGGATGACAAACACACAGGCTTCATTAGAAGGATGCTGGCGGCAACACGCCTAGAAGCCTCCAGTCCGAAGGTGAGGTGTCAACGGTGCAAGGAAGGTGCGTTGATCTGAGCATCCCCACATTGTTCCCAGGGTTGACTTGACGGATGGGCATTACCACCAAATGTATGGCTCTGCTTGGCTATACCAGTAAGTTTATAGGAACAGGCAATCTACAACATCCCCATCATGTGTCATAGTCTGTATAAACCATTGTAATTGTATGTTAAGCACTCTGTTACTGTCTAGCTAGGTTTAGCAATATGCATATATACATACACACAGTGACACTCTGTATTTAAAACTGACCTTATATTAAAGACCACTTTTGTATCGCACACCACAGACTAAACTGTAATCCCTTTCTGCACAATGCAAATGAAATGTTCGCATTACCTTACTAGGGACACTTATCTGGGATGCAATGAATAGAGAAAACAAAACACCTGCTGTCTTGTACAAAATGCCATAAAATCTACTCGAAATCGGCTACTAACTTTGAAAACAAATGAAGTAACCTATTTCTCCACTGGATTGTCTGCATGAGGATGCGTTTTTGGCACACTGCCTTAAAGTCAGTTTCTAAAAACCCAACACTCTGCGAATGCTAACGTAGAACACAGTACGTTTTTAGATCCATGTACTTGACAACGTTTCCAAGTGTTTTGTATCTCCATAAACGTTTGTCTTTTTTCATTTTTGAAAAAAAAAATATATATATATATCCACTTTAGAGATGAGATGATGTCTGGTGGATTATAATGCGCACAGTGGAAACTGAAACCCGAACATATTTCCGGCTGCACAACTTGACCTAATTGTGTGATCCTGGGCAAATTTATACATTTTTCACAATGGCCTCATTCCATTAATTGCCAACAGCATGAATACTTAGAAAAATGAGAGACAACATTTATCTGTATGCGCACACTACGCAGTAAATACATTGTTTTGCTGTGTCCCTAATTAAAATACAATTCCTTCATTGCAGGTACACAGATATTTGGGTAGCATAAGAATGTTTTGAGGTAAATATAAAATATCACTGAAATGTATTGAGTGCAATCAGAAATTTAGGAGAATGAAGACAAAAAAAGATGAAACATGCTGTAGGAAAGTAGGGCTTGCATTTCAAAACTAAAGGTGGGGGTAACCCATAACAACGAGAGGGTCGCCAAAGAGTCGAGGGATGTTTGGGGTGCTGTGCTCCAACTGTTAATTTGCAATGCATTGAATTCGAACTCTATTCCGAAAAAAGTAGGAAAAGCAGAACAAATGCACTACATTGTCAAATGAGTGCATGTCCACAGAACGCCACCAGCTGCTAACCACCCATGCCCTACAGAGGTAATTTGTGGCCATGAATAATAAAACTAAGTGCTGAGACAGGTGCAGAGAAGTGAAAGTTGAGCCAGTAACACAATAGGGCACCTTTCTTCTTCTCGCGCTTGCCAGCGTTGCCTCCCTCCCCCCCCCCCCCCCCCCGGGTCTTAGAATTGGTGCACTCTGCCCCGCATCTGAGCCATGCCGAGGGTAGCACATGGTTAGCACAGGGTCATTGCAATGGATGATGAATGGGGGTTGGTGGTGCTTACCTATGCCCTCTCACACCTGAGGGGGGTTTCTTGCTCCTCCCACAGGTGCAGCAGGTTCAGTGGGAGCAAACTAGTCCACGGGGGCATCCGGTTATTTCAGAAGAGGTAGAAGTACAGCAAGTTCCCCAGAAACCAAGGTATACGAGGCGCGAGGCGTGTGGAAACAGCAGCAGCAGCAGCATCCAGCGCGGAGGAGCGGCGCGCGCCGAGTTTCCCAGGACGCTCGCGCTACCCCGGGGACAGGTGTGCGACGGGGGCGCGCGCCGGTAGGTGCGGAGGGAAGGAGCTCAGCAGCACTGGCGGGCGCGGCACGCGCCGGCAGCCGAGAGCCCTGCACACCTGCAGCAAGGGAGCGCGCGTGCCGAGAGGAAGGGGCTGCAGCGCTACAGCGGCTGTAGCTGATAACGCCCCCTCTTCTGCACAGAGAATCCCTGTTTATATCGGGGAAGACGGGAAACACCCCTTGTAAAGGGATGTTTGCATACTTCCTAACTCTCCACTGCCTCCAGAGCACGTCTGAGAGAGATGTCGAAATATCCATAATGCTTGCTCCAAAACCTACCTGGCAAGTCTGACATATTCACACTCATTTAATTGTATGCTGCCTCAGGTTCACTCTTCACAAACTCATACAATCCGTTACCTAACATCCACAAAAATCATGTACACAAACAATGCAATCCCCTGTCTAAAACACATGCCTAAAAAACAGTTATCTATAACTGGCTCCATTAATCAGTTAAACCAAACGCATACAAAACCTTCCCAAAACCTATTCCAATCATAACCTAATTGATGCAAACGCTAATCGAGGACCCAACTAGCATATACCGGCACTAAACAAAAACTACACACTGTCGCAATGAAAACCAGACACGCTCTAAAAAACACGCATTTCTAATCCACAGCAATACACCCCACAACTAGAATCTATAGGCACGTACATCTGTAACCCAGACCCATAGAGCCAAACCTGGAACGCAAAACATACTCCAGAAAATGAATTATCTGTACCCTAAAACCATACACAATTAAAACTAAGCCAATAGGGATTTACTCTAAACAACCATCTCTGAAAGCTACAAACGCTTAATCAAAACCCAAACATTCCTATGCAAAACCCATAAATGCTTTTCTTAAATCTGTACAATACGTAATCTAAACCCCCCAAAAATGCATTGTAACACCCTAAAATCCCTAACTCAAACCACATAACGTGCCCATACAATTCCTGCTCAAGCCTATTCAACTTACAACAAAGCTCATGCAAAATATTACTTAAACCCATCAACCTAAACCCACAAAAACCCGAGTATGACCCAAAAATCCAAAACCTGAAGAATCCTACTATTCAAAACTTGCACAATTTCTAACTTCACCTCAGGCATACTCTCCAATACACTAACCTATTCTTCTATATAAGACTATATATGCCTCAACCACAACACATAAACACCAACCAGAACCAAGACCACAAATGCAACACATGATCAACTAACATAAATACAAACAACCACTCAACTTAATCACTCACAACATTAAGTGGTATCCATGCAATCATGGAACAAAGAAGTTTGCAATATGGCTATTAAATCCCTGCAACTTGGTGTCCATTCTTATTAGCCAGGACTTCAGGCTGTGTGGATTTGGTAGGTTTTAACCACTTTAGGGCAGAGGAGGACCCTATGACGTCCACCACTCTACCTACACAGTGCGGAGGACTTCAACAGGTCGTCCACAGTACTGGAAAATAAATTTGTTAGAAATGAGGACCTTCAGTTGGCAGAGGTATGCACCCTGTCCAAGTAGGGAACCTTCCTTCTAGTCAGGGTTAGGGAATCACACACTCAGATAACCCCTGCTCTCCCCCTTGGTAGCTTGCCACGAGCAGACAGGCTTATCTCAGAGGCAATGTGTAAAGGATTTGTACATAACACCACAGTGACACAGTGAAAACACTATAAATGGACACCACACCAGTTTAGAAAAATAAAGTATATTTATCTAAACCAAACAAGATCAAAACAATAAAAATCCAACATACACAACTCAAAATATGATTTTTAAAAGGTTTCAAGCAGTTCAGTCCATAGAAATCTATGGATGCGTGATTCTTAAACCAAGTACCTCAAATGTGTCAAAATCCACAAGGCAAAACAGCTGCAGAGGAGGGAAGTGTTGGAAACCACAGCAATGCGTCAGTTCTTGAATCCTTGTGGAGGCGTTGCGACAGTTCTACTGCACGCAGGAGAAGTGGTGCGTCGAATCCGGACTGTAGGGGGAAGTGATGCGTCGATATTCCAGGCGTTTCTGGTCAGCGGGTGTTGCGTCGGAAGAACTTGCCGCACAGGTGCGATGTGTAAGAAAATTCAGGCACTATAGCTGTCATAAATTTCCGTAGTCGCCGACCGGTGATGCATCGATTCTTTTAGCTGCACAACGGGGCCTGCGTAGGAGTCAGTGTGCGGTGGTTTCTCAGGCCGAGGGTAGGCGATGCATTGATTTATTCGGCCGCACAGGACTGTGCATCGGGAATGGCTGTAGTGTGTCGGAAAATTCAGGTGCAAGAAGAGTGGCGCGTCGATTTTGTAGGTTTCTGCAGTTCTTTAGAGCTTTCTGTAGCAGGAACAACCTCCGGAGGCCCAGAACTGGAATAGGCCCCCCTGACAGGTCAGAACTCCCAGCAGTGGAGTTCAAGAAGGCTGTAGGTGAAGTGCTTGTGTCCCTGAAACTTCAGAACAGGAGGCAAGCACACACAAGCCCATTTAGATTCTTCTCAAGCAGGTTTCACAGAGAAGCCCAGTCTTTATCCTCTCCATGGCAGAAGCAGCAACTGCAGGCCAACTCAGCAGAGCAACACACAGGAAAGTGGCAGTCTCCTCCTCACAGCTCTTCAGCTCTTCTCCTTGGCAGAGGTTTGTCTTGATTCCAGAAGTAATCTAAAGTTCTCGGGTTTTAGGTTTACTACTTATACCCCTTTTTCCCTTTGAAGTCTTTGTTAAAAAAATCTCTCTTACTCAGTAAAACCAGTTCTGTCTTCCCTGGGCCTATTTCACTACAGGGGGTGGAGACAGCATTGTGAAGAGCAGCCACCGCCTATTGAGGTGCCAGTGAGATCTCCTCCTACCTCTCTAGCCCAGGATGGCCCATCAGCATATGCAGGGCACACCTCAGCTCCCTTTGTGTGAGTGTGTGGATTGGATGCACAAACAGCCACTGTCAGTCTAAAACCAGATGGTGAACACACAAGCAGTCAGAGGCACACAGGATGGTCAAACAAGAAAATGCCCACTTCCTAAAAGTATTTAAAGGGGTTGGGCCCTTCTGAACAACTAGAGTGGGCCCCTCTAGTTTGTAAACCAAATATGGGATCTAGCCGCCTGATTATAGTGATGATAATTAAACAAGCAGGGCCAATAATCACATTTTTTGGTCCTTGTGTTTTATTCACATTTTCTTCTTCAATCCTTTCAATAAGCATTACAGGTTTTTTTTTCTGTCATTAAACGACCACCTTCTTTGATTTGTACATACTTTCAGAACTGCTGTAACCATAAAACATATTATTCTGTGACCAATTACAAAATTAAGTACCACAAATAAAGAAAACGATTAGTGCTCAACCTTAAACAAATACTGAACTTGAGAACTCTTTACACCAGTCTTTTGTTTATAAAATACCTCAGCGGAGGTTTATTTATTTGTTCTAGATTTTGCCTCCTGCTGATGATTTCTCTTGGGGCCGTTGATTATTAATAAAATATGTAGTGGGATAGACAATCTATTGATGCTTCCACTAGCTAGTTGATTTTCTGCGGGTTTATTTCCCAAAAGTCCACGCCAGTGCGTTTTGTACACCCTCTACAATTCTGGGGTTCTCCTAAGGACAAAGACTGGATCAGTTCTGTGAAAAATAATGCATTGATGTAAGTTAGTGAGCTTTCACCTAGTCCTCCTTGTCTACACAATTATCATAATCATTTTTCACTGTGTATTCTGAATACCTTAATTATTCTGTTGTTACATGTATCTTCGTTTCAGTTCAAGATGGCTTCCTTGCGCCCAAGCGGTTACTTCGTTAATTTCATGTCTGTAAAATGAACGGTGAACATTTTGTTACTGCAAATCAGGTGATTTTTTGATCGTATGTTATTCCTAACTTGTTGCTCTCATATTAGCGATTGGCTACTGGCTTTATAACACTTGACTTCTGAGACGTACACTCACTTTGGACCACTCTAGGGGATTATGTAGGTAAATCATTACTTTGCAACATTGTATCATCTCACTCAGAACAGCGTCTCTGATTCGTGCCCAAAAGAAACTGCAAACCATCCTCACACCTGTAATTTCCAAACTTGACTATGTCAACAACATATATCTTGGTGTACCTGCATTCATCATACTCAAAAGTAATCTCTCCCAAAATGGTGCCGTAAAACGACTTCTCTGCCTTCACCCAAGAAAACAAATGACTCCAGTCTTGCAATCATTCTGCTTGTATCGTCCACGGAGCATCCCAAGGAAAAGGACCATTATACCTAAAAGTTAAATTCAAACAATACAAATAAAACAGGACACTGCACTCCAGGCTTGCACCACTTATCATCAGACCACTTTACCATATGAAGACAACTATACCACCCCGCATCCTGGCAAAGGTACCCGGAAAGACAGTCACACCCTCAAGCACAATCTTTAGCTTACAATCCACAGACTGGAAACAACCCAAACAGCAAACTACTTTCGATAGGCAGACAAGTTAAGAAGGACTGACCTATGGTTTGCCAGGATATTATATAGTATGTAGTTTCATAAATAAAATTTCTGGCCCACACTAGTACTAATACCATAACACTCAGCCAATTGTAACTTGCACCTCTTACATTCCATAAGACATATCTGCTATGAGGGATGTCTATCACCAGTACTGTTCACTAATAAACCAACCATCACCAAATGAATAGCCATGGAATAACTAAAGAAATCTGTTCCACACTGCTGTTAAACAGAGTTCTTTAATCTAGTTCACCACTGCAGGTCTCTAAAAGCAATAACACTATTTTTAGAAATTGGGTTTTTGGTGGGGGGGGTGTTAACTATCCTCAAGCAACAACCACACTCCATGTCGGGGTGAACCCCAAAAAGTCACTAAATTAATCTGTGCATAATCCTCTGGTAGCTTGGTACAAAAGCAAGAAAAATCGAGAAAAATGTAGCAAATTATTTTTCACCAAAATGAGAAAAATCCAATCAGTAGAACTGGAGTTATGAATTTTTAAAGCTTTTAGTAAAAAATAGCACCTATAACATTAAATCAGCAACCTCAGACATTGACCAGATCAAAGCCGAAAGTTATAGCTGGAGTAGCATAATTTTGGCTCCATCTTTTGTGTTTGGTTAGGCCACATATATATTTACATTTGTCCTTATGTACTTGTGTGATGCAATAATACTAATGAGAAATGGTGCACCAAAGGTACAAAAAGTGCATTTATTGTGTGTGTTTTTTATATATATGTGTGTGCGCATATTAAGGTTTTCTCCTTTTCAGAAACACCTGGATTGCTGAAATTAATTTTTTATAGGTATAAATTGTAAGGTGGTGCACTAAAATGCATTTAATACAGTGCATTCCCCAGGGACTAGTGAAAATGAATCATATTGTGTTCAATGCTTTCTTTATAAATCGTGACCAGTTGTCGTTTTTGTTTAATAATACATGTATTAGTTTATTGCGCCACATGTAAGAGTACAGTATAATATAGTTTGATTACTTCATTAAAGATTTCATTTATGGAATAATATGTAGGTTGTAGAACTAATATGCATTTAAAGAAACTCTAAAGTTAGCGTATGACTGTGGGCCTTAAGTTTACAGTTGAGACATTTGTTATTAACGTAAAAAGAATTTACTGCATGTTTTCTCGTCTACAGGTGCAGACCAAAGGCATTCATTAGTTAGTGAAAAGCACATTGTATTTCTGAGATAGTGAGGTGAGGAAGAACTAGCAAGGTCACATAATATTAATGAAGAGCAAAGGAAGTGTTACCAGTTGGTACTATCAGACAAAGGGAGGAATCCAAGGACACTTGGGAAGCGGAGAATGGAATATGGGAGCAGTGTTCAAGGTACCAAGTTTATTTCTGAAAACTGGAAAAGTACTGTGATGTGTATGACATCATATTTCTCGAATGTTTTTTGTGCATTTTAATTAGTTAGCCCATCTTGGGGTTAGTCAGATTCCCTTTAGAGTTAGAGTGGTACAGGCCTCTCTTGACATCTCTGATTTTGTTGCTTTATGCTATACATGATTCCATACCTATGTTCTGATGCTGACACCATTCTTGCTTCCTTGATTTAATAGGGTTTCCCCTATCTTTAGTTTAGTGTAGGGTTTAGTAGACGTTGCAAATCTTTTCCATTTATGGGGAGAAGTATCAAAACCATTCGTCTCATCATCAAATTCTTTTTCTTATATTTTTCATTGCAGCAATTCTTGTATGTTCTTTGCTGTTGAGGAACAATATTGCACACTGCTTTGGTCTTCCTATGGTAATCTTGTATTTTTATGCTATGTTTTTGAGTTGATATATATCAGTCTGACTTTGAGTTTGTAATAAACCATTTAACTTAAAGTTACTGACTCAGAATTTTATTGTGTGGTTTTAATGATCACACTGTACTTTGAGATTTAAATTGTCACTAACCCCTTTTCCGCTCAGGCTACTGAAAATGTCAATGGACCAGAGTAAGTTGGAAGAAAACGGACCAGAGCGTTCTCATGGCTGACAGCGATGGAGCGCGATTCGGATACATACGGTAGATCTGTCTCAGCTTACCTTAGGATGTAAAAGAAATTTCAAGGAAAAATGTTTAAGAAGGCAATGTTCAGTGGAGCAAGGCAACCGGTGGTGTCCGAATAGTGGAAGTCCTCATTGATGAGCAGCTAGAAAAAGTTGCGGTGAAGATTTCTTATTCTGGATTTTGTCACCTTTGGAAGTCAAAAATCTTTTCTTTAGTATGACAACCTGGTTGTCACACTGGTTTGCAAATGATGGGAAGCACTGAGTACTGATAGACTGTATCAGCTATCACGTTACTTAGAAAGCAATGATTTGCTGCATTCAAGCCAATCAGGGTTTCGCCCAGTTGTAGTGCAGAAACAGCATTGGTGGAGGTGGTCGATTCTATCAGATATACACTTGATGCTGGTGGCAAAGCTATGCTAATTATACTGGATTTGTCACCAGCATTCGATATGATCCCCCACCTTTCTCTTCTGGCTCGCCTCCAGTTTGTTGGAATTAGAGGGCAGGCATGGAAATGGCTAGCCTCTTTCCTTGAAGGTAGAGGTCAAGAGGGGTGGTGTCCTCCTTTCTCTGCCGGACCACGAGATCTCAAGGTAGGAGTGCCTCAGGGCTCTGCCCTGAGCCCCACTCTATTCAACACATACCTTGTCCCCCTAGCATGCTTGGCCTTGGTGCTAAAGTAGTATCTTATGCTGATGACACCCAGCTGCTATTCTCATGGGCAAGAGATAAAGTATTTCCTGGGGAGAAAATCAGAAATTGTCTGACCGAAGGTTTTCAATGGCTCTCCGTCCACCAAATGAAATGTAACACGAGGGAGATTGAACTTTTTTTCTTCGGTTTAAGATCAAAAGAGCCTTGGCGGACTTTTTGGCCAAAAAATGCTCCCCCACCACTTATTTATACTAACTCTGTAAAAAATGTAGGCATCAAGTTTGATGGGGAACTTTCTTTTCTCTCACAAGTGAATGCAGTGGTTAGGACCTGCTTTGGCATTCTTCGTATGCTGAGGAAGTTTTTTTACTTCTGGTCTTTGGCGGCTAGAAAATTGGTGGTCCAGGCTCTAATTACATCTAGAGTGGACTATGGTAATGCACTACATCTGGGCCTGCCTCACTATTTGATTGGCAGGTTGCAGGTTGTTCAGAATGCAGCCCCCCGTACGGTGCTCAGTCTACCTCTGAGAACGCATATGTCACAATTTCTCAGAGAATTGAAATGGCTTCCCGTTAAGAAGAGGATTAGCTTTAAGATCTTATTGCTAGTCCATAGAGCACTGCATGGGACTGGCCCTGGGTACTCGAGAGTGAGAATCTGTTGCTATACTCCTCCCGGAAGTCTACGCTCTGCTAAGCTCTTTTTTGCCAAAATTCCTCGGATCCATAAAACTAGAACATGGTATAGGTCCTTTTTAGGTCTCGCGCCTAGCGTTGCACTGTGAAGCAGTGCTCGCGCAGCGCGAGACATGTAGTGGGTGAAAAACGGGGGTTCAGCACTGACCTAGGAATCGCACATGCTTGTGCGTGTGCGATTCCTTTTGTGCTACCCCATTGGCTTTTGCGTGCGTGTTTGTCTAAAACACAGCACGCAATTGGCCAAAGGCGGTCGCATTGCTCCGCCCATGGCCTATCGGTGTCTATTACGCGCACCGATGCCATGTGGTTTCAATTACCCTGCCCAGACACGGGCGCGATAATGGAAACCAGATGGCTCGCTGTGGCGCGCGCGCACCACTCGCGGGTGTGGTTTTTTTTTTTTTTACAATAGTGATCGCTTTTTTAATGCTGGCCCTGTTTTTAACGTATATTTATAATCCGAGCTGACTTTGGCCGTGTTGCAGCTGTAGCGCCACTTTTTCTAAAGCCCCAATGCCCTAAAGACATGGTATTAGTTTACATTGCCTGTAAAATGTCAAGGAGGCGCCTCACCTGAGGATTCAACGACTCTTGAAACCCGCACAAAAGCATCTGATGTTCTGTTCCACATCACTTACACAATATCCGCAGTTTGGTGAACTAGCTCCCCTGTGCTTTGATGTGCTGTCTACCTGCCTGCACCTGCTGCGTCACTGACAACATGCCTCTCAGCCATTCTCCCCTCGGAGTCATAGCTGTCTGTCACTCTCTCCTGAGCTTCAGACTTCTCCATTTCATTCTCAGCTTTGTCGGCAGTCTGTGTCTCCTCATCGCATCCACAGCGCACTCTGTTGTGCGATAAAAGTCAATTAGCCAATTATCTGTCGCCCACCGGGAAGCAATTGATAAGTGACTTATGGTGTCTGCTATCGCGACCCATGGGCGCTGTTACCACAGACCGCAATCAGCCGCAAAAACACTGCAAATGGCGCCACTACCGGTCAACTCTACTCTTGAAAAGGCACAGTTAGCTTTCATTCAATGTATGTATGGGTACATTCATAAATCAAAGATGACTGTGCATTGTGATTGCCATAGGGCCCCCTTGAGCGGCCATGAAGCCTGAAGAAAACAAGCAGTGGCAAAGCCAATATGTCTGCCCTCGGCAAGCATGCATTCGTTTTTATTTACTTTTTTTGTAAACATGTGCAATTACATTTAGAACAAGCGTTTGCAATGCAATAGGTCTCGCATTATTAAAGTTTGAGCTATTGGCATTGCTAAATAATGCAACACCAATAGCTCAAACTTTAATAATGCGAGACCTATTGCATTGCAAATGCTTGTTCTTTCTTGGGACCTTCTTTATGGAATAACCTCCCTTTGGAATTAAGATGACTACATCCATCCTTTTGTTCTGGAAGAAGCTAAAGATATGGCTTTTTTCGAATGAACTGTTCTGTATCTTTTGATTCCTGGCTCCCACTGTTTATGCAGAGCGCCAGGACACTCTTCGGAGTAACAGTTGCGCTGTATAAATTTCTTTTACATTACAATTGCATTACATTAGACTGTATCCTTGAGCACAGAGATGTTCTGTCAAATATGCTTCAATGCATTCATCAATAACGGTACAGAGGAGATAACCTCCGATCCAGCTGGAACCCAGGTGCAGTAGTAAAAGTTTGATACGATTTAGAAAATATGAAAGAGTGAACTAACAAGTTTCAACTTTGGTTCAATGCAGGGTAGTGTGCATAAATCACGAGACACATCACACCGAATAGGAATGAGAGTGTCATCTAGTTATTTACTGGACATGAGAGGGAGCCAAGTGAAGTGCAATTGTAAGTCTTCACTCACTTAAAGTCTTCACTAGATCCCCTAATCTACTGCTGATTGACAGTAGAAATACGGACATGCGTGGGCAAGCAGAAGCTGTCAATCAAGACAGCTGCGTACTTTCCATGTGGCCGAACCGTTCCATCTACCATCGGGCCTCGGAGTGCAGCTGTAAGCCTATACCACCACTTGGCCCAAGGAGCTAAGCTGAGGCATATTTGTGTAAGTGTAGGAGTACACAATTAGATTTCAGTGGGCATGTGTGAGGGTGGGTTGGGGATGTAGAGATTAAAGGTATGGCCAAAGGGTAGTGACTCACCCTGAACTAATGATGTCCAAAACTGTCCATAGATACAACTACGTGTATTGACTACCAAATTGGACCACACATTTGTGCGTTTCTGTCAACAATGTGGTAATCCATTATAATAGCCCATACTGCTCATCAAGTAGAATTTCCTGGTAACATTGTGGCTGTCCATTGTATAATAGTGGCCCATCCTTGACATACAGTGAACATTCTAGGTAGCATTCTGACTAGCTCTGGCCTGTTACAGTCTATCTTTTAATCTACTACACATTCCTGGTGACATTCTGGCTTTGGCTGGTTTAATAGTGGAGCTTAGCTGCTATATTGCAGCCATTCCTGACAGCATTCTAACTATTGCTGGCATATCAGCAGCCCATCCGTGAAGTATAGTTGGCAATTTAATGACATTGTAGATATCCTAGAGATACTAGAATCTCCTTCTTGACATAAGAGAAGACATTCTTCGCGAAATATTGGCTATCTCTGAAAAAGCTGCTGCCATTTACTAACACATTATGAAAATTTTTGTCAATACTCTGTCTTTGAGTGGCACAACAGATTATCACCCTTGACGGATTGTGGACAACATTCTAGTTATCCATGGCAAAATAATTGCTCATTCTTTATATATTGAGTGTTTTTTTACCGGGTATCCCTGATAAAGCAATGCCCCATCCTTAATACAATGTGGCTATTCCTGACATAACTGCGCCAATCCAATGCTCATTAGGTTCATATTCCTGACCTATTGTGGTTGGGCATGTTTGACTTATGTGTGGCTATCTGTTATACAATGGCGTAACAATAGCCCCCACATCCCTTGTGGTGCGGGGTGCCCGAGGACCATGGGTCCCCTCCGGCACTGTGCAGGACGGTGAGCCCCTGGAAGGAGAACTCTTAACTTGGCCTGGAGCGTGTGGGCCCCATCCATGTACTTTGCAGGAGGGCTCCCTCAAGTTTCGTTACGTCACTGCTGTTATATAATCGTGGCAGTAGAATAAGGGAGCCCATATTTCACTTTCCTAAAGGCATGAAGATCTGTACATTTCTTCAGATAGAAAGGAAGGGAGTTCCGTCTTTTGGCTGTACAGTAGATTAAAATCTTACCACCCTAACGAATTCGCTTTTGGCTTTGGGGACCAGCACATTGAGGGCTGAAGAGGACCGCAAGATTCTAGATGGGCGGTACCAAATGAATTTCTGTTTCGAATATTCAGGGCGAAGGCCAATCAATGCTTTGTAAACAATGCAAAGTGCCTTGAAATCAACGTGTTTGTGAATAGGTAACCAATGGAGCTGGGCCAAGGCTTGAGAACAGGAGTGATGCCTGGGGATTCTAAGAATCATGTGTGCCTCGGCATTCTGCAGGACTTGTTGTTTATGTAGGAGTCCCTGCTGTAGATTAACACATAGGGGCAGATTTACGTTCCCTGGCGCATCCCTGCAAATCAGCAGGGATGCGCCAGGGAAGATGCGTGATGCAAGTTTACCCTTGCGCCACCACAGATGCGCCGCATTTACAATGCGGCACATCATGGCGCAGGATAAACAGATGCGTGACGCATCTGTCGGCGGAAGGGTGGCGCAGTACTGGAGTCGTGTCGCAAGTGCGACGTAACTCCAGTACTGCTCAGGGGTGCCCTATACCTAACATGCTGCGTCACTCCTTACGCCTGCTTAAAGCAGGCGTAAGGATTTGACGCAGCAGGGACGTAAAGTGACTCCGTGAAATCTTATAGATTTCACTGCGTCACTTTTACGGGGCTTCCTGCGCAGGAACGCCCCCTGCGCGGTACGCCCACATGAAACCTGACGCAGGTTTCATGTGGCGCAGGGCTTACAACGTGACGCATCTCCCTAGATGCGTCACGTTGTAAATCCCCCGCAGCATGGCGCATGATTTGCGCCGCCGCTGCGTCACAAAAGTGACGCAACGGCGGCGCAAAAGTGGCGTAAGGGGCTTGTAAATCTGCCCCATAGTGCATTGCAATAGCCGAGTTTCGGCACCACAAGTGCGGTAACCACCAATTTCTGCATGTCTTGTGCAATAAATGGAAAAATCTACCTTAAAATTTTGAGAACAAAGAAAGTTGAGGAAGTCACAGCTTTGATGATTTTATCAAATGACAGTTTATCGTCGAAAATAATACCCAGGTTTTTAGCTTTGTAGACCGGTGTGGGAAGCATTTCTGATATTTGAAAATCATAATAAATATACGAGAAAGGCAAAATGTGTCCATATGTGACATTAATACCAGGGCCAGATTAGCCATACGTGTCATCGGGTATTTTCCCAGGATGCGCTAAGGATGGGGGCCGTTTTTATTACTAGGAGCCGCTTTTGTTACTGGAGTGCTGGTTTTGCAGCAGTGCTACAACATCAGACCCAAGTAACAAAATCAGCAGGCCAGTATAATCCACTCAGCACTCACTTAGCTTCCAGCCACCCTGTGTTTTGTTACATATATTAGTTTTAAAGTCACCCGCTGCAGAGTTCCCTGTATGTCTAGTAGTTTTCAAGCAACAATTAAAGAGCCAAGATATCTCTGGTCATTAATCTTTCTGCTGGAGAGAGATCAGTGGTATGTCTAGTGGCAGTTTTGGCTCATCTAGGCTAGTGGTGAGGGTTAATATGCTTACTACAAAGAACATGTACCAAGCAGATCATAGAGCTATATTTTATGTGTATAGCTCAGTGGGTTACTACTTAAAATAGTGAACTAGTACCGAGAGCTCTGACCTACCATCAAAGGGCTGCATGCAAACTTTATGGTACCTGTTAAAAAGTTATGTTTTTCTCAGTCTTTCAAATACCTAATGTTGCTAAAAAGGTTTTTTTATAGTAGAAATAAATTCTTATTAGTAAAGCCATCCCTAATCACTGTGTTACGTTTTGAATCCTAAAATTGTGCTTCTCCAGTCCAAGCACTCCTAAAAAATCAGTATGGATGATATGTGAATCTTACATATTATCATTACTGCGGTATGGGTCCTGAAAATGTAACATTTGTGTAGCCTGTCTGCTGTCTGATCGGCAAGCCCTCTGTTATTGAGCATTAGACTTGCTGTATGAGCTGAAATAACTCTTTAGCTCTTCTGCCAATGGCTGGTGATTGTGAGATATGTATAATCTTTGATTTTCCAGCATGCCCCTTCGAGGCGGCTTCTCAGTCATAATGCATGATTGAGAATGTATGTGGGCACAATGGGAAATTTAGTGGCAACAGATGGTGTGTGCATTAAAATGGCAGCACAAACGATATTTCACAATCAGATTTTTTTACCTCCCTGTAATATAATTAGATCTTTTTGTTTTACTTCTCATTTGTAGTTATTGAGCAAAAACAGACAAGAGACATGATTTACAACAGAGCACAGTGTGAGTATTCATCGTACAGTATAATCAGTATGGATCTTTACACACAGGTGATCAGAAGTACATCATATGAGGCAGAAGTTGAATACATTTGAAAGATGGAAGCCTCGGGTTTCAAGAAATAATCCACGTTTTCAGTGCACTGTACATCTAGAGCCCCCACATAACCCCCACCAAGGGAATCAAAGTCATTCTATCGGGCTTCACTTTTGTAGAACCTCTGTACTCCAACCCCAGCTGTCCATGTGTGTACATATATATATATATCCGAGAGGCTGGGCATCCCTTACGTCAGTTTTCTTTTGGATTTGTATGCAAAAGGGAAGCCCGCAGGTTGTTTTTAAGGATACAGACAGAGTGATGATGGCAGGGCCACCGTGCAGAGGCCCGCCTCAACTTGGAAAGTACTGCAAAACAGCCAGGATTCGTAGGAGTATTATCCCTTGCGCACCGTGGGGCCGATTCACAGAACTAATCTGAGATAAAATTCTAAACTTACTACTTTTGCTATTCACAGAAGGCATTTAGTAGTAGTAAAGTTAGAGTCCTAACTTTACTACTACTAAATGCCTTCTGTGAATACCCAAAGTAGTAAGTTTAGGATTTTATCTCAGCTTAGTAGTAGTAAAGTTAGGAGTCCTAACTTTACTGCTACTAAATGCCTTCTGTGAATACTGAAAGTCGTAAAGTTAGGATTTTATCTCAGTTTAGTAGTAGTAAAGTTAGGAGTCCTAACTTTACTGCTACTAAATGCCTTCTGTGAATACCAAAAGTAGTAAGTTTAGGATTTTATCTCAGTTTAGTAGTAGTAAAGTTAGGAGTCCTAACTTTACTGCTACTAAATGCCTTCTGTGAATACCAAAAGTAGTAAGTTTAGGATTTTATCTCAGTTTAGTAGTAGTAAAGTTAGGAGTCCTAACTTTACTACTACTAAATGCCTTCTGTGAATACCAAAAGTAGTACGTTTAGGATTTTATCTCAGATTAGTTCTGTGAATCGGCCCCAATGTTCATGAATACTCACTCAGGCAAGTTTTCTACTGTGATAAGAAATGACTGTATCTCCGACATTACGTTGTTGCCGAACAAACCCTGCCATAACCGGAATTATATCCTTTAAAGGCATGTTGTGGGTGACTTTGCCACAAGTAGAGAGAAGAGATAAATCTTTCGAGACATTGAGGACAATTCTAAAGCATTATGGGAGTTGTGGTCCCGTGGTTCCAGCATGGAGATGCCAAATAATTAAAACAATGCAGAAAGACTGTTGAAAGCGAAATTAAATCTTTTGCTAACACCAAGGGAAGTCATTAACTGAAATGTGACATTGTTTTTTCATGAGGAGACTCGTAATGAGTTCTTTTTCTTACACTGACCCACTACCACTTTAATATCAACAGGAAATGCCGGGCATTGCAGTCCTACCTCATTGTTGATGGAATTCTGTTTAAAAAGAACAAACAGGTGTTCTTTGTCAGTGGTTGCATATGACTAAGACTCGTGGAGTTGAAACGTATTATGCCAGAAACTTGCCGAAATAAAGAAAGAATATCTCTTTCACGTGTGGAGTGGCCTGTTTTACACGTGAGCAAAAGTACTTGTTTCTCTTTTGGAATATATATATATATATATATATATCTTTCGTAGAAAAACCTCTTCCAACGAATTTCGGTAAGGAAGGAGCCACTCCAGATTTAGATGCTTCAAAAGTTAGGTTTATTTGGTGTCACCCACCTGTGAGCAAGGCGCAAGCCGAAACCGGTCGGGTTAAACCTGCAGCAAATGGAATAAATATCTGTGCAAATCCAAACCGGGCTCGGCATTTCTTTGTTGGATGTTCATGACTGAGGCCTCCATCTCTGTTGTTCGCCGGAGCCGCCCTGCAGGGTCGGGGGCCCCCCATTTGGAGACATTTGTGTTGCCGTGTTACGGATTGAGGGGGCATGACTCGCTTTGCTCATTGCCATTATATGGAGATAAAAAGACTTGCCAGAAACCTCAAACTGTGACAATTCCGTTAAATAGCCCCAGAAAAGAAGTAATAATTACGGATGATCAGGCCAGTGAAAGTGAACCAGTTATTTCATTAATGGATCTCCCAAATGTAGAACATTTAACTGAAACTCCGAAAAGAATTATACCTGCAAATTTTAGAGAAAAGAAATCTTTGGTTCCTATAGGAACTGGAGGTTCAACAGCAGTTACCCCTGAAGATTTAGAGAGATGGGCACAGGAAATAGAAAATCGAAACCCACAACCAAAGATTCTAGATATCAGTAGATTGAAAGTAGATTTGGAAGAAATGATAACTGGCAATGTGAGCATAGAAAGATTGAACGTTTATAATGATGAGGAGTTGCTATTCTTATGTAAGAGTATATCCAGAAGAGCAAGAATATTTCGTGAGAAATTAACAGAAGTTGCCTCAGAGATTGGAATAGATATAGAGAAATCGAAATTATTACAGAAACCATATCGAGTGGATTTTACTGATAAGGATTTAGAAAGTGTAAATGCTTCTGGTAAGAGACTACAGATAAAAGAGTTGATGAATATTTTGCGAAAATGGGGAGACATTGACAAATGGAGAATTAGATGGATAAGAGAGAAAGAGGAAGTACAAGCGAGAGAAGCATCATCTGCATTTCCAGTGAGAGAATCAGATAAGATTGAGAAATTGTGTCCAATGAGAGAAGTTCCTGGTGGTGGATATGTTCATGTCCCTTGGAGTAAGGCAGGATATTTTGTCATTTACGAATGATTTCCCTAGGTTGAGAGAAAAACCAGTTGAATGGTATAAACAGGTGGAAATATTTGTGAAGGTTTCAAAGGTTTTGTTGAAGGATTTGGATGGTTTATTTGATATTGTGGTACCTACTGATTTATGGACAGAGTGTAAGATCACAGTTGAATGGCCAAATGAGGAGTATGCTAGAAACTCGAAGACGGGAGCACCCTCAGAGGAGGTGATGAAGAAATATCACCAAGTAATTACTTTCCTGAAAGGGAAAATCCCTCCTAAAGAAACAGATTGGGTAAAAATAGATAGAACAACTCAAGAGCCAAATGAGTCCATACATGCATATTATGAGCGGTTACTGCAAGTGTTTAAGCATTATAGTGGTTTTGAGAACATTGGTGATAAGGATATGGGACATTTTGTGTATCGGTTTGTGTATGGGCTGAAACTGGAGATTAGTCAGATGATTCAGCAGCACATGTTGTGCTGGCAGAGTAAGACGATCGACGAAATTTTGAAATATGCCAAGTATTGTGGAGATGACATTGAGGCAAGGCGTAGAAAGCTAAAAGAGAAAATGATGTGGGCACAAGTAAAATTGGCAGAACAGCAGGAGAATAAATTAAATACCCAGACTGATAATCAGGTGAAAGAACAGAGTCCGAATGATCAAGCGGCAAATGGTGGTAATGTAAGAGGACGAATGAATAGAGAGGAAGCAAAGAAGAAGTTTCCTTGTCATGCGTGCGGAAAGCTTGGACATTGGAAGAACGAGTGTAAGAATGTTCAGAATAATAATGGGCCAAACCAAAATTTAATTCCACAGATGCAGAATGAAGTACTTATGAATCAGCCGCAGCAGGTAGTTACTCCACAGTATTAGGTGCCACCAGCTCCTATGCCAAACTTTGTGAACACTCAAAAGTACAGTGCGAACACCAGATTCACGGAGAAAGTGGTAAGAATAACAGAATGGTTACACAGTATTTTTTGCAGAATGATGAAGATAAATCGGACTACGTGCAATGACGGTGCCTGAGGGGGGAGGAAGAGGAGTGCGTGCTTGGCGCATCCTTGTTGGTAGATCAGACAGGTCCATTTATTGATCGTAAAGTGGAAGGTAATGATATCACTTTTCTATTGGATACTGGTGCTACCCGGTCTACTGTAAGAACAGCAGACATCCCAAACCTACCCCTCTCGGGAGAATCTAACCAAGTTGTAGGAGTGTTGAATCAACAGATTAGAACCCCAATCACAAAACCAATGGAGGTTCATATAGGAAATTTTGAAGATATGCATCGGTTTGTAGTTTGCGATTCCAGTCCAGTAAATCTGTTGGGAAGAGATCTATTGTGCAAAATGAATTGCACGATCTACTGTACACCAGATGGTGTCGCTTTCCAAACCCCTGATGAAGATGTTATATACAAAATGATGCTAGCTAAGCAAGGTACAGAAGTAGACAAGATGTTTTCATTGATAACTGAAAGTGAATTGCCGGAAGAGTTGAGAACCACAGTGAATCCAGAAGTGTGGGATTTTACAGGAAAATATATTGGGCTGATGTCAAATTTAGATCCAGTTAAAGTGACGGTGAAAGAAGGTGCAGTTTATCTAAACATACGACAGTACAAAATGAGTCCAGAAGTGAAAGCAGGAATTGCTCCAGAAATTGACCGAATGGTTAAACAAGGCATTTTAAAAGAGATAATGGGTAATCCTTGTAATTCGCCAATAATGGGACTTAAAAAGCCTAGTGGAAAATACAGGATAGTGCAGGATTTGAGAAAGATCAACAAAATTGTAGTGCCTTGTTGCCCAGTGGTGCCAAATCCAGCAGTGATCCTTTATCCACAACACTGGACCTGAGTTTCTTAAGAGGGCTTTGTGTGTCTATAAGCCCAACAGACCCCTGCGTTCATCAGCAGCCAACCTCTTAAAGGTCCCTCGAACTAAAAAAGTCTCCTGGGGTGATAGAAGATTCACCGTGGCCACAGCCAAGTTGTGGAACACCCTTCCCCTTCACATTAAATCCTGCCCTACCCTGCTTGCCTTTAGAAAGCTAGTAAAGACTTTGCTTTTTAATCAATAATCACCTGCTCCTGGCTTGATCTTCTACACAGTCCGTAGCGCCGAGACACCCAAGGGTATTTGTGCGCTCTACAAATTGCTTAAATAAATAAATTTATCAGATACCCTGGAATGCAGGCTGATTTACAGTAATTGATTTGTGCCAAGCATTCTTTTCTATTCCTTTGCACCCAGACAGCCAGTATCTCTTCGCCTTCCGGTTTGAGGATCGTATTTTGGCATGGTGCCGAGTTCCTCAAGGGTACACAGAGAGTCCTTCAATTTTGAATCAGATACTGAAAAAGTGTCTGGAGTCATTAGTTATGCCCAGGAAATCAGTTCTGGTTCAGTACATTGGTGACCTATTGGTGGCATCAAAAACACGAGAAGATTGTGTCACCGACACAATTGCATTACAGAACCATTTGGCCAAAGGAGGTGTCTCCAGAGAACGGCTGGTAATAGATATGCAGACCAAATTGCTCAATACTGTGCAAGAAATACAATGTCCAGAAAAATTGCAGTTCTGTCAACAAGAAGTTAGATATTTAGGGCATTAAATAGAAGGAGGAGTTAGAAAAGTGACACCGGAAAGAATAAAAATAATCAAAGAAATGCAGCTACCTCAGACACAGAAGGAGATGAGAATGTTTCTGGGAGTGGTTGGGTACTGTAGGCAGTGGATAAATAGCTTCTCCATGCTAGCAAAGCCATTGATACAATTAACTCGGAAAAGAGCAAAAGATCCAATTGATTGGAATGATGAATGTTTGGAAGCCTTTGTGAAACTACGAAACTGTCTATGTGAGGCCCCTGCTTTGGGCATGCCTGATTATTCAAAAGAATTTGGGCTGTTTTGTTGTGAGAGAGAAAATTGTGCACTTTCAGTTTTAACACAGAGACATGGATTGAGCCGACGTCCAGTGGCATATTTCTCTGCCACCTTGGATCCAGTGGCCTCAGCCTTACCTGGCTGCTTAAAAGCAGTAGCTGCTACCTGTATGAGTCTAGAGCAAAGTGAGTCAATTGTGATGGGACATCCTGTAAAAGTCTACGTTCCACACTCAGTTGAGATTCTTTTGACAAGAACGCAAACACAACATCTCACTCCTAGTCGGCTGACTAAGTATGAAAGAGTGATTTTGGGAGCAGAAAATGTGACAGTGATAAGATGTACAGTAATGAATCCTGTCACATTATTTCCAGATCCATGTTGTGAAAAAGTGAAAGATGAGATTGATCATGATTGTCTGGATGTGGCTGAATTGTGTACTAAGCCTCTTCCAGACATAAAGGAAACACCATTGAAGGAATCTGATCATGAATTGTTCGTGGATGGGTCATGTCTAAGAACAGAAGGAGGAGGGTTAAGTGCTGCATATGCTGTATGCAAGATAACAGGGGTCATTGAAGCATCCTGTTTACCCGGAGTTAAGTCTGCACAAGTAGCCGAATTGGTGGCCTTAACAAAGGCATGCAAAAAGGGGAAAAATTGGAGAATAACCATATTTACGGATAGTCAATATGGTTTCGAGGTTGTGCATGATTTTGGCCAACTCTGGATGCAGAGGGGATTTTTGACTTCTTCAGGATCTCCTATCAGAAATAGTAAAAATGTAAAAGATTTGTTGGAAGCATTACAATTGCCAAAAGAAGTAGCAGTTGTTAAATGCGCTGCACATCAGTCAGGAAATGACTATGTGACGGCTGGTAATAGATATGCAGACCAAATTGCTCAATACTGTGCAAGAAATACAATGTCAATTAACAAAAAATTGAAACGGGTGAAACCAGCTGCCAACTTATGTTTTTCTCAGTTTCAGAAACATGGGATGAGGTCAGATAGTTACAGGAAGAAGTTGAGGAAAAAGAATAGGAGATCTGGATAAAATCAAGTTGTACAAAAAGGACAGAAGATGAAGTGTGGGTGTACTTAGATGGCAGACCAGTCATGCCAGATTGTCTACTCTCTCAAATGGCAAGAGTATATCATGGGACAACACATATTGGCAGGGATTCGATGATCAGATTATTCAGACAGAGTTGGTACAATCCAAAGTTTAGGATAGTCGCAGAGAGCCTTTGCCAAAGATGCTTAATCTGTCAGCAGCAGAACCCAGGCAGGAAGGCAGTGGTTAGTTGGGGAAAGATTGGAAAGGCAGAAGGACCCTTCACCAGACTACAGTTAGACTTCATTGAGTTGCCTCCTTGCAATGGATTAAAGTATGTACTTGTCATAGTGTGCCTGTTCTCGAGATGGGTAGAGGCGTACCCCACTAGAAGAAACGACAGTCTCACAGTTGCTAAACTACTATTGAGGGAGTTGATACCTCGTTTCGGTTTTCCAGTCACTTTGGAATCAGATAGAGGACCTCATTTTAATAATGAGATCATTCGATTAATCTGGGCTGCATTTAACATTGAACAAAAACTGCACTGTGCTTATCTTCCAGAGGCTTCTGGAATAGTTGAACAGCTTAATGGCACAATCAAATCAAGATTAGGGAAGGTGTGTGCATCCACAATGCTGAAATGGCCAGATGCATTGCCTCTTGTACTGATGGGTCTCAGAAGTATTCCTGACAGAAAAACAGGATTGAGTCCACATGAGGTACTCATGGGAAGGGCAATGAGACAAGCATTTATTCCTGGAAATAAATTGATGAATATAACTGATGATCTGGTATTGGACTATTGCAAAGCATTGGCTGAAATGGTGCATTCTGTCTCTCATCAGGTTGGAGAAGACACAGTTGAAAGTTAGCCAGACCAAGCACATGATTTGAATCCTGGAGATTGGGTGTTAGTGAAGAAACACGCAAGGAAGTCGTGTCTAGCACCCAGGTGGGATAAATCACGTCAAGTCATACTAGTCACTACCACAGCAGTGAAGTGTGCAGGTTTACCCAATTGGATTAATGCTAGTCATACCAGAAGAGTTCCGAGCCCATCTGAACAACAAGAGCAGCCACTGACTGAACAAGCGGAGACGTCAGAAGTTGAAAGTTGTGAAGCTGAAGAATCTAGAGTAATAGATTCTGAAAGACAACTATATGACGAACAGCCAAGTACAAGTCAAGAAGAGTGGATACCAGTGATTGAAATACCTGATGCTGTTGTCGAAACAAGAAGAACAACTGAATTAAAGAGACAGGAAGGTAGAGAGGAAAAGTCAGGGAAAGAAGAACACACTCAGGTAGAAATAAACAAAGCTATTCAGAAACCTGAGCAGGGTAAGATAGATCTAGAAGAACAAGTTCAGGCAGAAGAAGAACAAGTTGAAATAAGACCTGAATAGGATCAGACAGATCTAGAAGAACAAGTTCAAGCTGAAGAAGAACAAACTATAATAAGACCTGAACAGGTACAAGTAGAAGAAGATCCAAATACAGAAAATACAGAACAAAGACAATTAGAAAGGGAAGAAGAACAAGAGCAGATTGTGCCCAGATTAAGTGAAAATAAAAGAACTTTAGAAGGAGACGGAGAAGGTGAAAGTGCAGTCCAGGTCAAAAGAGTTAGAAAAGGAGACAATTGGCCAGAAGGAGTGAAGAGACTAAGATATTATCTAAGAAAATCAGAAAAGAAACTTAAGCAAGTAAATGAAGTTACGAGTCAGACGCAATCTAAACAAACCTTAGTAAAACTTACACGAAGAAGCCCAAGACTGAGATTCCTGAACAGAAAATACAAGGCCCCTGAGTGGACCTATGTTATACTAGAAGAATTTGAAAACTTAGATTTACGTGAAGAATCAGAAAGAGTTAATGTTGTACAGATTGATGAAAACAAATTAAGGCCTCCTTAAAATATAAGACTGGATTTTTAAGAAAATATAAATAATGAAAGTAAAAGAGAAAATAAATTTTCTCTGATTAAAATGGCAGAAGTTGAAGATACTGAAAGACCGAAACGAAGTTTAAAAAGAAAATGTTTAAGATTTTGCTTATGTAGTATTATATTAGTAGTATTAGTATGGTTATTTCTAACAATAGGAGTACCTTTGTTAATGGAAACAAGTAACAAGAATAATACAATTACTAATGAGAAAGTAGATAGAATAAAGGGAACTAAAATAGAAATAAGGGTAGAAGATGAGATAAATTATCATAATGAATCAGACAATGATTCGTCTTTAAATGTGTTTACTAAATTATTATTTCAGTATGTTAATACGATGGAGATTAGTAATTGTTATGTTTGTATGAAGTTACCCTCATCAGTGTCAGAAGGGGTGACTTATCACCATATACCTTTAACATACGGTGTATCATGTAGTGTTTTATCAAGTTTATTTTACGTAACAGGGAAACTTCAGTATTTTTATTCAAACTTAGATGTAGTGTTTCCAGAATTGCCTATTAGAAAGAATATGAATCCAGTATTTAGTAGTAAAGATGCACAGTTCATGGGTGAATTCTTCTTAACAATGAGTTCAATAGATATAGCACAAGTACACAAGGATAACTTAACATGTATATTACGTGAAGAAAAAGAGTTTTTGAATTTAGTAGAAGAAAGGAGACAGGATTTAACAAGGAAAGCTGCTGAACAGAAATCCCATATACCTCCATGGGCTGAGAAAGAGGGAATTTATGCAAAGGGCGAAGCTCATGCTGCGATGTCCCTAGACTTTGTGAAAAGGGGAACATTCTGCCTCCATACGTTAAAGACAGATTTTAACAACAATTTCATTGGTTCCAGTGAATGTGAACACAACTTCCTAATTTTAGGAGGGTGGGGACTAAAAGGGGGAACCGATCCTGTATTTCCAGGAATTTATTATGTATGCAGGAATAATGCTTATTATAGGTTACTTGCAAGATGGTATGAGAGCTGTTATTTTGGAATAGTTTTTCCAAAAATCTACCATGTGGACAGAATCAATGGAATATCTAATGGACTAACACGGAGAAGAAGAGCTAGTTTTTCTGAAATAGTAGGTGATATATTTAGTGCATTGATACCCTCAGTTGGAGTCATTCTAAATTCACGTAAAATTTGCAAATTGTCAACTATAGTTGATCGTCTTTCTACAGATACTGCCGGAGGATTCTTAATGATTAATACAGAGATGGTTGCAATAAGGTCTATGGTTTTACAAAATCGTCTTGCTCTTGATATTTTATTGGCAAAAGAGGGCGGAGTCTGTGGTATGTTGAAAATTCAACATTTCTGCACTTACATTCCGGACAAAAGTAAGGAAATTAAAGGATATATTGGTAATATTACAAGAAGGCATAATGACTTGACCCAACTGGAGGTTGACAGTGTATGGGGAAGATTAACAAAGAGTATAACATCAATAGGGAATTGGTTTACTAATTTTGGAAAGAGTTTTCTAGGTCAAATAATATTACCAGTAGTTGTGATAATGACAATAGTAATGACAGTAATGATCACATGTAAATGTTGCAGAAGCAAGGGAAAGAGAAGGATACATGCAGAGAGGGAAGGAAAGGGAAAGAAACGAATGAGGGAATATGAAGAAATTCAGTTAGAGGAAATGAAAGGAAAGCTATACAAAAAGATGAAAGATTTAGAAGGAAAAGAAGTAACTGACGAAATGGTGAGAGGAGAAGGAGAAAATTGAGATATGCTAAAGTTGGCATCTGGGAAGGGATGGGTAGTTTTGTGATGGCTCAAAAAAAAGCCATCAGAGAGGGGATTGATGGAGCAAGGTCTCGTAAGAAAGAGACTTGCTCAGAGGCAATCCACTCGTTCAACTCATTAACAAGTTATTAATCATGTTTGTGAATAACTAATACGCACCACTTGAACACGCGAGTTAGTGAAGCTTGCTTATGTGTGTACTAATGCGGATAACAAGGAAGACGGACTAATACCGCTTTAAATGGGGAAACTGTTGTGCGCATGCGTCAACTACATCTACGTAGTATGACGAGGTAATGCTTGGAGGGAAATTCTAGCGCACGAGCAGAAGACACTAAAATGGAGTCTTGAAGACTCGCGTGCATGGCATCTGCTTACCTGAAAAAAAAACAAGCTATTTTACTAATGCGAATGCGGGAAAAGTATTAATAAGAAAAGGGGAATAGAGTAGAGGTGGGAAGTATACAGTGTGACCATTTATTTGTGAAATTAATATTTGTATTTCTGACTTTATTATTAGTGCGCATTTGGGCCTCTCACGCATAACTGAATTGAGCTGAGTAATTCAAAGACTGCGCATGTCCACTGAAAGTTAACCCGGAAAGATGACCTAAATGTTGAACGGGAGCCAAGGTCGCAAATGATGTGCCCTGGGAACGGACGGTGAAAAGTTCAGCGAAGAAGACTCTTATTCATAATGTTATAAAAATGTTTCAAGTAAAATGTGAATGTGTATGGGAACTCAATACATGAATAAAAATTAAGGGGATGGGTTTGCGAACAATAGTTGAACTGATTTTAATGACATGTAAGCATGGTGTGATGGAGCATCCCCCTTGCCTGACCAATCATATTTCGTATTTTTACGATATTGAAACTTTAGTGGGTGGAACATGAAGAAACGAAGGTATAATTAAGGTAGCTTTAGTTAGTTAGTGAGTCGGGGGCGATAGAGGAAGGTCCAGATGCTGTGAGTCGGAGATGCTGTTGCTGGGAGAGATGCTGTGAGATGCTGATGAAGAACCGAATGCAGAACCTGAAGCAGAACTTACTATCCTAACTTAACTGGGTTAGATCAGAAGATCGCGGAAGAATCTCGAGGAGGAAGAGAGTGTCAGAGAGGGGTGCGACGCAATCGTCGATATTCTAGAGAGGTCAACTATCCTGTCCTGAATCCTGTCCTGAAGTCTTTGTCTCCTGACCTATCCTGGGGGACCGTTACTAGCCCTTTGGCCAGGGGGTTGGTCTTTTACACCATTCTTGGTAACTATAATTTCATGTTATAACATGTCAGCATGGAGTCAATTTTACACATTTTAAGACATCTTTTAATAAAACCATTGTAATCAAAGGCTTTTTAACATGTAGATCTAGTTTTGTGATCTATATGCTGAAATGTCCTTGCAGAAAAATCTACATAGGGAGTACCACCTTACCTGTATATAAAAGAATTCTTCAACATCGGAGAGCAATTATCAACCAAGACAGGACATATCCGATTGCTAAGCATTTTGAAATACATCATCAAAGCAACCCTATATTCATGCAGTACAGTTGTATAGCTGAAATCCCCAGAAAGAAGAGAGGGGGGAATAGGGAGAAGGAACTCCGCAGATTGGAGACATATTATATATTGGAGTTCGATAGCAAGGAACCTCATGGGTTAAATGTGGATGAAGATTTATATACTTGCCTATACTGAGAGAAAGTTGTAGAGTTTGCACATTCAAGAACCATTTTCTTTTATGTTTGTATAGTAGAGGAAGAGGAATAAAGGACATTGGCACTTTAGATTTAAGCACTTTAGATGCAGCACTTTATATTTATTAATATACATTACCATGCTTGGAGTCCTTGACGTATACATATGAGTTGAGAGGGGAGGAAAATAGTGTATCGTGAAGTATATGACTTTTTAAATATACTGAAGCATTTGCACTTTAGATTAGTCTAGTACTGAAGAAGGGCATATAGAGAGTAGGAAAAGGAACTCTCTTCCATATACCAAAGTACTAGCACTTTTTGGAATGATGGTACTGTATAATTATTAAAGCACTAGCACTTTTAATATTATATAAAGTGGTGGATGAAGTTGAGCACTAGCACTTTATCAGAGGAAAGTTTGTCATAAATTGTGGAAAAATGATATACATTTAGGTGGGCAGCCATATGATATGTTGAAAATATCACGTATAATCAAGAATTGAAGTAGGAAGGAAGTAATGAATTTTACTGCTTGATATATGAATTGACACTCTAATTATGCATTAGCATGGTTGAAATTGTGAAAACGAACAACATAATGTTTGATATATGAATTGAAACTTTGATTATGCACTAGCATGGTTGAAATCATGAAAACAACAAACAAAACATTGAAAGGCTGTGTTGGTTGTAAAGATGGCGCCCACAGTAATGTGGTGACAAACTCTGTGGTGCCAAAAAGGGTTTGTCCTTCGTCAATGTTGATTATTTGTAAAAAGATATTTTAATGGGTGGAAATGGCGTTTTTGCATTGTGAACAAGGCAGCGTGACGCTACCGAAACGCGTAGATGCCGTCACTGTAAATAAAATAAAAACAGAGTGAAAATTGTCCCATGGAGTGCTGGATGATTACTGCCAAATGAGAGTGGTGATTTTTTGGGAATATTTGTGTTTGTGTGTACATATTCCCTACGTAATTATAGTTAGGATGTAGTTTCCATTGGAAGAGCAATTTTTCATTTGCCAATATTTTTGGCGTCGCTTGACGAATCCTCGCAAAATTTTCAAAACTAATATGACGATCACTTCAGTTGCTATCTTGAAAGTTTCATGGGGATTCGTCAAGCAGGGGCCGAGTACAAGGGGAGGTCCCAAAATGCATTTTCCCCCAGTCAATTCCCATAGAAACTTCAGACATGGCTACAGCCCAAAATGCTGCACAGAATTACACCAAATTTGGCAGGAAGGCAGATGTTGGTCCAGGGAAGTGCCTTTTTATGATTTGGTGTAAATCTGTTTAGTAATTGTGGAGTTATTAACCGAAATCCGAATTTATATATATATAGGGACGCGGATCCTCAGATGATCCGACAATCCCCGTGCTCAAATTTTATTGGCTGCCAAAACTTCAAACCAGGAAATGTTGGCAGCCATCTTGGGGCTCGGCTTGAGCTGAATCCCAGAAAAAACTATAAAAAAAAATAAGAAGGAGACAGGTTATGAATACCTTGTACCCCTAGGCCTCTTGGTGGGTTGGAGGGGGGTCTCAGAGGGACAGCCCAGGGCAAAAAATCTTATTTAGAAAAATAATTCTGTGGTAGTCACGCTGGAGCCGCTGCTCCCACCAAAAATAAAGAGAAACGTGGGCTTCCGCAATTCTCTATTGTTTACCCCTGGGTGGCTAGGTCCCTGGGGGCATGCAGGTATTATTATTTTCAACAAATTGGGGTGTCTCATGGACTCCCCTGTGCTCCAGGGACGGCCACCTTCCAGGGGCTTATTGATATTAATGGGAGTGTTCTCTTGGACCCACGCTCCCCGCGGACCACCACCTACCCGGGGTTTTTGAACATATTAATGCGGAGGAGGCCCGTACGGACTCCCCCCTGCCCTGGAGACTGTCACCTCCCATAGCTAATTAAAAGAAATTGGGGGGCCTCGCAGACCCCCCCGTGCACCAGGGATCATCACCTCCCCCGGGGCTGTTTAATTTGTAATGGGGGATCTCAAGGACCCACCTGGGCCCCATCACCTACCCGGGGCCAATTTAATTTATTTTTTAAATGGGAGGGTGGCCATGTAATGTCACTGACCATGTCATGAGTGATGCAATATGTGAGTTCATAAGCAGTGCATTGCCGGGGCGTCAGTAATAGTTAGCTCAGGTAACTATGACTGCTAAATCTCACTGGTTTTGTACAAGTGAAATCTGAGCCTAACTATAACATCCCTGAAACCTTTGGCTTTTTCAGTGAATATATATGTTATTATATATATATATATATATATACTCATAAATATATGGTAACTCGTTGCTGCTCCAAACTCTCCTCCTGGAAAAACGAGCGTGGACCCAGTAGGTAGTGCAAATATTTAGTTTATTGCCACTAGATTAGTCCGCCATGACGCGTTTTGGCCGGTTGACGTACTTGATCACATGACATAGCTTAGACAGTGTTACCGCTTTTTAAAGTGCTAGTGCAAACAACTTCACCATGGACATAGAAAACATATTGCATCTTGGTGTTGCTTATGCTGCTTAAATGCTGATAGTTATCTTATAATATAAATTATTGACAACACAAATCATACATGAAGCACAATATTGATGATAATGATTGTTATTATACGAATACCGACATAAATGCCTATATTGCCTAAAGCTTCCCAGGCCCAAAGTGCGGTTGCAGTTTCATAGTGCCTACCCCTAATGACCCTAATATGTGTAACCTAATTGTATGTGAGTGCCGTCACTGATCTTGTATCATATAATTGCATATTGTATTGCTACTCAAATGCTTTTGTAAATAATTGATGTGCAATATATGCATGAGTGTGAAGTGCAAAATCTCCACTCAAATTTATGTTATATATCTCCCTGTCAGCCTTCGGCAATGGGAAAGATTTAGTGCAAAATATGCTTGAAGATAATAAAGTGACGGTGTGCTGAAGATTAAAAATTAAAAATTAAAACTAAGAAGTGCCTAATGTGATTAATAAAGTACTAGTGCTTGATATCCTTACGTTCCGGCTGCCTTATATTCAAAACAAAATGTTGCTAAAGGCTAACCGCCAACCAGGAATTTATGTGCTGTACTATATAGTACCAAATTAAAATAAGCATTACCCTTGCCATTGATGAAATATTTCTATAGATAAATGCTAACAATCACCACATGGATTTGGGTAATAAGGCGCAAACTAGAAGTTAGTGCAAAGGTACAAAGGATCTATCATAAATATATTATAAATATCACATTCCACAGTTGATCCCCATATAGATTCATAAATAATTATTGGCTTGTTAAAATACATATCCATATAAATATGATCCATAAAATCAACTGTACATAGTAATAAATACATATATATATACATGACTAAAATCCTAAAACCTATTAAATCATTCAAAATACTGGAAATGCACAAATTCAATTTCACAATTGAGTATATACACTAGATATTGCAAGTGTCATGTCAGCAATACTGTGAAATCAAATATGATATCTTTTTACTTATTGACCTCAGGGGATGTTATTAACAAGTGTATCATAGATATGTATATAAGTCTTCGCTAGTGTTGAGGCCCCGTGGCTGTTTGGAATCAAATTGCAAAATATAACTAGTTTCCAGGCGTCTCAGCTTGGCTTCACGATCTCCACCTCTTTTCTGTGGTGGTATGGCCTCTATGACATAATATTTGAGGTGCCTAAGATTGCTATTGTGGCACATTTTAAAATGTCTTGCCACCGGGTAGTTGGCATCATTGTTGGAGATGGCCCGTAAATGCTGAAGTATTCTTTTATGTACAGCCAACTTCGTACTACCTATGTACTTAAGGTTGCAACTGCATTCTAGTATATAAACAGCATACTCTGTTTTACAGGTTAAATGTTGTTTAATATCCTGCACTTTGGTGTTAAAAGCTGTTTTGTACGAAGTTGTATTTATGCCATATTGGCATGCTTTACATGTGGAGCACTTAAAAAATCCCTTTCTGGCCGTGAGCCACATGTCTTTACCCTGATCCTCTGGGCTGCTTTTAACCAGCATATTACCCATGCTTGTAGTTTTTCTGAATGTAATTGCTGGGTTGGATGGCAAAAACTTGCCTATCACAGGGTCATCCAGAACTATGGGCCAATTGCGTCTGACTATCGCCCTGAGTTGTCTTTCCTGCCTGGAAAAAGATAGAATAAGCCTAGTAGGTTGTTGGGCCTCATCTTGTGCTTTGCTTGTCTCACTACTATTTGTTCCCTTGTTTTGCAGTAAATCTTCTCTTGCCTGCTCTTTGGATCTGCTTATCGCTGCGTCCACTATCTCTGACCTGTATCCTCTGGCCAGGAAGCGAGCCCGGCTTTCTGCTTGCTTTCTGCTGGTATCTTCATCGTTGCTGCATATGCGTCTAATGCGTAGCATTTCCCCATAGTGGATGCTTTTAATCAAATGGGGAGGATGCGCACTTGAAGCATGCTGCAACGTGTTGCCTGCTGTCGGTTTTCTGAACAAAGTAGTGGACATACAATTATTGATCACTTCAATCTGTACATCTAAAAATGTCACCGTGTTTTTGCTTCTAGTTGAGGTAAAGTGTAAATTGATTTAATTGTTGTTAATTTGAGTAATAAAATCCATGGCACTCTGTTCGTCCCCATTCCACACTATAAATAAATCATCTATAAATCGCAGCCACGTTATGACTTTAGTTGTATATGTTTGCTCATATTGTTGCATGAGGACCAGCTCCTCCCACCATCCCATAAATAAACAGACATAGCTGGGGGAGAAGCTGGCCCCCATCGCCACTCCCTGTATTTGTTGATACATTTGGCTGTTAAACAGGAATAAATTATTCTCTAGGCAAAATAGCAACATGTTAAGAAGCATTTTGGTGTGTTGTGCATACTTAATTGGTATATTTGACAGGAAATATTCTATAGCTCGCCTACCATCCTTATTTCTGATACATGTATATAAAGAGGATACGTCCAAAGCTATTAATAAATATTCTGGCTTTCATTGGATATTTTTGATCTTTCTTAAAAAATCACCTGTATCCTGTACATAGGATTTTAAATCCTTTACAAACTCTTGCAGAAAAAAGTCAATGTATCTGGATACAATCTCTAGTGGGCCATCACAGGCTGCAATGATGGGTCTCCCGGTGGTCTATGAATGTTTTTATGTACTTTTGGGATAAAATAGATCACTAGGATTGTTGGATGTTCTTTCTTGAGGTACTTGAACTCGTCCCAACTCAGGAGGCCCATACTTTTCCAAGCAAGAAGTTGTGAAAAAAGCAGTTCCTGTGTATTTTTGAATTTAAGTGGAGAGCTCTTCTTGTAACATTCCTTGTCATTTAACTGGCTGTATGCTTCATCCATATATTCCTTTAAAGGCCATAAAACAATATTTCCGCCTCTTATCGGAATTACGAATCACCACTTTATTTTATTTCCTTAATTTGGCGATTAATTGATAGTATTTTCTCTCTTGGTTAGTAATTTTCATCTTGATGGTAATATTTAACTTCTTGACTTGTGCCACAATTTGTTCGTTAAAGATATCAATAGAGTCTCCAGCCATAATTGGTACAAACTTCGATTTAGTTTTAAAGGGAGTGGATGGTTTGGTGCATGTCTCAAATGCCAAATGTTGCTGTCGAGTGGGGACTGATGGATCTATTTGGGACCCAATAGTGCATGTTGAGGCTTCGACCCCTCTTTCCAAGTCTTGTAAATCCTGCAGTAAATCAAAGTCTGATACGGTTAGACTGGGGGAACCTATACCGGATTTGGACTGTGTGGTATTCTCCAAATCATTGTGATTGCCTCGTAGTTGATGGTATTTCTTAAGTTTAAGTTTCCTAATAAATTTATATATGTCAGACCTTGTTTGAGTGTAATTAAAATTTTATTCAGGGCAATAAGACAATCCTAGAGATAGGAGCTGCTGTTCGGCTGCTGTTAAATTTATGTTTGCCAAGTTCACAATAGTAGTTACCTCTTGTGTACTGCTGGGATTCATGGCGTAAGGTTGGAATTGCATGGGATGCCTATTACTTGCGTATCCCCCTTCCCCGACCCCGTTTCTTGACGCTCTCTCCTGTTCCTGTAGGGCTGCCTTCTCCCCCTTCTCCTCCGGGTGTTCCTGTTTTGGCGGACCCGTTGTTGCGTGATCTCAATGTTTCTTTTCTGCTCCGTTTTAAAATGTCCAATTCTTCCCCCAAAGTGAGTTTTATATTTCCAAGCTCTGGTCTGGATCTTGTGTTTTCAGTTTCGACTCACTTTCAAGGGCGGAGCTAAGATCTGACACAGAAGTAGATTCGGTAGGTTGTTGCCCTCTATCTGTTCGATTACGAATTTGCAGGCGTTTGTTAGCAGTTGCTGTTCTCATTGAATCATACCGCCTTGCAAACGTAAAAATGTGGCCATTTGCGTAATCATCTCGGTCCCTTTTGAATTTGTACGTTTTTCTGGCTTTTATTATTTCCTCTTCTTTATATATTCTTGCTGACATTTCTTTGTGCATTTTGAGTCTAGTTTGGGGATCCCCTTGCTGCTTGATTTCATTTTCGAGTGCTTCAATTTTAATTTGTAATTCACTTCTGTCTATCTCCGCATATTTGACTAGTATCTGTACCAGTCTGCGGGAAGACTCCAAATTACACTCGGCCCACTCTGCCATCATGAGTGGGTTGGGTGCTTCATAGCTGGGGGCGATCATAATACGGAGGCATCCCTACATCCAAATATCTTTGGAGCGATCTCGCCTCCCACCATTTGGACTGCTCTTGACGTTTTAACTTCTCGAGTGCTCGATAATTGTCCTTAAGTCCTTTGACCTTGCCACTAAGTTCTTTATTTGCATCCTTGCTGGCACCTCGCGGTTCCGGGAGTCAGAAAACATCTCCTCTGCAGCTAACTCGCGGTCTCTAAGCGTGTCTGCGGACATAGCGGCTATACAGTTTATAATTCCAGTTAGTGCTCCTACTTCGGTCAATGCCTCAGGGAGCTCCTGGATAGCACACCTCCCAGCCTGCTTATTATGATTTATTGCGTACCTCTAGCGCTGGACAGGAAACCGTGTGGCTCCTTTCCCCGATGTCCACTCCTCCGAGTAGTCCACCTCGAGTCCGGCTCCGCTACGCGTTGTCCACCGCCACTGTCGGCACGTCTCCTCTTCGTCGTTCTGCAGGGGGCTCCGTCCTTTCCGGTCTCGGATGTGTAAAGTGCCCCGGGGGTTCCCGCCAGCGCCACACCACGCGCCCGCGATGCAACCGCCATAACAGGACTACCGGGAACAGGACTTGCCTGCTACGGAGCCTACTTGTTGGAAGGGGGTCCACGAGCCGGAGGAAGTCAATCCGGCACACATGAGGTAACTCGTTGCTGCTCCAAACTCTTCTCCTGGAAAAACGAGCATGGACCCAGTAGATAGTGCAAATTTTTAGTTTATTGCCACCAGACTAGTCCGCCATGACGCGTTTCGGCCAGTTGACGGCCTTGATCACATGACATAGCTTAGACAGTGTTACCGCTTTTTAAAGTGCTAGTGCAAACAACTTCACCATGGACATAGAAAACATATTGCATCTTGGTGTTGCTTATGCTGCTTAAATGCTGATAGTTATCTTATAATATAAATTATTGACAACACAATTCATACATGAAGCACAATATTGATGATAATCATTGTTATTATACGAATACAGGGCCCGCTGAGAAAGTACCTTGGATGAACCAAAGCGTTGACACTGAGGACTTGATGCAGCGTTCTTTTCCACACAGGTGGGTTCCTCTGTCATGGTCAAGCTTGCTTGAAGTGAAAATAATGCATCGCCGTCGAGCTGCACAGAGTGTCATCGTCGGGCTGCGTGCCCTGTAGAATGGATGTCGCCGAACCGCCTTCTTCATCAGCGTCGAAGGGCTATGCGTCGGTTACGATCGGCGCAGTGATGACGATGCGTCGGTTTTGAAGAAAATAGCTGCATAACCCACTTCTGAGGCCCAGAACTTGGAGGGGGGTACATCAGGCCAGGGTAGTACTCACATAAGGCAGAGTCCAGCAGCGCCAGCAGAATTGGAGGTAGTCTTTTGTGTCCCTGAGACTTCAGAAAACAGGAGGCAAGCAAGCAAGCCCTTGGAGATCACTTGGAGGGAAGTAAGATTCCAGCTGTCCTTCATCAGAGTCAGAGAGCAGCAGGCAGCAGGGCAGCAGGCAGAAAAGCAGTCCTTCCAGAAAAGCAGCCCAGGTGAGTCCTTTAAGCAGCACAGCAGTCCTTCTCACAGAGGTTCAGTTCAAGACCCAGAAGTGTCTGATTTCAGGGTGTCAGAGACCCAGTACTTATATCCAGAAGTATCTTTGATATAGGGGGTGACTTCAAAGCAACTCTCTGAAGTGCGCAAGAATCCCTTTCAACCCAGTCCTGTCTGCCAGGCTACCTGTGGGGGGGTAAATCGGGTGCTTTGTGTGTGGACAGGACACTATTTATTGAAGTGTAAGTGTCATCCCCTCCCATTCCTCACTGCCCAGGAAGACCCATCAGAATGCAGATGAGTGCTCAGAATGCAGATGAGCCTCACCTTCCTGTGTTTGTGGCTGTCTAGAGGGAATACACAAAGTGTAGCTGTCCCACAACCAGGACGTGTATTATAGACAGGCTATCAGGCACAAAGAGCAGTAAGTACAGAGAAATGTCCACTTTTTAATAGTGGCATTTCTAAAACAATAATGTTAAATCCAACTTCACCAGTAAGGAGGATTTATCATTACCATTCCAAACATATGAAACATGAAAAAGCTACTCCTCACTGATCAGGAATTACAGCTTAAATTTGTATAAGGAATTCTCAATGCTGGCCTATGAGAGGAGTAGGCCTCACAGTAGTGAAAAACGAAATAGGCTGCTTGTCACAACCACGACATGCAAAACATGCCTTTTACTTACATGGAATCCTGCCCTTAGAGTTACTTAGGGCCTATCTTATATGTAATAAAAATAGAGTTTAATTCTTGGCAAGTAGTTTTCAATACCAAGTCGAAGTGCCAGTAAACTGCACACACAAGCACTGCAGTGGCAGGCCTGAAACAGGTTTGAAAGGCTACTTCTGTGGGTGGCACATTCAGTGCTGCAGCCCACTAGTAGCAATTGTAGTACAGGCTCTGGGTATATGGTGTACTGCTTTACAAGGGACTGAATAGTACCACAAATATGCTAATCAGGTACACACCAATGTCATCATGTTCAGGGGAGAGCGCATTCACTTTAGCTCTGGTTAGCAGAGGTAATGTGCTCAGAGTCATAAGGCCAACAAAAAGAATCAGCAAAACGTGGAGGAAAAAGGCAAACAGTCCAGGGTAAGACCACCTTAAGGATGCTAGGTCTAGCAATTAGTTAAGTGGAGGTATTTAATAATGATGTGCTTTTTCCTGGCATTTCTGCTGGTAAAGTCGCCTAAAATGCTTGAGTGGTCACTACGAATAATCCTGCTTAGGGTGTCCATAGTATAATGTTACAATATCTGATTACTATTTTACAGTGATAAACTTTTCTAGTAGCTCGAGAGGAATTTCCTTGAGCAAAAGGAGCTCCTACTACAGAAAAGATTGGAGACTCCTGATCTAGTCATAGAGAGATAGAGAGTAACCATTGCACATCTGTTTTTTAGGTCTGACATGGCCAAACATTTTATTTTTAGTAAAAAGTAATTACTGTGTATTTATAGTAAGGTCAGACTTTCCATAAGAAAAGCGTTTTTTTCTTTTGCCAATAACTTTGGCTCGATTTGACGAATCTTCACAAAACTTCCCAAAAAAACAGTTTATCCACCTCAGTTCTTTCCTGGGAAGTTTCAGGGTGATCTGTCAAGCAAGGGAAGAGAAAAAGGGGGTACCGAAACAAAATTACTCAATGCATTTTTCCACAAGGTACTTTAGACAGTGCATGAGCCAAAACAGCTGAACGGAATTGCACAAAATTTGGCAGAAAGGTAGATCTTTACCCAGAAATCACGATTTCAGTGATTTACTGTAAACCCGTTCAGTAGTTTTGAAGAATTGAAGAAACATGGTAATACCCAATTTGCATATTTAATTTACTTATCAGACCCTAGCAAAGTGGTAATAATGTGCCACGGGCCTGTAAATTAAATGCTACTAGTGGGCCTGCAGCACTGATTGTGCCACCCGCTTAAGTAGCACTTTAAACATGTCTCAGGCCTGCCATTGCAGCCAGTGTGTGCAGTTTTAAACTGCCATGTTAACAGGCCCAAACCTTCCTTTTTAAAACCTACAAGTCACCCCTAGTGAAGGCCCTGGACAATCCAGAGGGCAGGGTGCACTGTATGTAAAAAGCTGGACATGTACTTTTAAGTTTTACATGTTCTGGTAGAGAGATACTCTTAAATTTGTTTTTTACAAGTGCAAGGCCTACCTCTCCCATAGGACAATATTGGGGTTACATTATCACAATTGATAAGCTGTAAGTTCCACTTTTATATTTTTGCTGTTTTCGAATGTATTTTTTTAATACTGGCCAGACGGATTGGCGTTGCCAAGGCTTGTTCTATTTTGAAGTGGCTTCTTGCACGTTTTTGCATGGAAGCCACAATATTGTGGGCCTCATTTATGAGCTCTTACCGTAGGGCAGTACCGCAGGCCTTCCTGCTACTCTGCCCTACGGTAAAAGAAAAGGGCAGGAATGCGCAGTATTCCTGTCCTTTTCCCCTGCGCCGGTGCACAATGGGCTGCCGTACGCCAACGTAGGCACCGTTGCACCATGGTGCAAGGGTGCCTGCATTGGGGGGATGATTATTTCGGTGCAATGAAGGGAAACCCTCCTGCACAGAAACAATCAGAAGATACTTTTTCCTCTTTCTATGTGTGCTGATGCAGCACACATAGAAAAAGGAAAAAGGAGGAGAAATAAAGGTATTTCTCCTCGTTGTCCCTCTCTTACGCCTCCCCTGGGGAGGGGTACGTTTTTGGCGCTGCCTCAGCTTTGCGGTTTCTCGTAAATCTGTGGCAGTGTCAAAATGTCTTGGATGTTGCTGGGAACACCCCCAGCAACACACATTGCACGCCCCTTTAATGTAGAAAACTGCGTTAAAGAGGACTATATTTACGAGGCAGCATTAAGCCAAAAAAAGTGGCTTAATGCTGCCTCTTAAATATGGAGCAGGCTCATGCGCCACGGAACGTCACAAAAAATAACATTCCGACAGCGCAAGGGGCCTCATAATTGAGGCCCTGTATTTGTTAGAAGAGTGCAGTAGTAATTCAGTGTTAGATTATCTTTCCATGCATACATCAACAAATTACATCACATTACATTACATTAAACAAATATTAAATAGCTTCGTTTTTAGGTCCCATTAGTGTTTCGCAAGGTTGGTCTAGCATTAAGTCACTTCTGGAAGGTTATTTAATCCAAGGTGGGAAAACAAATTGATAATGGAAATCCTTGAAAAAATGCAGCTCTCAGCCACAGCTTAGTAAAAGCGTCTTACAACTTGGGCCTATGCCAACCTGTAAGGGTCAGGCAAGGTGACAAACATATAAATGGTAGACATTGAAATGTGAAACGGTGCGTGTGCCGTTCTGAAAGCCAAATCCTTCTCTCACACTGGTACTGTTTAAACCTTTTATGAGTGGCGGTCGTTCAGCTGACTGCAGACAGGGTAATTTTGGAGGCATTGAGAAGTCATGAATACTTGAGTATGGAACAATCGTTCATGGGTGTAAAGGTTGACACATTTCAAGATTTTTCCAAAGCACGTGTGTGTGCATGTGTGTGCTTGTGTGCGCATGTGTTTGTGTGAGTGCATTTTAATTGGGTGAATGAATCAATAATGGACATTGGAGCAGGGCTTTAAAGTGGGAAGAATAAAGTAGAGGATCATTAAAAAGGGTGTGGCCAATGTAATTTAGGGCGCCCCTTAAACACGTGCACTGAATTTCTGTGATTCCCACAGTGTGCCACACAGCCAGTATGTTGTTTTCTCTCAGAGATTTCTGTTATTGCATCTAGCTATATAATACAACAACTGCCATACACCTAACACCAGACTGGAGTATTAGCTTTGTCAATAGCTGTTAAATAGAACAATCAATCAGGAGTTTGTAAAGCACGGCTACTCACCCGTGAGGGTCTCAAGGCGCTGGGTGGGGGGCTGCTGGTCTGTCTGGGCGTGGAGGTTCAGTCGAAGAGTCAGGTCTTGAGATCCTTCCTGAATTGGGTCAGCGACGGAGATTGCCTGAGGTGGAGGAGCAGGGTATTCCAGGTCTTGGCTGCAAGGTAGGAGAACGTTCTTCCTCCTGCTTTGGTCTTGTGAATCCATGGGACAGTGGCCAGGGCAAATTGGGTGCAGTGGAGTTGTCTGGCGGGTACATGGAATGAGAGGCGGAGGTTCAGCTATGCTGCTCCTGCATCATTGTGAGCTTTGTAGCCGTGGGTGAGGAGCTTGAAGGTTATTCTCTTGTTGACTGGGAGCCAGTGACGTTGTCAGAGGTGTTGAGTTTTGTGGCTGTGGCAGGGATGTCGAGGACCAGTCAGCCTGCGGTGTTTTGAACGTTCTGTAGTTTCCTGAGCTGTTTCTTCATGACGCCGGCGTAGAGTGCATTGCCTTAGTCAAGTCTGCTGGTGATGAGTGCGTGGGTGACCGTCTTTTTAGGTTCTGTGGGGATGCATCTTAATGTCTTTCGAAGCAGGCAGAGCGTGTGGAAGCAGGATGAGGGTACAGCGTTGATCTGCTGGTTCATTGTGAGCGAGGAGTCCAGTATGATGAAGAGGTTGCGTGCGTGGTCCGTGGGGGTGAGTGGGTTCCCAGTGCGGTGGGCCACCAGGGGTTATCCCAGGCTGAGTGGGTGGGTGGGTCCCAGGATGAGTACATTGGTCTTGTCCGAGTTGAGCTTGAGGCAGCTATCTTTCATCCAGGTACCAACGGCCTTCATGCCACTGTGAAAGTTGATTCTGGCGGCTGTGAGTTCGTTGGTGAGGGAGAGGATCAGCTGGGTGTCCTTTGCGCAGGACACAATGTTGAGTCGGTGGTTCCTGACGATGGCCAAGAGGGGGGCCATGTAGACGTTACAGAAGGTGGGGCTCAAGGAGGAGCCCTGGGGCACTCCGCAGGTGATCTCTGTAGATTCTAAGAGGAACGGAGGTAGTCTGACTTGCTGCGTTCGGCCAGTGAGGAAGGAGTGGATCCAGTTCAGGGTCTTGGCGCGAATGCTGGCATCGTGGAGTCTCGTGATTAGGGTGCTGTGGGAAACAGTATCGAAGGTGGCCGAGAGGTCCAGTAGGATGAGGGCTGCGGTTGTGCCCTGGTCGAGGAGGAAGTGGATGTCATTGGTGGCGGCGAGGAGTGTGGTCTCTGTACTGTAGTTACTTTGGAAGCTGGATTGAGGGATGCCCAGGACGTGGTTCTCTTCATTGAACTTGGAGAGTTGGGCTTTTATGTCCTTCTCGATGACCTTGGCTGTGAAGGGGAGGAGGAAGGTGGGTCTGAAATTCTTGAAGTCTAATGGGTCGGCGGATTGCTTCTTCAGCAGGGGGTTGATCTTGGCGTGTTTCCAGTCGTTGGGGAAGGTGGCGGTTTTGATGGAGCAGTTGATGGTGCGGCGAAGCTCTGGGGTGATGGAGGTGGCTGTGCTATGGAAGATGTGGTACGGGCATGGATCCAATGGGGCTCCAGAGTGGATGCTCTTCATGGTTTGAGTGTGTCATCTGTGGTAAGCGGAGTCCAGTTGAGCAGGGTCTGTTGGGGTGCAGCGAGTTTGCATGCTGTGGTGACGGGCGCTGTGGCAGGGTCTTGGGTGTCGAAGCTGGCATAGATTTTCATGATCTTGTGGTGGAAGAAGGTGCTGAGCTTGTTGCAGAGGTCTTGGGAGGGTGGAACATCTGTGGTCTCGCTTTTGGGCCTGGCGAACTACTTGATGATGGATAAATGAGTAACAACAAAAAATGTGTTGTACATTATTAATATTGAAATTGTTTCAATTCTGAAAGTGTGAGACTGTGAATTAAACATTATTAAGGCCTGAGGAAAGTCTTCAGTGTGTCTCAATCACCCCTGTTATGTCCACATCTCCTCCAACTACGAATCTTAGACCTCATCTCTTCTCCTTTCAGCACCCTCTTTTCACTCTCTAATGAATCAACTTGCCCACATGTCCTTTACTTTACCAGCCCCCAAACACACAACACACCCACTCATCTGTAAGCACCCATTTTTCTTTTACTTTTACCTCAATATTTTTACAGAGGTGTTCGTCCGCCGTACTCATTTGCACAGAATGACAATTGCAACTGGAATACATGACCATTGTTCTGTGCGCTCTGTTGAGAGACCAAGGATTGGATGACCATATATTCTGAATACCTTTCTAACCCACTGACGGGCACTGTGAAAAGTTCTCACTGCCTTCGGCCTCAACTTCAGTGGTCTCCATCGTGGCCAATTAAAAACACCTGGGGGCGACTCAGTTAAAAGTATGCGCTACACAAGAGTAATATGCTACATGAAAAAAACAGAACCACAACATCCTGGAAATAGGTAACACTCTTAGAGAAGGTAACATCAAGTACAACGCAAATCACCAGCATGGAGTACTTTAACATGTTTTATATTAATTTCTTAGCAATTTGGTGTGTTTTTGCCAGTATAACAGAGGCCTGAAAGGGACCCAATTCAATGTCCGTTGTTAATTACTACAGGGTCTTAGATCTGGAGGCACCTGATCCACTTAAAGTCGTGCATTGAAGGAAACAACCTTGTAGTGTTGTGTGAATTAGAAATAGCGGAACCCCTTTGGCTCCCAATGAACTGCGTAAGCCTGTGACATAAGTGTGGGAGCGTAGTCAAGTGAATGCAAGTTTAGAATGTTGAGTTTGCTGTTACACACAGATGAATAAGGATGTGTAATCAAGCTCCGTGTGTGGCGTAGTCACTGGCGGGTACCGAGGCTGGGGAACACGCTACAATTAGCAACGAGAGAGGGGATAAGTAACCCGAAGATCGACAGTGCTCTCCCAGAAAGTTTGCCATGGTCCAGCAAACTGCTCAACACTTGGCCCTTTTTTACGTAATTAGGAGAAACATACACCTGTTTCAAGTTACACCTATGTCTGTTACAACTGTTGAGGCAATTACAAACCTCCCTTCCAAATAAGCAAAAACGTCCTTAAGGAAAAGTCAAACATATATGGGGTTACTGAAACATATTTGCCCCTGGTTTGCTGGCATATTTCAGGTACTAAATACAATATGTAATTTCTAGTTTATGAATAGTGGCCAATTTTAATTTACTTTAGATAAAGCTTCTTTACTCATGTAAAACTATTTCCACTAACATGTTTTTCTTCCTCTATTCTGTAAAAACCTGGGTGATTGGTACTCCTTCCCACACTTTCTGCAGCAGTTACATGATGACCTTCTAGTTGTAACTTATGTGTGCAGATACGTGTGAAAAATGCACCTATGAATGTTGATGAATTCTGTTAGAAATGAAGGGTCTCTAGTTGGCAGAGGTATGCACCTTTCTCCAAGTAGGGACCCTTCCTTCTAGTCAGGATAAGCGAGTTACACACTTTAGATAACCCCTGCTCACCCCCTTGGTAGCTTGGTACGAGCAGACAGGCTTATCCCAGAGGCAATGTATAAAGTATTTTCACCCAGACACACAGTAACTCTACAAATGGACACCACACCAGTTTAGAAAAATAAAGTATCTTTATCTAAACCAAACAAGACCAAAATGACAAAAATCCAACATATACAATTCAAAATATGACTTTTAAAAGGTTTCAAGCAATTCTGTCCATAGGAATCTATGGATGCATGACTTTTACACAAAGTACCTCAAATGCGTCAAAATCCACAAGGCCAAACAGCCACAGAGAAGGGAAGCGTCGGAAAACACAGTGATGCGTCAGTTCCTGAGTCCTTGGGGAGGCGATGCAACAGTTCTGCTGCATGCAGGAGAAGTGATATGTTGAATCCGGACTGTAGGTGGAAGTGATGCCTCGATGCCTCGATGTCTCGATTCTGCTCTGCGAGTGATGCATCGGAAAACTTGCCACAGAGGTGGGATGCGTGGAGATCTGGACTGTGCTGGAGGTCAAAGCGGCGGCAGCAAACAGGCGCTGCATTGATTTCTTCAGTCGTGGTCCCACGATGAGTCAATTCTTTAGCCGCACAGCAGGGCCTGCATCGGAGTCAGTGTGGTGATCTTGGACTTCGGAGGTCGGTGCACTGGACTCAGCCGCTTTCATGCACTGCGTCGATTCTTTAGGCGCACGGCGGCGGTGTGGGGAAATTTCTCCTGCTCGGCGGTGCTGCGTTAGAAAAACAGGTGCTGGAAGTACGCTGCATCGATTCGCTTGGTTTCTTCAAGCTTTTTCAGCTCCCAACAACAGTAACAACCGCCAGAGGCCAAGAACTGGAACAGGCACCTCCTGGATGGTCAGAACTTCCAGCAGTGGAGTTCAAGGAAGCTGGTGGTGAAGTCTTTGTGTCCTTGAGACTTCAGAACTGGAGGCAAGCACCCACAAGCCCTTGGAGAGTCTTCACAAGCAGGTTCACAGCAAAGTTCCAGTCTTTGTCCTCTCCTTGGCAGAAGTGGCTACTGCAGGCTAACCCAGCAGAGCAACACACAGCAAATGGGCAGTCTCATACTCACAGCTCTTCTTCCTTGGCAGAGATTCCTCTTGATTCCAGAAGTAATCTAAAGTTCTGAGGTATTAGGTATAATATTTATACCCCATTGTCTCTTTGTTGTCTTTGCTTCAGAGTCTCCAAGCTCAGCACCAACCATTTCTGTCCTACCTGGTCCAGCTTGACCACAAGGGGTGGAGATAGCATTGTGCAAAGGAGACACAGGCTATTCAGGTGCTAGCGAAACTCCTCCCACTACTCTAAATGCAGAACAGATCTATTCAGCCTTGTGAAGATTCACCCAGACAAGACAGGACACACCTCAACCCCCCTTGAGACTGTCTAGAGTGAATGCACATCCCCAGCTCAAACCAGACAGTGAATACACAAACAGGCAAAGACACACAGAATGGTAAAGCAAGAAAATGCCCACTTTCTAAAAGTGGATTTTCAAATACACAATTTAAAAACCACCTTTACTAAAAGGCAAGTTATCAAATACTGAGTTGAGAGCCTAAACTACATTTCTCTATGTTGTCCCAATGGAAAGTTACACTTGTAAGATATGACAAGGCAGCTCCCATATTAACTTATGGGACAGACAGCCTTTCAACAGTGAGAAATTAAATACACAGTAATTCACTATCAGGATATGTAAAACACACCAGCAACCCATGTCCTACTTTTCATACACTGCACCCTTCCCATGTGGGTACCTTGGGCCTACCTGAGGGGTGCCTTACATGTAAGAAAAGGGAAGGTTTGGGCATGGACAGTGGGTGCACTTGCCAGGTCAACATGGAAGTTTACAACTGCGTGCGTAGACACTGCAGTGGCAAGTCTGAGACACATTAGCAGGGCTACTCATGTGGGTGGCACAACCAGTGCTGCAAGCTCACTAGTAGCATTTGATTTACAGGCCCTAGCACACACTGTGCACTTTACTAGGGACTTACCAGTAAATGAAATATTCCAATCATGGATAACCAATCATAATCATAATTTACACAGAGAGCATGTGTACTTTAGCACTGATCAGTAGTGGTAAAGTGCCCAGAGCCCAGAACCCTATAGCCAACAAAAAGGCAACAGGTTTGGGGATAACCCTGCAAAAAGGGCCAGGTCTAACAAATACACAAAAAGTTACAGCTGAGTGGGTGTGCAAAAAATTTGCATGGGATTTTCCTTATCACTCCTCAATCCAGCCACTGGGAATGCTCACTCGTAATTCTTAAGAGAAAGTTTAAATATGCATAAGTTACTCAGACATGTGTAAGCTATGCACTTCATGGGGTTATGCCAGGCTTTGAACATTTCTACTTACAGTACAATGTATCTCCTATTTAAGGTTGAAAATCAGTTGGAAGTTTTAAAATCTTGGGGCATATTCTCAAGGATCTATCGCCGAGTTAACGGCACATTATCACAGCCAAAGTCGCGATAAAATTATTGCCCCATTCACAAGCTGGTGCAAACAGCCGATATCACCGGTTTACCTGCGATAGTAGCCGCAAAAAACATCGCCACAGATGAGCCCGGCAACTATCGCTAATGAGATGCAGAGTAGGCGTTCCCGAGCAAAAATCCCAACGACCAGCCAGATCGGAAATGAGAACACAAAACAGGCGATACGGCGCGTTAGCAGCAGGAAATTCAATCAGGGAATTGTAAGCGTGCTACTCACCCGTGAGGGTCTCAAGGCGCTGACGGGGGGGGGTCCGCAGATCTGTTTAGCCGAAGAGCCAGGTCTTGAGGGTCTTCCTGAAGGTGTTCAGGGAGGGGGCGCGTCTGATGTCTGCCGGTAGCTCATTCCAGGTGTTGGCTGCAATGTGAGAGAAGGATCTTCCGCCTGCTCTGGCGATGCGCGGGGTTTTGACCAGTGTGAGGTTGGAAGATCGGAGGTTTCTTTTGGGTACGTGGAAGTTGATTCTGTTGAGGTATTTGGGTCCGTTGTTGTGTAGGCATTTGTAGGCGTGAGTGAGGATTTTGAAAGTGACTCTTTTCTCCACGGGGAGCCAGTGGAGACTTCGTAGGTGTTGGCTGATGTGTTCGTGTCGGGGGATCCCGAGGACAAGTTTGGCGGCGGTGTTCTGTATTGTTTGGAGTTTGCGGAGTAGGGACTTGTTGATGCCAGCGTAGAGTGCGTTTCCATAGTCCAGTCTGCTGGTGATGAGTGCGTGGGTGACTGTCTTCCTTGACTCAGGGGGGATCCACTTGAAGGTCTTGCGGAGGATGCGGAGGGTGTTGAAGCAGCTGGAGGTGACGGCGTTGACCTGTCGGTTCATGGTGAGTGATGAGTCGAGTACGATGCCGAGGTTCTTGGCGTGGTTTGAGGGAGTAGGTGGGCTTCCAAGGGCAGTCGGCCACCAGGTGCTGTCCCATGCAGAAGGGGTAGTACAGAGGATGAGGACTTCTGTCTTCTCGGCATTGAGCTTCAGGCAGCTGTTGGTCATCCAGACTGCGACGTCTTGCATTCCTTTCTGAAAGTTGAGTTTGGCAGTGGTGGGGTCTTTGGTGAGGGAGAGGATGAGCTGGGTGTCGTCGGTGTAGGATATGATGTTGAGGCCGTGTTGTCGGACGATGGCTGTGAGGGGGGCCATGTAGATGTTGAAGAGGGTGGGGCTCAGTGATGAACCCTGTGGGACTCCGCAGGTGATTTTCGTGGGGTCGGAGAGGAAGGGTGGGAGTCTGATCCTTTGGCTTCTTCCGGTAAGGAATGATTGGATCCAGTCCAGGGCTGTTCCTTGTATGCCTGCGTCGTGTAGTCTGGCGACTAGTGTGCGCTGGGAGACGGTGTCGAAGGCCGCTGATAGGTCGAGTAGGATGAGGGCTGCGGAGTGGCCTTGGTCCAGGAGGGTGCGGTTGTCGTCTGTGGCGGCGAGTAGGGCGGTCTCTGTGCTGTGGTTGCTTCGGAATCCGTATTGGGACGGGTCGAGGATGGCGTTCTCTTCAATGAATGAATGAATTAACACCTGCTCTGACCTGGTGCAAAGTCAGACAACAACCTGCACCAGAAAAGGGAGCCCAGCCCACAGCCACACCTGAAGAACAACAGATGCCATGGAGCTACTCATCATGCAGCTCGGAGCCCCAACAGGGCCACAACACCCACCGCCACCACACCCAGGTCCGCCACCCCCACCGGACCACCACGGAGGCAGCGCAGACAAAGACAGCGGACCTTCAGGAAACGCACCAGCCTCACAGACTTGACACCAGAGAATGTCATTGCCCACTACAGACTCAAAAGGTCAACCATCCTCCGCCTCCTCACCATCATTGCCCACAGGCTGACGGTACCAACACAGCGGACAACCAACATCCCACCTCAGACAAAGCTGCTGGCCGTGCTGCACCTGTTGGCCTCTGGGACCTTCCAACCATTAACCACCAGAGTCGGAGGAGTCTCACAGCCAGCCCTATCCAAGTTCCTCAAACCTGTCCTGGATGCCATCATCAGCTTGGTACCCCAGTACCTATACTTCCTCCACACTGCGCAGGAACAGCTGGAGACCAAGCAAGGCTTCTACGCCATAGCAGGCTTCCCGCACATGTTGGGGGCAATTGACTGCACACATGTCCTACTTGTGCCCCCTGCCGACACTGCACACAATTACCGCAACAGAAAGCACACGCATTCCATCAATGTGCAGGCAATATTGGACCACCGGGGACTCTTCACCAATGTCGTCGCCAACTACCCAGGCAGTGTGCATGATTCATACATCTTCCGACAGTCCATCATCAACCGGCGCTTCCAGGATGGCACCTACGGAAATGCAGTGCTAATTGGTAAGTACCAAATGAACACACCACACACCTCAACTCCACAATCATGCAACTCACAACCCTGGGAATGCACACGTTACAAACACACATACAACATGCCCATCCACCATACACGACAGCACAACGTACTGTGGAAACCTGGGCTAGCCATGTACATGAGCCATCAACGGCATGGCACCTCATCCACCCAATTGCAGTATGTGGGGAGAGGTGGGAACCAGGCATGTGCGAAGGAGGCAAGTGACCCATGAATGAGAATGCACACAATGCCAAGTGTGGCGTGGAAGTGCTGGACAGACTGCAGTATGCAGACCACAGACATATCAATGTCGACATGGATTTCAACCTAGAGGGAGATGCAAACCTAATCTAGACCATTCCACCCGACCCAACAGGCTTGTCAAATACCTTTCGACCACAGATATCCTCTCCCTTCTCTTGCTTTATGATCCCCCCCACCACGTCCCACCTCCAGTTAGGATTCAAACCATTATCACCCAACCGCAAAGGATACCATATACCAAACCCAGACTCATCAATAAATCTAACCTCAAACTTGTCCCCATCTCATACTCTTCCACTACCATTACCAAAACCAACCTAAAATGCTCACTACTCAACTGCAGATCAGCAGTGAAACACGCGGCCGACATACAGGACTTATTACTCAACTTGGACCTGGATCTACTAATTCTCACTGAAACTTGGCTAAATGATTCCTCTTCTACTATACTAGACATCCTGGTTCCACCCAGTTACTCTATCATCCGTCAAGATCGCGCTATCCGTCTTGGGGGCGGTATTGCTTGTATTTATCGATCAAACCTCTCTGTCAAACAATCACTTTCCTCTCCAACATCTGGGTGTGAATATATGATGATCAATATCTCTACCAAAGACAACTCCACCTGCACTCTGCACACTTTCTACCATCCCCCAGTTGATAATCTTACCTTCATTGAACAAATCATGGAGATCATCTCCACCAACCTTACCCCATACAACAACCAGATTTTCCTAGGTGACTTCAACATTCACTGGAATGACACTAAGGATCCACTAGTGAATTGCTTTCAGGCTTTCCTCCAGGACCTCAACCTGACCCAAGTCTGTAATCGTCCTACTCATATAAAATGGGCCATCTTAGACTTAATCATAGCCAAGGAAAATACCATACTATTGGATTCCTATTTCACCCTGCGACTGGACCGATCATCACTGCATCACCTTCTCCATTGTTGTAAAGGCAACTATCCACAAAGGCCAGCCTGTGAAAGCTAAACATTGGATCAGAAACACCTCAATCTCAATCCAGACATGATATCTGCCACCAGCCTTAACCTCCTGTCTCCTCCCACTGATATGGTTGATGCTCAAGACCTCACTAAGCACTACCTTAGCTCTATGTCTAACATCATGGACTCCATTGCCCCCAAACAACTAAAGAGAGTCCCGATAAGTAAAACCAATACCTGGTTCAACTGTAGCCTTAATGAGGAACGCCGTGCCCTTAGACTTGCAGAAAGAGTGTGGAGACAGACCCCATCTCTTTCAAACCTTAAACTGTTGCGTAAAAAAGAAGGAACTACAATAGGTGCATCAGAAATGCCAAATCAACATTTTTCCGTCAGCAACTGGACACAGCCTTCAACCGTCCAAAAAAACTCTTTGAACTAGTGAAACAAGAAACTAATGGAAAGCGTAAATCCTCCACATCTGACACTACAACCCTACCTAATTGTCAAACATTTTCCTCCTTTTTTTCTGATAAAACTAAGTCAATTGACAATGAGCTCTGCATTGCTGTGAATTGTTTACTGCCTGAAACCCAGTCACAATGCACCTCCACCTCGCACCTTCTCTTTAAACCTAAAAACAATGCCTCGTGGTCCATCTTTCAGACATTTGAGGACACTGACATCTCAAAACTACTGTCTTCCACTAAACTTTCCAACCACTTCAATGACCCTCTCCCCTCCAAATTCCTCAAGGAAACTTCACACCTCCTGATACCCCTATGGACCAGAATTATCAACGCCTTTCTTACGCAAGGCACCATGCTGGAATGTCTAAAAAGTGGACAAGTCACACCTATACTAAAAAAGCCAGACGCGAACCTCTCTAATCCCAACAATTTTCGCCCCATTTCGAGCATCCTAACCTTAGCCAAGCTCCTGTAAAAATGTGTTCTTAACAACTCTGAAATCACATTGACCAGCACCAACTCCTCGACCACTGCCAATCTGGTTTCAGACTAGGTCACAGTACTGAAACCGCCATGGTCCACATTGTCGACGATGCTTTACGCTTTCTTGATCATAATGAATCCTTTCTTTTAATCCTTCTTGACCTATCATCAGCGTTTGACACAGTCAAACATGAAACCCTCCTGAACCTCTTAGAACTTAGGATGGGTCTCTCTGGTACTGTCTTAAAATGGTTCTGCTCATTCCTACAAAACAGATCTCAACGAGTCCTAATCAATCATGACTTATCCGATCAGACACTGGTCACTATCGGCGTTCCCCAAGGTTCTTCACTTTTGCCCACCCTGTTTAATCTTTACATGGAACCCCTGACTGAAATCCTCAAACACTCCAACATCTCCTACCATATGTACGCTGATGATACGCAATTGTACATGAAGATTACCTCTCTTAACGACATCAGCACTCTCAATAACATCTTGAACAAAACTCAACACTGGTTAACACTTAACCACCTCAATCTTAACTCCCTCAAAACTGAATTCCTATTAATCTCGCCTCCCAACACCACCTCTAACATCAAAGGCTGGCTCCCATTACTCACCGCCTTGATCTGTACCCCACATATTGTTGATTCAGCAAAATCCCTAGGAATAACACTAGACAACAACCTCTCCATGATGAATCACATCAGCTCCACAACCAGAGCGGCCAATTTCCATCTCCACAGTTTAAGAAAACTAAAGCCTTTCCTGCCCAATGCAGATCTCAAGATGGCCGTTCAGGCTCTTGTGATCTCCAAACTTGACTATGAGAATGCTACCCTTGTTGGCCTACCGAAAATAAAACTAGCACCGTTGAGGGCTACCCTCCATGCTGCTGCACGGCTCATCACAGGCGTAAAGAAAAATGATCACATCACCCCAGCCCTCCACTCTCTGAACTGGCTACCTTATGAATCTAGGCTCCACCTAAAAATAGCATGCATGACATACAAAGCCATCCACCACAACACTCCTCGCTACCTGGCTCAGAAACTGGTGCTATCCGGAAGGAATAGAGCTTCTCGTAGTACATGCTCCCTACTGCTGAAACCCCCAAAATTTCACAAAAAGAAAACCTATAATATGGAATTGCCCCAAGAATTTGGAACTCTCTTCCCCCAGAGTTCAGGACCATCCCTTCATTCGTTCTTTTCAAAAACGAAGTAAAAATGAGACTGCTGAATAATGTCCTTCCTATCTGAGGTGACTATCCATGACAATTTGATTTCTTTGCTGGTGTTTTCACTATGTCTCTTTGTATTATCTTTTCATGCTGTATTTTCTATATTTTGCTCCTTGTATATTTAATGCTATTTATTAGGTTGCACAGCGCTCTGACACCAACATTTTGGTCATGTTCGCGCTTTATAAAACTTTATAAATAAAATAAAAAATAAAAAGACATATACTGCTGGTGGTGGTAGTGTTGTGGACAGTGGACGCAACCATGTCACCCCAGCCAGTGGGGAAGGTCTCGGAAATATAGCTTGTGACGTCCCCCCCTGTAAGCGTGTGCGGAGTGGGCTGGCCCGGCGTACGCCAGGCCAGCGTAGGGGTGTGAATAAAAAGCACGTAGCTCTGGGCGTGGTTCTCTTCCGGAATGCCCAACGTGTCTGCCAGGGCAGCGCCTCCCAACCCGCCACGAGGCCGACACCGTCGCCGTGAGCGGTGTGGCCGCGATCCTGTGCGCCTGCCGCAGCCCGGGCCGCTGGTCCATGAACCAGTCCCATCCGCCCCTGTGCATCCAGGAGTCACTGCTCACCTGCCGACACCGGCGTGTCTCCAAGAGGGCCCACCACGTGCCGGTGCTCGCACCAATCCAGAGGCCCTCGACCTTGGCAGCCTCCTCAGACCATCACGGCCTCCGCGGGCAAGGCTCGCAGTACTCCTTTGTCGTTGACGTACTCCACCGGCATACACAGCGGACAAGTAGGTCACACATTTGGAACTGAGTCTTGATTACACAATGGCAGAGTACACATGTTAATACTGGAGGTGATAAACTCCTCACTCAAGACAGCCATTGTGCCATCCCAATGGAAACATGCAAGGGTCAGGGCACTGCTAAAAAACCAAGCCTTGACCCAGAAAACTGGGGAAATTATTGACCTATTTCCTTACTACCGGGAATAAGTAAGCTAGCTGAGAAATATATTAATTCTATTTTATCAGCTTTCCTGGAAAACAACAAGGGTCTCCATCCTACACAGACCGGATTCAGACCCCAACAGGGCACAGAAACTGCTCTTTTGGCTGTAGTAGAGGAAACAAGGAAGACTCTTGATAATGGAGGCTGCGCTGCCATTTTATTAATGGATCTCAGCGCAGCCTTCGATACTGTCAATCATCATTTAATGATTCAAAGACTTGGAGAGGCCGGTGTGACTGGATCAGCCCTAAAATGGCTCCAGTCTTTCCTACTAAACAGGGTTTTCACAGTTTTTGAAGACGAATATTCCTCAAAACAAATTCCTTTGAAATGTGGGGTTCCTCCCTTAGCCCCACCATGTTCAATGTGTACATGCGATCGTTAGCTGAAATAGTATGTCCTTTCGGGGTTCATATCGTGACTTATGCGGACGACACGCAGTTAGTCATCTCTATGAAACAAAACAATCAACATGAACTCGATTTATTCACCTGTCTAGAGAAAGTCTTTGATTGGATGAATCATTCCTTTTGAAACTTAACGGATCAAAGACTGAACTTATGTTGCTGGGGAAGTCTGCTCCCGAAATATTGACCACCTTTGGCCTAGCGTCTTAGGTCCCCCCGGCCCCCAGAAAACAAATTAAAAGTCTTGGGGCTTGGCTTGACTGCAACCTTGATTTTAAGGCTCAAGCGCGCACAGTTGCAGCTTGCTGTTACAGCCTCCTAAGAATGGTTAGAAAAATACTTCCCTTGTTACCTTTTACAGCTAGACGGGTGTTGGTCCAAGCCCTTATCTTATCAAGATTGGACTATGCTAACGCTTTGTACCTGGGAGCCCCGCAGGACACCATTAAAATTCTTCAAACTGCACAAAATTGTGCAGCTCGCATGCTGATGAATATTCCCAAACGCTCCTCGGCAAAACCCGCACTCGCTACTTTACATTGGCTCCCTGTTCAGGAAAGAATCCAATTTAAGTCCCTATGTATCACCCACAAGCTACTCTCTGGCAAGGGCTCTTCCTTAATCTGCTCCTGGATTCAACCGTATGTGCCTACTAGGGCCCTTAGATCTAACAACAAAGGTTTAGTCTTAGTTCCTAAGATTAAACGATCACGTAGTGGAGGCCGACTGTTTACGTCTAATGCATCCAAACTCTGGAACGGTCTTCCCCTCCACATACGTTCTGAACCGGATTATCTCAAGTTCAGAAAACTGTTGAAAACCTTCCTCTTTCCATAACTTCATTGCTATTACAGTTCTCTAGGGTGTCATAGCGCTAGGATGCCTCCGGGTAGCCATGCGCTCTATAAGTGCTCCTTCATTCAATGCAGAGTTTAAATCAGTATACTCCCTTCGATGTGGTGCCACCAACTCTGTGCATAGCATTCCGACCACACGTGTCTATGGGCCCTTGTTGACCGCTGCCTCCGGCCTACACTGCGGTCCAGCAGGCCTCACACCAATCCAATACAGTCCGTAACAGGCAGGACACGGCATCGTCGCTGGCTAAACACCCGCTCAGCTCTAGTGCCTCCCCCTCCGTCAACCAGGAATCTTCTCCACATGCCATTTCAACTCCGTGTGTTAGAGATCCAGGAGGAGCTGGCTGCACAGCGGTTGCCCCGCGCTGACCGCTTTCTCCGGCACCCACTGCGGTCGAGTAGGACACACAATTGGAACTGAGTCTTGATTTGTTCATTGCAGACTTCATATCATTGTACAGGCCTCATCGCAGACTGCATCCACTTCCGGCTCTGGTGCCACTGACTCTGTGCCACGGGAGTCATGGACACTCTCTGGTTGAACTCTGGTGGCGTCTGAGTCTATGGCCTGGGGGTTGTCTTCATCATCATGTAGCTGATACTGACATCGTGGGAAAAAGGAGACTGTAGCATTCAACTCCTCCATATTGCCTGTTTCTGCTTGCGTCTGCCCTCTGCATCATGCCCTGGATGGACACCTTCCACTGTCCCCCGTAACACTCTGCGACACTCTCCTTGGACATCAACGTGGGCCCGCTCAGCTCTCGTGGCCCTACCTCAGTGCATCGCAAGTCACCGTCCCGTGGCGGTGTGCCCAGTGCCGGCCGCTGTGCATCCGGGGCCACCAACTCTGTGCAGCTCAAGTCATGGAACCTTGCTGTTTGTATTTTGAACTTCTGATTGTCTGATCACTGTTGTAGTTGTTGCCAGCACCAACCAACCGCTGAGGGGTGGCTTACACTACCCAACACCCATCCAGCACAGGCGTCACTGGACGTGTGACCCTGGCAATAAAAGGTGCCGGGCGCACGTGCCCGTAGCCAGTTCCACGGATAATCTCAGTGTGTCCGTGTGGTCATTATGTATGCATGAGGGCCCCGGGCCATACCACATTACGTTGTGCTGTGTACAGTGGGCGCAACCTTGTCACCTCAGGCAGTGGGGTAGCCCTGGAACATGTAGCTGTGTCGGACCCGTCTGTGAGCGTGAGGGAGTGGACCTGCGCACGGCAGTACGGCGTAGGGGTGTGGTCATTCAACACGTGGCTCTGGGCGTTGTTAAGTTTAGGCCTTGACAGGGAAGTAACTAATGCGTGTGTCTCAGGTGTAGTGTCGGCGCCACACGTCACGCAATATTCAATGTTGCCATGTAGCATGCACCGGGAGTACAGGCTCGGCCGAGGGGTAAATGAGGGTGCGAAGGCCCGCTCGGGGTCAGGGATCAGACATGCCAACTGTTGTGTGTGTCGCTATTTCCGCAGCATAAGCCAAAGGTCTACCCTCAACCGCATGGCGAGTTCAGCCAGGCATGTACTCTACATCTATGTCCGCCCTGTCCTTACCATTGGCCTACACACACGTGTCTGTCCACCTTCAGCGCACGACATCATTGTGTCGTTGTCAGGCTTGTGGACATGCGCAGACAGGCATGACAATAGTGTGCCGTAGGGGTGCAAGTGATGCAACCGCGCTGCGCACTCTAGTGAACATGCTCGGGGGGAGGGAGGAGCGGCATTGAGGCTACGTAATACACATTGATGCCGCTCATTTGCAACAAGCAGTACATGTCATGCAGGAATCACAAAGTCACACATATCACACACCAATGAACCAGTGAGCCTGCCAACACATCATGCCGAACCAACTATTGACTCATGTCTCTCTGCACTGTCACAGGTGACCAAGGATATGCACTCTGCGCTTGGATGATGACACCCTCCGAGCCCCAAACACACATTCCCAGAGGCAGTACAATGCGGCCCACAAACGCACCAGGGGCATCGTGGAACGCACATTTGGCGTGTTGAAGTCACGTTTCAGGTGCCTGGACGTCACAGGTGGAAGGCTCCTGTACAGCTCAGACATCGTGTGCAAGATGATCGTTGCATGTTGTGTGTTGCACAACATATGTGTACGCAGCAAGGCACCATGGATACAAGTGCCAGATGCACCGGACGATGATGATGGAGATGAGGCAGGTGGACCACACCCCACTGCAGCCGCAGCAGAAATAGCCCGTAGGAACACCATCATTGACACTTTCTTCACATGAGCACGTCACATTGTGGCAGTCCTTGGCAGTAATGGGACAGTACAAAATGACCACATGCACAGCATGTGCAAATAAATGCATTCGAAGAACACTATCCCTGAGTGCATGTCTCTCATCTGTACAGGCACATCACTCAGACAAGTGTGAGTGCGACATGTATTGCTGACAATTTTGTGATTTGTTCATGTATGGTGGGTGTGTCACTTCTGTGCAGAGAGGCTATTTAGGGTGTCACGTATTCGAACTGCCAGTTCTGTGTGTCGCAGTTAGTAGGGAATCCCACTCTTCGGCATTTCACATGTGTCCAGATTCATTCCATTTTGGCTGCCATTTGTGTCCTACAGGTGACAACAGGTCTCCTTTTGGGGTCAGATATGTACCACCATGATGCAGGGATGCCCCCTGTGACTCAGGTCCCACAACATGGGCAACATGTACGTAAGCGGGAGTCACTGCCCCTACATTCGCCCACGCTTTCATAATTGATTGATCATGGTCATGACACGTCTGTGTGCAGGAGGGGTTGCTTGTCCCTCTGCAATGTGAGGGGGAGATGCGGTTTCACTATGTGTTACATGCATGTTTCAGCATTTGCGCAGTTTACATGCAGACTGCATGTCAATGTACATTGTGACTGTGGGGAGATGCCTATTTGATGCGGGACGATGCTCATTTGTTCTACATCACGGATGTGGGGTTGTGCTCGTACATTGTCATCTCACCGTTTTTTTACTCTGCTTTTATTGTGCATTTTCCCGCATGACGCATGGCAATTGCAGGCCTCTCACTGGTTATCGCTGATTTTTGTATCGCGATTGGACTCATCGCTACTATTTTCGCGTCCGTGTTTCGCGTTTTTTCTGCGTCGTGTTAGTTTTAACACGTTCATTTGACACGTTATCGTTGGACTATCGCATGGGGCCGCCGTGTTGTGAATTCCATGTTAACACGGAGTTGTTTTCCCGCGATAGACTGCGATGTGAAGAGTTGCGTTAAACTAATTTTGCTGTAGTTATCACACGTTCTTGAGAATATGCCCCCTTGTGTCTTGAAAGCAGCCTAGATGTGACATTTGAAAGAGAACAAACCCAAACTAGTTCTGAAACCTTGGATCTACATTCCTCATCGGGAAAATGTGGAGTCCCGATCACCATACATTGTTCCAGTAACACGTTATCCTTCACCAAGGAGTGCGCCTTTAAAGTTGGTTTGCTGTGTAACCAGGTCTGATGCCTGCTTGATAGCCAGTTTCTAAGTAGTGAGGGGACATACCGTGCAGTATGCACTTACCTCTGGAAGAGCTGAGAATCCTAAAAAGCCTAGTAGTCTGCCTGCCTCTAAGAGAGGGAAGGAGTGTGCTTGGCCCTGCAGGAGGAGAGACTGCCAAGAGTGGCCCAGCATTTCTGAGTGAGTGTAGCGCCCAGAGGATGCAGACAAACAAAAGAGTGCGAGCCAGGAGTGACCTGTGCTACACAGGGTTCCCCATCGTCTCTCCGCTCAGTACCCTAGCGAACTGTATCATGCCTGCACCATAGCAAAGATTCCTGTCTTGCCCAGCAGTCCATCATGAGCTTGTGATACGGGTGCTGGTACTGTTACTGTCGGCAGAGGGAATGAAAGCAGAGTCACTGCCGAAGTGGGATATTAGGATCGACATGGAGGCCGCAGATGCAGTAGAGGCATAATTGTGAAGAAACCCGGCAAGGAGGCCACAGCTACCATGTCTGATCACCGGTCTGTAGCCAGCCACGAGGGCCACTACTGCTGGTCAACACCACAAACCCTGACCTGGACATGGGTGCAGCTGCAGGCCACACAAAGGACCAGTGCTATACCTGTGGGTACAGTCCCACATCTACCATACAACTTGAACTGTAATGTAACCAAAAGCAGGAAAAAGCGGGTCATATTCCCCCCCCCCCCGTAAGGGGACAAAAGCCGATGCACGTGGGCAAGCCTGTTAAGCTCCTTAAGACTTTTTAGCCAGGGATTGAAAAAGACACTTCACTAGCAAGTGAGACTACTTTGGGTTATCTGCACCTGCGAGTAATCCTTGCCTGCTCAGTATAGCATTGGGAACTGCAGAGACAGAAACTAGACCATAGTGGCACTACAACCCTATATTATATTCTCATTGTGTTGGGTAGTATTTAGTTTTGCTGTGTGATTAAAGTGTTTTCTTTTTCCATAACAGATAAGCACTGGGCTGCATTGAATTTTGTTTTCTGTTGTTTCACTGTTGAGTCTTGAGCTCTGCCCCCTATACTAACTCTCTAAGAAGCCTGTCAATGCTTGCCTTCACTTCCACTGAGAGTCAAGTGCAGAAAGGATTGTACTTGCCCTAATTAGAAAAGCCATACTGGGACAAACCCCAAGATACCAGTGGCAAACATCCTCAACCACCACGAATGTGACCCATTAGCCCCGTATGCAATATGGCCCTGCCAAACAGGGTCTGGCACTAGCATAATTTGCATTTTCCTTCCAGAATACAGCTCAACCATAACAAAAGGAACAAAACTAAATCCACTGTTGTACACTTGAGAAATAACATCTACCATTCTGTAGAATTGTATGGGGTCATTTAGTGTTTGGTGAGGCAAGAGTGTCACCATTAATTTGAGAATCTCTCGTTCCACCAAGCATGTGGTTCCCAAACCTCATTAATAAGCAAGGTGGAGGAACCGCTGAATATACATCAGTGGAGACTCCGCTGGCTGCTCTGGTGGCAACTCACCCAGCTCTGCGGGACACAATATTTGTCAATAGCTCATCCATCAGAGGGTGAAAAAAGAGCACAGCCCTATATAGGGTCGACCTCCTGATGCAGAATTTTCCTGCCCAGGTCTTCAAAGCTACATGGTGTATCTGATCAAGGAAAATAAACAATGGCACCCGGGTGCATTAGATCCATTGTTTTTGTGCTTCTCAGAAATAATTCAGTTTTGCAAAAAGTGTATACACAGCAGCTGCAGAAACACTCTCTGCAAAATGATCACCGCTGGCATGGCAGGGATCTCAAAGTTGAGTAGGCAGCCCTCCACCAGGCAGGTGGTGGCTATGGCCGCTGCAGCATTGGTAGTCTCGAGGGTGGACCATTCTTCTTTAAATGAACTCCTTAGTGTATATAGGCTCACTTCTTCTCAAATGTTCTGAAATTCACTCTTTAAATTGAAATATGGTACTCCGAACATATAGTCACCCGATATATGTTGAACGGTGCATGCACCATTTATTCCTCAGACGTGAAAGTGAGCTGCTTTACTATAAATTAATTATCGAAATGTCCTGTTTTGTTGATACCATATTTATAAAGCTTACTCTGTCCACATCAAGAGACCCTTTGGAAAGCGCTGGTAACCACTCTTTAAACAATTTGATGTAATAACTACTCTTGTATTACATATCTTTGGTCATTTCATATATAATGACAGATAATTGGTAACATAAAATTCATATCAGAGTAAGCCTACCTCTGACGACAGTTCTGTCTGGAGCAATGAAGCCTAACCTTGTGGACTATTGCAACTCCCAGTATCCGGGTTATTCCCGCCTATGTCTGTTTACACCCAGTACAGAACCGAGATTGAAGGATGATTTGAAAGCATGTGATCACATCTCCTTTTACATGGAACAGATCTATTATGGTTCCCTATCATGGTCAGAGTTAAATTTCAGATTAACACTATTGCTCATTAGGCAATTCATATTGTAAACCTTGGATATTTAACCCCATAGCTGCTGAGTTTCCCCCTAGAGGCTGAGCCTTTTTTAGGTCTCGCCTATGCAGCGTGCAGCACGCAGCCCACAAACCCTTCTAAGATCTTCCAACACTGGCTACCCTAACCACTCCAGCACGTCTCCCGGTCTTGTCAACAGAATCACCTCTAGACCTTTGGTCCCCTCCCTACCAGCTCCCCAAGTAGACCATGTCACCGGTACGCCCCCAATGAACTACGATACAGGTCACGCTCACCTTTCCCGCACCGTTGAGTCCTCAACCAGCCCATCTAGCATGGCCAGCGACTCACAAACCCCCCTTAGGTCTCCCATCACTGACCACCCGAACCACTCCAGCACGTCTCCCGGCCTCGCTAACAGAATCACCCCTAGACCTTTGGTCCCCGCTCTACTAGCTCCCCAAGTAGACTATGTCACCAGTATGCCCCCAAAGACTTACGATACAAGTCCCGCTTGCCCTTCCTGCTCTCAATCCAACCCGCAAAGGGGCCCCAACATAGATCCTATGGCTTACAACACAGGCCATACTAATCCCTCCCCCCTATCACCTATTCACGTTGTCAGAACTGCTCCCGAACCACTGCCCCCTTGCCCTCTAGCACCGCCTTCTCATAGGGACATCGATTCTCTGCACGCCAGAGCTGCCAAACTAACCCAGAGCATTCATATTTACATCCTGGAGCTAATGAACCTCCTCCACCTCGCTGAACTCTCCCTCGCCAACCTTATGCCCTTGCCAAACGCCATCCCCCCACATTTGACAGAGCTCTCTAAACAACCTCTTCCGCTATCCTTGAGACATCTTCGCCCCCGCAAACACCCATGCCACTTCTCAGAGGAAGAAACCGGTGCTCTTGTCCTATCCTACAACCCTACCTTTGCCACCCCAAGTCCACTAGATCTCACTGAAATGGAAATCCTCACCATCCTCCGAGACCACAACTCTACCCCAGCTATCCCTCATCCTTTAGATGCAAAGGCCGAACACGCCATCTGCACGGTCACTATCAACCCCAACAGACCAGCTACCCTCCGCAACAGATTTATGGTCAAGAGTAATCTAGCGCCTGTTCACCTGTCCGCCCAGACCCCGAACCTCCTTCCAAATCCTCTCTATCTGCTCTTTTAATTAACTGCCGATCGGCAGCTAAGCACGCCGCGTATATTGCTGATCTCATCCTTTTCAAAAATTTCGACTTAGCGATCCTTACAGAATCATGGCTCAACGAATCCTCATCTCCACACCTGGACCTCCTAGTCCCTCCTAACTACAACATCGCAAGGCTAGACAGACAATCTAACAAGAAAGGAGGAGGCATCGCCTGCATCTACCGCTCTAACCTTGTGATCACGGAACTTCTGGCGGACACCACTGAATCCTGCGAATACCTTTCCCTCGCTATTCACAGCAACTCCACCCTACTGTGCAACCTGCACATCTTTTACCACCCCCCAGGCATGAACGACTCCTTCACCGACCACCTCATGGAAATCATCACAGCTAAGAGTTCCAATAATGCCAAAGATATTTTCCTTGGTGACTTTAACTTGCACTGGAACGATCCAAAGGATTCACATGTCAACGCCATCAAGGACCTTCTGGCCGATCAAGCCCTGACCCAAGCCTGCTCACTACCAACTCACTCAAAAGGGGCCACTATTGACTGGATTATTTCCAAAGAATCAACAGTCAAGCTTATCTCTATAGACCCATGCGACTGGTCTGACCACCACGCCATCACCTTCCTCCTACCGGGCACCCACAAAACAAGGGCACCGCAACCAGTGATTCCTAAACGCTGGATCAGAGACACTAAGAACCTAGACCGCAGGGAACCTGAGGCTCGCTGCAAATCCGACCTCCCCCCCCCTCGCATATCACAACAGTCAGCGGCCTTAACGATCACTACTCGGCGACTATTTCGAACAGCCTGGATGATCTAGCCCCACTAAAGCTGAAAAGAACCCAAATCAAAGACAGAAATCCCTGGTTCACGGGATCCCTTAACAACGAGAGGCGAGTCCTCCGACAAGCTGAAAGATCCTGGAGGCAGCACCCCTCTGCCGCACATCTAAAACTCCTCCGCCAGGCCAGAAACTCCTACAACAGGAACATACTCAAGTCTAAAAAAGAATTCTTCAGAACTGCACTAGAGAAGGCCAAGAACAGGCCCCAAAAGCTCTTCGAACTGGTCAAACACCAATCTAATAAATTGGCCAAAACTTCAAAAGAAACCCCAAGTCTCTTATATCCTCAGAGGAATTCTCCTCCTTCTCGCTGACAAAATCTCAGCCCTTGGAAACTAACTAAACTCCATCACATACCCTCAAACACCTCTCGACCCGCCTCCTCCAGCCACATCGCCCCCACTGGTTCCACCCAAAAACAATGCTCACTGGACTGACTTCAAACTCTATGACGACGACTCAGTGGCCAAAATCCTATCCTCCCTAAAGCCTAACAACCACTTTAATGACCCGCTCCCTTCCAACTGCCTAGCTGCCTAGCTGCCGTCGCACAATCCATTATTCCTAGCTGGACTACAATAATTAACGCCTCTCTCCGGCAGGGAATGATGCCCGACTCTCTAAAAGCCGGCCAAGTCCTCCCCATTCTGAAAAAGCCGTCGCTAGATCCAGCCTCCCCTGACAACTTCAGACCCATCTCCAACATCCCCTCTTAGCCAAAGTGATGGAGAAATGTGTGCAGCAGCAACTAAGTCAACACATCAACAACTTCCACCTGCTCGATGACTTCCAATCCGGATTTAGACCAGGGCACAGCACCGAAACCACTATGCTCCACATCGTTGATGATGCTCTCCGGGCCCTTGACCTGGGCAAGGCCTGTCTCATAATCCTCCTAGACCTATCCTCGGCCTTCGACACGGTCAACCATGAGAAACTACTCGAACGCCTCAAATTCAGGATGGGTTTGGATGGCACTGTTCTAGAATGATTCAGGTCCTTCCTCCAAAACCGGTCCCAGAGATTCCTTGTCAACAGCAACCTATCTGCACCATCCCCGGTCACGGTTGGAGTCCCTCAAGGATCAACTACGTCCCCCACCCTCTTCAATCTTTACCTGGAACCGCTCACCGAAGTACTACGCACTGCCAATATCTCCTATCACATGTACGCTGATGACACTCAGATCTACATCAAAACCTCATCTCTCGCAGAGATCCTCTCCCTGAACGAAGCCTTGAAACTCACTGTCCAATGGCTCGCATCCAATCAACTCAAACTCAACGCAAAGAAAACTGAATTTCTCCTGATCGGCCCGCCCAATACCAACCTTGAGATTCAATCATGGATTAAGGCTATTACAGCCTTGAATTGCCCACCAACCATCGTGGATTCAGCCAAATCCCTGGGAATCACCCTCGATAGCAACCTGAACATGCGGGACTACATCAATTCAATGGCCAAATCAGCTAGATTCCACCTGAGCTACCTTAGGAAACTGAAACCCTTCCTCGATGCTCCCGACCTAAAAATGGCAGTCCAAGCACTTGTCATCTCTAGACTGGAATATGGCTGTTCTACCCTCTCGGGTCTACCCAAGATCTCCCTGGCACCTCTAAAAGCCTGCCTCAATGCGGCCGCCAGACTACTCACCGACACAAGGAAATACGACCATATTTCCCCACACTTGAAAGCTCTCAACTGGCTTCCCTTGGAGGCAAGAATACAGCTCAAAGTAGCATGCATCACGCACAAAGCCTTATACTCTAACTCTCCTGCATAGCTGAGGCAGAAACTTGTGATCTCCGGAGGAATCAGAAACTCCCGATCTGCCAGAGACCTCTTGCTCCAACCTGCACGCTTTCGGAAGAAAAAAACTTACAACCGGGCTTTCTCCGGGGCTGCTCCAAGAATATGGAACTCTCTCCCACCGGACATCAGAAGAATCCCCTCTCTGACTCGCTTCAAAAAGGATGCCAAAACATTCCTTATGGGTAAATTTCTCGCTTAAACTTTGCCTCTACCACCACTACGGCCCTGATCTATGGCCATCTATTGCCTCCCTTCGGATTATCTAGCTCACCCCATCAGAAACTGGGGGCCTTGTCGCGAACATTGGTTAACGTAATCTGTAAATATGTTACCTCGTTCCTGAGTATTTGGATATTTAATCTGTAAATACATGCCCTATCTCCCTTGTGTACCCTGCACCTTGCCCTCTCTCATTCAATCCGCAACTGGATGATGGTATGCCTATTCTGTACATGGCTATGTTTTCCTGTAAAGCGCTCTGATACCCTAACGGGTCAAGTTCGCGCTCTATAAAACTCATAAAATAAATAAATAAAAATAGGTAAAAAGACCTTTTGTAATCGATTCGGCTTTTCAGCCAAAAACGTGCACGAGTTCCATTGCCTTCAATGGCAACGCATGTACGTTTGGCGATTCACTTGCGGGAGCGAGCAGCTGGCGCCATATGGTAGCAATTATAGCTCCTGGCGCCGCTCGCTCCCGCAAGGGAATCGCGCAGGTCCCCTCCTCTTCCCCCCACTGCTGCAGTGCGAGGCGCGAGCGCGCTTGTTAAAACTGCCTCCATTTCTCTAAACCCTTCTTACTACCTCTCTGCCCCTTAACGTTCTACTCTTTAGCAGGAACATTTTGCATGCTGGAACTTGTGGGCCAATAGGAGCAACAATATAAGTACAAGCGACCAAATGCACCGTGCTGCCATGCAAGGACTCTTCCCCGACCCACAGCTGACTGACAATCAACCTCACCCCGAGCCTCGAGAGAGAAGTCCCTCAGACACCGCCGCACTGATTCCACCTCTGCCATCCCACGCCAAATACAGCATGCCAGGATTCGGTACGTGATTACTGCTGCCTAGCTCTGATTAACTGACTGCTCAAACAAACAAGTTGACCGCGGATGTAGACAACAGAGCGGCATTCAGGTGGCCGCACCTCCTTTGCATAACGACGTTAACTTTACTTTGTCCAAACGAAGACTAGAAGTTAACATTTAAAAGTAAAAAATTCAAAGAAACATATCTTCGAAATCGCAATGGGAATAATTTGAGTTTTAGTAACCTTTGAGCTCGTAATACCAAACGATAATTTTACTCTCGATAGTGCTACCCAACAATAATTTTGTGAAAACTGAAAGAGCCATCGGCAAAAATTCCTAAACCTTAACCGAAAGCTCCCGTTTGTGAAACCACTTTCAGAACGTAGATCTCAGGTAATAGCGAGGACTTTAATTATCCAACGTATGTCATCGCGCGTGTGTGTGAGACTATGCCACGTAGGTGCCACTTTTGTGTAAAGTTTTTTATTTTTGCAGATTTATATAGCGCGAACTGGACCCGAAGGTATTAGAGCGCTTTACATAAGCACCGGTTACGTTACACAATTGCCACTCTGCCCTTCCGCTCACGTGCACGCTGTCATGGAGCGCAGCCAGGGCTGGTGGTACCGCCTATTATTGATTGTGGCGCCTTAAAACACGGATTCTTTGTGCTGCTCCTTAAGAAATACTGACACAGAATCCCCTCTTTGAGATGCGTATTCCTCTGCCGCCGGTTCCAACTGTCCTTTCCAACCCCCACCCCCGTGTCACGTAATGACATCACACAATGGACAGAATACTACAATGTGCAGCGCACTCATGCTGTGTTGCTGGGGGCATAGTTTGGCATTTTGCTGCCACTGACTGCCTTATACCTGTAATTGCTGTCGAAGCAAGCACTATGGAGACTGCCCTGATAGCCCAGCAGTACCTCTGTTTCGCCATGCCACTGATTTTTTTTTTTTTTTATTGTTTTTATTGATTTTACAAAACAGTGAGCCAGACAGCGTAGAGTAATAGAAGGATATATAAGCACATGGCATAGTATCACATGTGTACGACCAGTGTAGAATATTATACCTTTACAGCGTCGGACATCCATGAGTGTCCCCGTATAACGACACATAGTGGTCCAGAATCATTAAAGTAGATTTCTAACGGCATGTCAATACAGATTATTCTCAGCATTCTCACCTACATCAGGAGTTTAGCTAAGCAGATGATAATTTGTCAAAGCTATTATTATTCAATACAATTATAACATCCTAACAAAAACTGTTCCCCAACCTCCCCTCCCCGCCATGCCACTCATATGAGTGACCAGGACCAGCAGACCTCTGCCAGGTAAGAAAGGGCATTCAGCGAGCATATGTTAAGTTCTGGTGTTATGTACATTTGCTGATGAGGATAGAATGGGAGAAAGAGTTTCAAATGTGTGTTCATTCTTTTAACTGAAGCAGTGTGGGGCCTGTTGTTTTCCTCCTTCACCTCAGTAAGTCTGCATTTCACCTGCTTATAGAGTCTTTTGGCTGTGAGGAAGAGCAGTTTTCCACCAGAGATCCCAGGAGAAGAGACTGGTGGTTCGCACGCCCCAATGGGTGGTTGCTCTCTGCTCGATCAATTTCTTGCCACTTTTTCTGTGTACTTTTGGGACACCTGCTTTTCTTGTTAGCTGCCTGGAGTTTTGCTGCTGCAACCAGTAGACCTGAGAGGACTTATGTGGTTATCTGGTAATATAATCTTTAATTTGATTCTGAGGCCCTCACTATACGCTACTGCTCTGACACTTGGCTTGCTACTGGCCATGTTATACTTCTCAACAGAGGAAGGTGTGTGCACACTGCAATCTGCCACCGTATGTGATTCCACTAATTTTGAAATGTATGCTCCTAACATTTTTGAAAATTAAGTCCTATAACTATGGTGGCCACTCTACGCCATGTTACTCCAGACACTGTTTCTAGTCCTGTGCTTCTCACACTTAAATAACGGATATCACGTGTTAGTTTAATTAGGTCCACTGACACTAAGACTACAATACCCAGAATGCATTACGTTGTCCAGCCTCTCACTCTCTTTATTAAAGCAGCAACGCATTTGGCGTCAATTTTGTTGGTTATTTATTTTTAGTGTATTGTTTTAGGTTTTTCAAGGGGGCACCTTTAATCACTGGAAACGCGAACAGTGTAAAACTCTGCAGTGTCGCCGTTCAGATAGTGATGCACAGACAGGTGCCACGGCGCGAGAATAGGAGCCCCGCCCCCGGAGCTGTGCACTATTTATATTTGGTGCAGAGGGTTGTGTAGAGTGGCAGCTTTCTGACAAAACTACAGGTGTCCAGTGCATCTCCTTTAAGTCTTTGGTGTGTTCTCATTGTCGCTTACATTTGTTGAATGTCTGTTTTGGTAGACGTCGTGCTTTAAGAGAGGAAACTGATGTGGTAGTACTTTGGTGCAGCTTTGGATCCATTTCCCTGTCTTACTAACCCTTCTTTACCTCTCTACTTTCTGTCTGCCTCCCATTAACTTACTCTTAGATCCTGTTTGTTTTGCCTCTCTACCTCCCACCTCTACTCACATTTGCCTCCTTCATCTCTCCCTCTTCCTCTCTTGTTGTAAGTTAACTCTCTTTACCTGACCAGAGACTAAATCCCTGCCCTTCTCTCTAACTTACTCCTCTACATACCACACTCTGTGACTGTCACTTCTCTATACCACCCAATACATTTCTTTCTCTGTCGCACCTTTCTGTCCCATGTCTCATTCCTTTACCTAAACACTCCCTTTTTACCTGTCTATTTTTACATGGCTACGTACCTACCACACTATTGCTCTACCTTTAAACTCTCTCTGTACGTCACACCTCTCTTTCAATAAACCTCAGTGCCCCACAGCATTTACCTCAACTTGCCACCTCTCTCCGATCCTACCTCTAGCTCTCAGTCAGCTCTCTGCCCCTCTCTTCTCCTCAAGTGCCTCTCTCTCTCTCTCTCTCTCTCTCTCTACTTTCTCTTCTTTCTGCATCTTGCTGCTCTGTTTGCATCTCATCCCCCTTCATTTCTCTTCCATTTACTTCACCTCCCTCTTAATTTCATCTCTCTTTATCTTACCTTTTCTATCATTTTTGCCATCTATACCTTACCTTTCTCTACCTTTCGCATGTCTCTTTCTACCTCACCATTATCTTTCATTTCTCTCTCTGCCTCACAACTCACTGCCTCATCTCGCTCTTCCCCACCTCTCATACACTATCTAGCCTCTCAATTTACCTCACCTATTGGCCTTCTATGTCTCTCTTTTTATTAATGTCCTCTTTCCCTCACCTTTCCCATTATTTTATTTCTTTCTCTCTACAAAGCTCTCTCTACCTCTTCCACTCCATCTATCACTCCCTTTCTATCTCATTCACTGTTTCCGTTCACTCTCTCTGCTTCCGATGTCTCGCTCGTTTAATACATCTGTCTTACCTCTGTCTCTCTCTCCCTATTTCACCATTCTACACTTCTCCCTCGCCCTTCCTCTGTATTTGCCTCATCTCTCTACCTCATCTGCACCTCTTTTCTCTCTACTTCTCATATATTTCTATTTTTCATCCCACCGGCTCTACCTGCCTCTCTGCCTCGCTACTTTGTTTACCTGACCTGTCATTCTGTGCTTCACCTTTCTATTTGTGCTATCTCATTATAACTCACCTCTCTTCCTATCTTATTTCTCTCTAGACCTTGCCCCTCGGGTTGGCACCTTTCTTACCAGCCTACATTTAAAACTGCATGCCAGACCTCTAAAAACAAGCATTGGCATAGCCAATAGGTCTCGTCTTTGGGACCTTATAAGTTTTTAGCTATGCAACAGTTGATGTTATTGCACCAAGGATATTGTGCTGCATAACTAAATACTTATAAGGTCCCAAAATACCCAATAGGTCTTGCCTTTGGGACCTTATACGCTTTTAGCCGTGCAACGGTTGATGTTATTGCACCAAGGATATTGTGCTGCATAACTAAATACTTATAAGGTCCCAAAAGCGAGACCTATTGGCTATGCCAATGCTTGTTTTAAATTACAGCCACTTTGCGCTTAAGCCTTCATAACTTCGTTTACACAGTCCTGGCTACATTTGCAACCTTTTTTCCCACATATTGGGGTTTCTAAATTTACTCAGGGTTTGTGGATTCCCTGCAGGAACCAAAGAAATAGTCAAAATATATAGCAAAAATGTATCTTTTGAGGGGAAAAGGACAAGAGTGCTGTGAAAGAAAGCAAATGTGCTTATTTTTCTAAAAACAGCATGAACAAAAGGGTTACTCTGTTAATACCTACCTACTTGAAATTTGTGGTGGAAACAGGCATGAAACCCATGGATGAACTCAAAAAGCTATACATTTTTGAAAGCTAGACAAAATTCTGAATTCAGCATGAGGTGAATTATGTAGGTCGATCGTGGTTTTCCTATTAACACTGCTTTCCTATAAACACTGTGGAAGTTGAACGTAAATTTAACCTCATATTAATATAGAAACGTGCTTTAACATTAACATGGAAAATGCATATCAAAATAGTGGTTAGAATATGTTTTAATAGATTCTACTGCACCTGTTAGGGAGTTTCCAGAACTTCTCTTTATTGGGGAGTTCGACCTTTCCATAGGTATTCGTCTTTTGCTCCAATTTTACTTGCTGTTTTCCAAACTAACTCTTTATGGGTTCTTGCTAGGAGAAGTTAGGTCCTTTGGACTAGGATAGGGACTAATTTATTTATGGAACACACCATTATTTTGTATACTTATTCCAAATTTTCTCAATATTTTTGTAAATGGATTTATTTGACTAATCTGAATAAAAAGACAAAAATATAGACTAATCTCTCAAAGAGAAAAATGAACTTTTAAAACTTCAACATTCTCTCATTATTAAATGAACATCAAATGTTGAAGATGATGTTTATTTTATAGATGTGTTTGGGTAGTGCTCTATTCTAATGCCGTGGCAAAGATTCATCGACCCGAAGAGGCGTGGAAATTGGAGGTTCGCGTAGTAAGTTTAAAGTGGAGCTACTTATAAACTTTTTATGAGATTTCCACGCTTCCAAATCTGGTAACACACTGAATGGAGCTATAAAATACTACTCAGAAATATAATTTAAAATTCCTGATTCCTGAATCCAATGTCCAGAACTTGAAGATCCTACAAAGCAGTATTCAAAGGCGGCTGCAATTTTGAAAGTGTGAGTATCAATAGGGCATATGCATTGTGGTTGTGATTGTGCCTTTCTTCTGGTTTGAATGTTTAATTAGAATGAGTGGGTGAGGAGAAAAATAGTTGATAAGTGGTTGAAAAGGTGTTCAAAGATTTCAGACTCGTTGTAGTCGAAAGATCCTGGAATAACATAATAACTGAAAAATTGTTTGCAGAAATTTTAAGGTGTGGTGTGTGATGTACCATCACCTACACCAGTGACATAGGATTATTAAGTAGTTGTGATTGATTAATATTGATTGGTGTTAGTTGACCCTATGCAAATGGTGGGAAACTGTATTGATTTGGGTGATTTCACGCTGGTCAAGATTTCACTTGTGAATGTTGAAGATATTCTTGAATGTGTGGGGAACTTTATTTCTTTTAGTAGATCAAACAAGAAGGTGTTTTAACAGTTAATAATTATAGTTGTGTAAGTAGGAAGAAAATTGTAAAGGTGGGTGATCCTCTGCGAGGAGTGAGGTTGTGCATCATAGTGTCTCGCGCTGGGATTGGTCGTTGGTGTGTTTCGTGCTGTGATTGGTTGGTGAAGTTGTAGTGCCGTGCTGGGATTGTATTCCCTAAAAGCGAATACTGTATTTGTATTTGTTGTTAAGAACTATGAAAATAATAACTGGAATGTAATTGGTTTAACAGAGAATTGCCGTGTACGGAACAAAATCATAACATTCAGTTTAATAGTGTTGTTTCAAATTGACCTGTCATTATTAAATGTTTTAAAGATTTTAAGAATTTGGTGAGGGAAGATGTTACTATTCCAGTACGCACAGGTGAAGAGGTATGCCTGCATACATTATGACTACAGAGCATGGTTTAAGCACATGTCTTTGGCTTCACCACTGGAGTAGGATTACTGAGAAGGAGGGTGCCTTGAGTTTTCTAGATGAAGGACATGCAACACCAGGATTCATGATCATATGAAAGGAAAAGTGTACGAAATAGTGCCACCACCTAGACCTATTCAATATAAAGCATGTAATGCTTGGGAGAGAGTTGCCAGGGAAAAAGAGAGGAAAAAAGAACAGAGGAGGAAATGATGTGAATGCCTGATGGGATGAAGAGCAGTGTAGATGGAGAAAAGCTATTATAGAAGGAACTAGATTATATCCAGTGCTTACCTTGGAGGCTGCTAAGAAAGGAAAGAACAGGGGTTCCTTCTAGAAAGAAGAGGATGAGTCAGATACTCAATCAATCAATCAATCACAGAATTTGTAGAGCGCACTACTTACCCGCGAGGGTCTCAAGGCGCTGGGGAGAGAAAGGGGAGGGGGTGCTGCTACTGGTCGAACAGCCAGGTCTTGAGTAGCCTCCTGAAGGTCAGCAGGTCTTGGGTCTGTCGTAGGCTTAGTGGAAGGGTGTTCCAGGTCTTGGCGGCTAGGTGTGAGAAGGATCTGCCACCGGTGGTTGTTCTTCGAATGCGAGGGACGGTGGCGAGGGAGAGGTCGGTGGAGCGGAGCTGGCGGTTGGGGACGTAGAAGAAGAGTCGTCTGTTGAGGTAGGCTGGGCCAGTCTTGTGGAGTGCCTTGTGTGCGTGGATGAGGAGTTTGAAGGAGATTCTCCTGTTGACGGGGAGCCAGTGCAGGTTCCTCAGGTGGGGGGTGATGTGGCTGTGGCGTGGTACGTCGAGGATCAGGCGTGCGGAGGTGTTTTGTATGCGTTGCAGTCGCTTGATGAGCTTGGCCGGGGCTCCCGCGTAGAGGGCGTTCCCATAGTCGAGTCTGCTACTGACGAGGGCCTGGGTGACTGTTCTTCTTGTATCTGTCGGGATCCACCTGTAGATCTTGCGAAGCATGCGGAGGGTGTTGAAGCAGGAGGAGGAGACTGCATTGACTTGCTTGGTCATGGAGAGCGTTGAGTCGAGGATGACTCCCAGGTTGCGTGCGTGGTCGGTGGGTGTCGGGGCTGCTCCCAGCGTCGTTGGCCACCAGGAGTCGTCCCAGGCTGAGGGGTTGGAGCCGAGGATGAGGACCTCTGTCTTGTCCGTGTTCAGCTTTAGTCGGCTGATCTTCATCCAATCGGCGACGGCCTTCATTCCTTCATGGAGATTGGATTTGGCGGCGAGGGGGTCCTTGGTGAGGGAGAGGATCAGTTGAGTGGCGTAGGAGATAATGTTGAGGTCGTGCTGTCTGGCGATGAGTGCGAGCGGGGCCATGTAGATGTTGAACAGCGTTGGGCTGAGGGAAGATCCCTGGGGTACGCCGCAGATGATCTCGGAGGCTTCGGATCGGAAAGGTGGGAGGCGGACTCTCTGGGTTCTGCCATCGAGGAAGGAGGTGGTCCATTCCAGGGCCTTGTCTCGGATCCCTGCGTCGTGGAGGCGTGCGCGTAGAATGCGGTGGCAGACAGTGTCAAAGGCGGCGGAGAGGTCCAGCAGGATGAGGGCTGCAGTCTCACCGTTGTCCAGCAGGGTCCTGATGTCGTCGGTGGCGGCGATGAGGGCAGTCTCAGTGCTGTGGTTGCTGCGGAACCCTGATTGGGATGGGTCCAGGATGCTGTTTTCTTCGAGGTATCGGGTTAGCTGTTTGTTGACGATCTTCTCGATGACCTTGGCTGGGAACGGAAGCAGGGAGATGGGCTGGAAGTTCTTGAGGTCTCTCGGGTCCGCCTTGGGTTTTTTGAGTAGGGCGTTGATCTCTGCGTGTTTCCAGCTCTCTGGGAAGGTCGCGTCTCGAAGGAGAGATTGATAACGTTGCACAGGTGGGGTGCGATGGAGCTGCTGGCTTTGTTGAAGATGTGGTGCGGGAAAGGGTCTGACGGGGAGCCGGAGTGTATTGTGCTCATGGTCTTGATGGTGTCGTCGATGTTCACGCTGGCCCAGGCTGGCAAGGGGTCATGGTCGATGGTGTGCAGCGGGTCTGGTGTATCTATCTTAGATGGGGCTGTCTGGGTGTTGAAGCTGTCGTGGATGTCGGCGATCTTGCGGTGGAAGAAGGTGGCGAGGGAATCGCACAGGGCTTGCGACGGCGGGATGTCGTTGGTGTTGGAGCTGGGGTTGGAGAGTTCCTTCACGATGTTGAAGAGCTCCTTGCTGTTGTGTGTGTTGTTGTCGAGGCGGTCTTTGAAGGAGATTCTCTTGGCGGACCTGATGAGGTGGTGGTGGTTACGGATGGCGTCTTTGTGGGCTGCGTGGCTGTCCGGTGTCTTATCACTGTGCCATTTCTTCTCTAGTTTCCGGCAGGTACGCTTGGAAGCTAGGAGTTCCGGGGTGAACCAGCTGGCTCTTTTGGTGGTGTCGATGTAGGTGAGTTTTTTCAGCGGGGCGAGGGTGTTGGCACAGTCGTCTATCCATCGTCTGAGGTTGCAGGCAGCGTCGTCGGTGTTGGATGGGTCGGAGGGGGGCTGAGAGCGAGGTTTGCCCGTAGTTGGTCTTCGGTGACTTTGCTCCAGCAGCGGCGTGGGATCTGTTGGGTGCGTGTGTGGTGGGTTTCTGGAAGGTGAAGTGGATGCAGCGGTGGTCGGTCCAGAGGAGTTCCGTGGTGTGGCTGAAGGAGACGTGGGAGCTTGAGGAGAAGACGGGGTCGAGCGTGTGGCCGGCGGAATGAGTCGGTGTTGTGACGAGCTGTCTCAGTCCGAGGTTGGCGAGGTTGTCGATCAGGGTGGTGGAGTTGCTGTCGTTGTTGTTCTCCAGGTGAAAGTTCAGGTCTCCGAGGAGGATGTAGTCGGTAGAGGTCAGGGCGTGCGTGCTGATGAAGTCGGCGATGGAGTCGCTGAACTGGGGTCGGGGCCCAGGGGGTCTGTAGACAAGGGTGCCTCTAAGGGTGGTGTTGGGGTCCGTGTGGATCTGGAAGTGCATGTGTTCGGCGGTGCGGAGAAGGTCGTCGGTGCTGGTCGAGACCCTGATGGAGTTCTTGTGGACGATGGCGATTCCTCCTCCTACTCCGTTGACGCGGTCTCTGCGGGTGATCTTATAGCCGTCTGGGATGGCTATGGCGATGTTGGGTGCGGAGGAGTCGTTCATCCAGGTCTCTGTCAGGAAGGCGACGTCCGGTGATGATGTGTCGAGCAGGTCCCAGAGCTCGACGGCGTGTTTGCGTGCGGAGCGGGTGTTCAGTAGGATGCATCGGAGGTGGTTGAGGTCCTTCTTGGCGGGCACTTCGGTGGCTCTGAGGCTGGTGTAGCTGCAGTTCCGGCAGGTGAAGGGGCCATGAGTGCGTTTCGGGGCGGCCTTGAAGCAGTTGTGTGTCCGTCCCGGGTTGAGAGCGTGGTGGCATTGTAGCGGCGTCGGTCCTCGAGGCTGGTGCGGGGGGCGCGCGGCCCAGGGGTTCTGGCACTGGGCGCGGTCCAGGTGCGAACGGGCGCAGACGGGCTTGCCTTCGGCGCGCCGTTGGCGCGCATATATGGGGGAGGTGGGAGGGAGGAGCAGCTGGGAGGCGGGAGGCAGGGGCAGCGAATGGGCAGTCAGGGGGGCGGGGCCGCAGGGGATGCAGCGGCGGGAGTGGAGAGAGGCAACGAGGGTACAGAAGGCAAAAATCGGGCACAAAAAATGGGGGCACGAGGGGAAACAGAAAGCAAAATCGGGCACACGGAATGGGGGCACGGGGGGAGACAGAAGGCAAAATCGGGCACAGGAGATGGGGGCACGGGGGAAACAGAAAGCAAAATCGGGCACACAGAATGGGGGCACGAGGGGAAACAGAAGGCAAAATCGGGCACAGTAGATGGGGGCACGGGGGGAAACAGAAGGCAAAATCGGGCACAGGAGATGGGGGCACGGGGGGAAACAGAAAGCAAAATCGGGCACACAGAATGGGGGCACGAGGGGAAACAGAAGGCAAAATCGGGCACAGTAGATGGGGGCATGGGGGGAAACAGAAGGCAAAATCGGGCACAGGAGATGGGTGCACGAGGGGAAACAGAAGGCAAATCGGGCACCGAGGCAGCAGCAGAGGGGCGAGCTTACCAGCAGCAGCAGCGGGCAGGACAGCACAGGCGGAGCTGTGTGGCGGGGGAGCGACCTACCTGGCAAGGTCAAGGGTCGCTCTCCTCACCGCGCAGCGGCCGCCATATATGGGGGAGGTGGGAGGGAGGAGCAGCTGGGAGGCGGGAGGCAGGGGCAGCGAATGGGCAGTCAGGGGGGCGGGGCCGCAGGGGACGCAGCGGCGGGAGTAGAGAGAGGCAACGGGGGTACAGAAGGCAAAAATCGGGCACAAAAAATGGGGGCACGAGGGGAAACAGAAAGCAAAATCGGGCACACGGAATGGGGGCACAGGGGGAAACAGAAGGCAGAAATCGGGCACAGGAGATGGGGGCACGGGGGGAAACAGAAAGCAAAATCGGGCACACAGAATGGGGGCACGAGGGGAAACAGAAGGCAAAATCGGGCACAGTAGATGGGGGCACGGGGGGAAACAGAAGGCAACATCGGGCACACAGAATCGGGGCATGAGGGGAAACAGAAGGCAAAATCGGGCACAGGAGATGGGGGCACGGGGGGAAACAGAAAGCAAAATCGGGCACACAGAATGGGGGCACGAGGGGAAACAGAAGGCAAAATCGGGCACAGTAGATGGGGGCACAGGGGGAAACAGAAGGCAAAATCGGGCACAGGAGATGGGGGCACGGGGGAAACAGAAGGCAAAATCGGGCACAGGAGATGGGGGCACAAGGGGAAACAGAAGGCAAATCGGGCACCGAGGCAGCAACAGAGGGGCGAGCTTACCAGCAGGAGCAGCGGGCAGGACAGCACAGGCGGAGCTGTGTGGCGGGGGAGCAACCTACCTGGCAAGGTCTAGGGATACTGATTCAGGGAATGAAATATTAGAACAAATGTTGACTTCGAGGCCCCCACTACATGTGGCCACTGCAGAGCCAACTGCTCCTGCACATCAAGGTGCAATCCTAATTGAACTACCCTTAGAAATATTGCAGATTGCCTCACCAGTAATAGCTGGACCGTAAGTTACCATTCCAAAGGTGAATACTTCAGCCGCAGTGACTAGTATAACACCAGCACCTGTTGTTAATGCTTAATCTATAACCAAGCTTCTCCTCCACTTGTGGAGACAATACCTGAGATTCAACTAGTTGCTGGAGGTTTACCCACTTCAGGATTTGTCCTGACTTACCAGAATTCAGAGAGAGTTGCTTGAAAGCCACTACTAACGGTGCAAGCTCTAATAGATGGAGGGATGTTGGTACTCACAACTCCAATATCACCAGAAGAAATAGTTACGGCTAAGGAGGGCTATATACCAGACTGGTTTGATGAAACAGCAGGACCTAGTAAGACAGAGTTTCTCAACCTCTAATTTCTCAGGTGTTCCTACCTGAGAAATTAGAGGTTGAGAAAGAGAAACCCTTACACGTCTCTCAATTGAAGGTTGAACTGGAAGAAATAATAAGGGGATGTTTTGAATTTGACCACCAAAGGAAGGAATTAATGTACTTGTGCAAAAAGGTCACGAGAAAAGCAGCTTTAGCTCATGACAAATTAACAGAACTAAGTCAAAAATATGAAAAAGATCTAACAAAAAATTTGTATCTACACAGAAGCTGTAGGGTTCAATTGGATGACCCAGCATTTGAGAATATGAGGATTACAGGACTGTGTTTGCATGTTATAGAATTCGTAAAGTACATTCACAGGTGGAGTGAGACCGAAAAGTATGAAACCAAATGGGTTGAGAAACATGAGACGAAAAAGAGTGAAACAGCTAATACAGGGAAGCAAAAGATGATGGACGTGAGGGAGAAGTGACAGTTTACCCACTTTGAGAAATCGCAGGATGAATGTATGTACATCTGCCTTAGAGTCGCGGTGAGTTGGCAGGATTCACGAACAATTTTCCCAAATTGAGAGACACGTCAGTGTACTGGTTTGTACATGTGGAAAGATTCATAAAGATTTCAAAGGTGTTGTGGACCAGTCCGAATTAAGGTGAAACCAAATGCTACATATCTCAGAACACCTTCAAATCATTTGACCCCAGAGGCGATTGCAGCAATACAACCAGTGCTAGACGACATGTTACAAAAAGGAATCCTGATGGAACTAATTGGTAGTTCATGTAACTCTCTAGTTATGGGTTTGCAGAAACCCAACAGTAAATACATAATAGTACAGGATTTGCAAAAAGTAAATGAAATAGGGGTGCCCTGTTGTCCTGTGGTACCGAATCCAGCTACCATATTGTTTCTCATCCCCTATACTGCAGAGTGGTTTACAGTCATTAACTTGTTCCAGGCTTTCTTCTCAGTGCCATAGCACGAAGAAAGACAATTTCTCTTTTCCTTTAAATTCCAGCAGAAGGTATTAACATGGTGTCGTGGCCCACACAGGTATACAGAGAGTCCTTCCATTTTCAATCAAATCCTATAAAGAAATCTAAACACCCTGCAGATGCCCGTAGGCCAACCCTTGTGCAATACATAGATTATCTGCTTGTGGGATCCGAAACGCATGATGCATGTAAACATGACACCATTGCACTCTCAAATCACCTGGCTGAGAATGGATACAAAGTATCTCCATGGAAACTGCAGTTTTGTCAAAAAGAGGTTCAATATCTGTGACACATTATTGCGAAAGGAGCTGGGAAAATGTCACCAGAGAGAGTGGAAGCGATCTTGCAGATGAATCCACCTCGAACTCAGAAGGAAATCAGAATGTTTTTGGGAATGGTTGGTGTTGGAAATGGCACTTTTTGCAGGGTTATCCCCAAACTTTTTGCTTCTTCCTCCTATTTTTCCTGGCCTGTTTTTTGTTGGCTTTAGGACTCTGGTCACTTTACCACTGCTGATCAATGCTAAAGTGCATATGCTCTCTGTGTAAATTGTAATTATGAGTGGTTATCCATGATTGACATATTTGATTTACTGTTAAGTCTCTAGTAAAGTGCACTGAGTGTGCCAGGGCCTGTAAATCAAACGCTACTAGTGGGCCTGCAGCACTGATTGTGCCATCCACATGAGTAGCCCTGAAAAGGTATCTCAGACCTGCCACTGCAGTGTCTGCGTGCAGTGTTAAACTGCCATGTCGACCTGGTAAGTGCACCCACTTGCCAGGTCCTAACCTTCCCTTTTCTTACGCATAAGACACCCCTCAGGTAGGCCGAAGGTACCTCCATGTGCAGGGTACAGTGTATGTGAAAGGTAGGACATGCACTGGTGTGTGTGACATGTCCTGAAAATGAAGTATTGCCACTTTCGTTTTTCACTATTGAACGGCTGGTATGCAGTCTAAATATCGAATTTTAAATATCGACATGACAAAATATCGAGTTTTAAATATCCAGTGGACAGAATATCGACTGTCAAAAATATAGTGGTACAGAATATCGAAATGCAGGTAAGAAATATCGATTGTGATAATATCGAAGTTAGTAATATTGTCAGTCATAATATCGTTGTTAAAAATATCGTTTTTTTTTTTTTAGTGTTGTAAATGTTAGTATATGTGTTAAAAGTATATATTATTTTTGTAATGTATGTTTGAATTTTTTAAAAGTAATGAATTTTATGTTAAATTATTTTTGCGTATTTTAATTCTGTAGGGGGTTGTGGGTTTATAGGGGAATAGGGTGGGAAGTAATTTAATTATAATATATTAATTAAGAACTTTTTTTAATTAATTAATTATATGTTAATTAATTTTTGCGTAATTTTATTCTGTAGCGGGTTGTGGGTTTATAGGGGAATAGGGTGGGAAGTAATTTAATGTAAATTAATTAATTAATAAATCAATTAATTAATATTTTTGTAGCTAATAATTTATATTAATTGAGTTAATTAATTAATTGTTAATTAATTATAAATGTATTAATAATAATTAATAATGTATTGGTAAATATGTTAATTGTGTCAAAAAGTTAATAATTAGTTATTAATTTGTTATTAATTAATAATTAATTTAATATGTTAATTGTGTACTTTTTTTAGGAGTGGGTTTATTGTTGATAGGGGAGTAGGGTGGGAAGTAATTTAATTTTTATTAAAATGTTTAATATTTTTTATATAATATTTTTTAAACTATTTTATAGTGTTAATTGTGTGAATTAATTTATATTTGATGACAATTAATTTTATCGTTAATTGTTATTAGTTAATTAATTAATTGATAATTAATTATGTTAATTTATTAATTTTTTACAGTATTGGTGGTGACGTTTATAGAGGAATATGGTGGGAGGTAAATTATTTTTTTACATTAATTAATGTTAATTATACTGAAGGAGTGGGAATACTAAATTAATCCCCTACGCTATCCAACACTTTCCCTACTGTTATACTTCGTGGAGTGGGAATAGTAAATTATTCCCACCTGCCATCCAACACTTTCCCTACTGTTGCACTCGCTGGAGTGGGAATAGTAATTTTTACCCACCTGCTATCCAACACTTTCCCTACTGTTGCACTCGGTGGAGTGGGAATAGTAATTTTTACTCACCCGCTATCCAACACTTTCCCTATTGTTACACTCGTTGGAGTGGGAATAGTAATTTTTACCCTCCCACTATCCAACACTTTCCCTACTGTTACACTTGCTGGAGTGGGAATAATAATTTTTACCCTCCCGCTATCCAACACTTTCCCTACTGTTGCACTCACTGGAGTGGGAATAGTAATTTTACACTCCCACTATCCAACACTTTCTCGACTGTTACACTTGGTGGTGTGGTAATAGTAAATTATTCCCATTCGCTATCCAACACTTTCCCTACTGTTGCACTCTCTGGAGTGGGAATAGTAATTTTTACCCACCCGCTATCCAACACTTTCCCTACTGTTACATTCGTTGGGGTGGGAATAGTAATTTTTACCCTCCCGCTAGCCAAACACTTTCCCTACTGTTGCACTCACTGGAGTGTGAATAGTAATTTTTACCTTCCCGCTATCCAACGCTTTCCCTACTGTTACACTTGTTGGAGTGGGAATAGTAATTTTATCCCCCTACGCTATGCAATGTTTCCCCTACTGTTATAATTAATGTAGTGTAAAATATTATTTTAAAAAATAATAATAATTTTAATAATTTAATTTATTATATAGAAAATTAAATTGTATATTTATATTACAGGTTTATTTACATATATATGTAATTATAATTTAAATTATGGTTTTAACATTTCATAATTAAACTTAATAATTATTTATTAATATTATTAAGTTAATATATATATTAAAAAACATGTATGCATGTTTAATATTTTTTTACATTACATTTATTATTTATTATTATTTTTTTTAATAATTCTAACTATGTTTTATTTAATTATATTTATAATTTAATTAATTTTATATTATATTAAAGACATTAAAGAAAATCGATATTTTTGTATAACTATATTTTTAACAAAGATATTTTTGTTTCGATATTTTGGTACTTACCTTTATGGAGATAGGAAGTCGATATTTTGACCATCGATATTTTGGCGACGATTTTCTGGTGCCTCGATATTTTGACTGACGATATTATGTAAGTGATCCGAAAAGCTATCTGTCCCATAGGAAAGCATGGGAGATACTTACATCTTACAAGTATAACTTTCCATTGGGACAAGATAGAGGAATAAAGTTTAGGCTCTCTGAACTCAGACTTTAATAACACATCTTTTAGTAAAGATGGTTTTTAAATTGTTCGTTTGAAAATGCCACTTTTAGAAAGTAGGCATTTTCTTGTTTAACCATTCTGGGTGCCGCTGCCTGTTTGTGGATTGACTATCTGGTTTTGGAGTGACAGGGGCTGGGGATGCGCATTCACTGTAGACAGCCCCTGGGTGGGTTGAGGTGTGCCTGGCCCTTCCTGTATGACTCACAGCTGAGCTGAATAGACCTTGGCTGCATTTAGAGTAGTGGGAGGAGTTTTCCTTGCACCTGAATAGGGCCTGTCTCCCTTGCACAATGCTGTCTCCACCCCCTGTGGTCATACTGCACCAGTGAGGTCAGAACTGATTTGGACTGGGCTCAGAGACCCTGGCATAAAGAAGAACAAAGACAAAATGGAGTATAAGTAGTGTACCTTAAAACCCAGAATTTTAGATCACTTCTGGACTCAAGAGGAACCTTTACCAATGAGAAGAGCTGAAGAACTGTGAGGAGGAGTACTGCCCATTTGCTGTGTGCTGTGTGGGGTTGGCCTGCAGTTGCTGCTCCTGCCAAGGAAAGGACAAAGACTAGAACTTTGCTGAGAAACTTGCTTGAAGAAGAATCTCCAAGGGCTGGTTTTTGCTGGCCTCCTGTACTGAAGTCTCAGGGACACAAAGACTTCACCCCCAGCTCCTCTGAACTCTACTGCTGAGAGTTCTGACCTGCCAGGAGGTATCTGTTCCAGTTTTGGGCATCTGGAGGTTGTTCCTGCTGTTGGGAGCTGAAAGAAACCTAAGAGAAGCAAGAAAAGCAATCTCCGATGCCATCAGTGATGCCGCCGTGACACAACGACCTGCACCGAGGCCAGGGGCACCGCTCGTGAAGTGTACAACGCATCGCCCTGCATGAACCGCAGCTCCATCACCCGCCGACGCCTGCTGTTATCGACACCAGTGCTAGCACCGACTCCGTCACCCCCAGCGCCTGCATCCAGTTATTGTGGCACTGAAAACCGCCGAGGGTGATTCCAAGTACTCACTGACTTCGCTTCGCTTCACAGGAACAGACGCCTCACCGCCGACGCAACCGACTTCCCCTGTCCTGGATTCGACACATCGCCTCCTCGCGGACATGACACCTTGCCTCCCCGTGATAGCCACGGAGTCGGCCTCGACCTCGACATCGACGCCTCACCTCCACGACGCAGTGCATCGACATAGACTTTGTTTTCCAAGGTACTGTTTGTTTGGGGGTCTGTGTGACTCTGTGCCTGACACTGCGCACCTCGCAGTCAGCGCCGTACTTTGGATTTATTGCTGTCATGAAGTCGTATTAGCCCCAGGTGGAGCTATTTGTTTTCTAAAAGCTTTATTTTGGAAATAACTGTTTTTAAGTGCTATTTTACTACATGTATGCTGGATTTTTGTTGTTTTTGGTCTGGTTGGGTTTAGATAAAGATACTATATTTTTCTAAACTGGTATGGTGTCCATTTGTGGTGTTATCACTGTGTTACTGTGTTACTGTGTGTTTGGAGTACAAATACTTTACACATTGCCTTTGAGAGAAGCCTGCCGGCTCGTGCCAAGCTACCTCGGGGGTGAGCAGGAGTTATCTAAAGTGTGTATCCTCCTTACCCTGACTTGAAGCAAGGGTCCCTACTTGTACAAATGTACCTACCTCTGCCAATTAGAGACCCCCAGTTCTAATATCTTTCAAAAGAGGTTCAATATCTGTGACACATTATTGAGAAAGGAGCAAGGAAAGTGCCACCAGAGAGAGTGGAAGCGATCTTGCAGATGAATCCACCTCGAACTCAGAAGGAAATCAAAATGTTTTTGGGAATGGTTGGCTACAATAGACAGTGGATATCAAACTTTTCCTTGGAGGCCAAGCATCTACTGAGGCTGACACACAGAGATGTGTCTGATACAATTCCATGGGACAACGAATGTATAAGAGCGTTCCTAGAGTTGAAAGAGAAATTGTGCCACACTCCAGCACTAGGAATACCAGATTATACAAAAGAATTCCCGTTGTTTTACAGCGAGAGAGATGGGTGTGCTCTTCCCGGTTTTGACACAGACACTTGGAGGATCTCAAACATCAAGGATCTGTTGGATGGTCTGCCATTACCAGGAAAAATTGCTGTGGTGAAGTGTTTAGCTCATCAAGGAGGAAGCAGATACGTTATCATGGGCAACCGATATGCTGACTCAGTAGCCAGGTACTGTGCACAGTTAGCCTGTTCCTTTAATGGAAATTTCACATGAGAGTCCATAGAGGAGAGTTCTTTGGCAATGTTGATGAAAGTTACTGACACATGGGATGAATTGAAATGGGTGCAGGAAAATGTGTCAGAAGCAGAACAGAATGGTTGGGTAAAAGCAGCATGCGAGAAAAATGCAAAGGACATCTGGATATCAGCAGATGGGAGACATATATTGCCGAATTGTTGTTTACAGTGATATGATACTACCATGGATACACACATTTAGGGAGCGACGCAATGGTGAGAATTTTCAGGCAGAGTTGGTACAACCCCAGATTCAGAATGTTGCCAGAAGAGATTTGCCATTGGTGTGTAATTTGTCAACAATTAAATGTAGGGAAATGAACACATCACTCTAAGACACCTAGGGAGATCAGGTAACCCATTCAACAGGGTGCAGATGGATTTTATCGAGATGCCTATACATAACGGGCTCAGATATATCCTGGTGATTGTGTGCATCTTCTCAAGATGGGTGGAAGCCTACCCAACTAGAAGTAGCAACAGTCTCACTGAAGCTAAGCTGTTAATACGGGAATTAATACCCAGGTTTGGCATGCTGATTTCTCTTGAGTCAGATAGAAGAACACACTTCCACAATGAAGTGATGAAGATGATCTGCACAGCTTACAGATTGAACAAAGATTACATTGCAGTTGCAGACCAGAAGCCTCTGGTATTGTTGAGCAAATGAACAGTACCATCAAGCCTAGATTGGCCAAGGTCTGTACATCAACCTCTCTGAAATGGCCAGAAGCTTTACCATTGGTGCTGATGAGTATCCGGCGTACACCTGACAGGAAGACGGGGTTATCCCCCCATGAAATACTGATGATGGGCAGAGCCATGAGATTGTCTGCCATTCCTGCCAATGCTCTTTTAAATATCACAGTCAATATTATATTATATTATTGCTAAGAACTGGCTGATGTGGTTTGTACTGTCTCTCGTCAGGTCTTACCTGCCACACAAGACCTGCATCAAGAACAGTTCCACGACCTCATCCATGGTGATTGGTGTGAGAAGTTGGCCTGGCATATGCTGTCCACTAATTATAGTGGGCACCTTGCACCAGTCCAAATCGACTCTTATGGTAGGTAGGTTAAAGACAACCTTATTGAAAGCTATCCTAGTGGTAGCTGTGGAGAGCAGCCTTCAGGCTAAGTCTTGAAGGAATGTAAAGCAGCTTGTTTTACCAGTCTATAATCTCTTGAGTGACCAAATGAAAGAGCACCACACCAGGTATATATTCAAAATATATGTATTTATTACTAAACACACCCCTCTAGTCTCTTTATGAGGCTAGAGTTCGAAGTACATAGGTTATAAGATCTTAAATCACAGTAATAGCACAAATACACGTTTGGGCCCTAGGGGCGTACCAAACCATATACCAATAAAGTGGTATGCGAACCACGACTGAACTAGACACTAGGCCTAGAGCCTCTAGAAGTGCTTGGACCACAAGGAACCACCCAAGGTAGTGACACAGGGGACCCACGGGAGACGCGTGCAGTGTAAATACACAACCGCGATACGCCGTTAACTTCTATGGAGAAAGTCGGGATCGGGAAAATAGAGGAAAGGGACACTTTAAAGAGGACTAGGACAAAACCCTTTGAGATCTAGGACTTTGAAGAGTCTCTACCCACGGGAGCACCGGAGTACTCGTGTTACCTCACCCAGGGAAGCCGGGTGCATAGGTGCCTTTCGGGGTCGGGTTTCGTCGTCGGTTCTTATGGCGATCTGCTGCAAAGTGCTGCTGGCGACCAGGAGAAAAGTGTCCGGGTGGATCCAAGAGTGGATCGGAGTTCTGAAGAACCTGAAAGCAGAGGGGACAGAGTCTGGGTCACTAGCCAGTGACCAGGGAGGCGATGGACAGATGCCCACCGCTGTCGAGTGCTTCAGGTGCGTTGACGGTCGTCTCGTTTCGGCAGCCACGAGGTCCAGGAGGCGTTGTCGGCAACCAGGAGCAGGATTCGGGCTGGTACACGATGTCTGTCGAGTGCTGCGGTGTTGGCGACCAGATTGGACCCAACAAGCCTTGGCAACGGCAAGTCTCGATGTAGCTGAAGATCGTCGATGGTGCAGACCAGCAAGGTCTGGGGAACTCACCCAGCAAGGGTAAGTGAGGGCAGGCCTGGAGCAACCAGACTGCCAAGTAAAGAAAAGATTGGCCTTCGGTAAGGGCTACTAGCCAACGGGCTAGCGACCGCGAAGGAGCCTCGTGACACCGCACGTGGAGCTGGCTTACAGGACACTCGTGGAGTGGGGGCCAGTGATCTTCAGTGCAGGTGGTGCTGGAGGCTAGGGCTACTCGGAGCCCAAAGCACGACTTCTTGGGAGACCCAGAAGATGGTGCACTTGCAAGTGTGCTTGGTGTCCAGGGGTCACGGTCTCACGTTACCCACGATAGCCACGGGCCTCAGCTTTGCTGGGGACTCAGGGTAGCCTCGGGGAAGTCTGAGAATCCACCTCTGGTGATGCGATGACTTCGGCGTCCGACGGGAGCTTCAGTGATGCGAACCGGACAGATGCTTCTTTGGTGCCTGCCAAGCAGGGGAGTCACTCCTTGACCCCAAGGGAGATTCTTCAGTCCTCTAATCGTGAGTAGAGCGTCGAAGGTCCAGGATTCTGTTTCAGAGTTTCGTCCAGGTATAATCTAATCTTGCTGTGGCAAGGGTTCCCCATTTTAACCAGTAAAACAGGGAGGGACTAACTCTATGACCCCACCTATGGGAGGGTCAAGGGAGGGGTGGCTACACCCACTTCCCTTTGTCCAGTTTCGTGCCAGAGCAGGGGCAGGTAGCCCCTGAGCTGGTTTGAACTGGCATATGCACAGAGGAGCCTTTTGCTCCCCCAGTGCAGGACTTCAAAGCACTCTAAGAGTGCACCCACCCAGCCCCAATACACATTATCCTGTCTGGGGAGGTGGTCACACCTCCCTGTAACAGGAAACCTATTGTCCAGGCCTCCCCTGCCGGAGTTTCGTCCAGCAGCAGGAGGCCAGACTTGTGTCTGTGGCAGCAGCATCCATTTTGTGATGCCAGGGCTTCAGAAAGAAGTTACCGGGTAAGCCAGAGTTAACATGTCTTTCCCTCTAGAAGGGTGGAATGCTACCCCCGCCGCCAGGATTGGCGGGGGGTAGTATTCCAAGATGTTTGACACCAAACACGACATGTTTAGGTGCAGCCATTCCAAAGTTAGCATTTTACCGCGAGGATATAATGCGCTTAAGAGTATATGGTCAGGCTGCACTACAAACAGCATCAGAGATGGTCTCCGAACGCTGCAGAGGGGCCCTGCTCATGCAGGGGCACCCTCTCACATAGGAACCATGCACTCTGCCTTTAGGATTGATAAGGCCTGCCTTAGCAGTGACTTATAGGTTTATATGTGTGTATGTATTTAGTGATATAGGTAACCTATATCACAGTAAGGAGTGCATGCACCACCTTACCCAGGCTGCAGTAGCAGACCTGTGGTGTCAGTTTGGATGGCCTTCCAGGGGTGGCACAATACGTGCTGCAGCCCCTGGTAGGCCTCTGAGGTACCTATGCCCTTGGTACATAGTATACCATATACTAGGGACTTATAAGGGCACTCCAGATTCCAATCAGAGATGTGCCTAAGGCACATGGAAACCATTTTACAGAGAAAGCAGATAGACTGGGGCCCTGAATAGCAGGATCCCAGTCCAACTAAGCCATAAACCAGCAAAACACCATAAAAAAAGTGGGGGCAACCATATAGTCAGATTCCACCTTCCTACAATTGGGTCATGATCATGAAGCACGTTCAGAAGACTTTCCTTGAACCCAGATGGAAAGGCCCCTTTCATTTGATCCTCACTATACATACTGCTGTTAAGGGTGCTGGAGTCCCAAGTTGGATTCATGCCTCACACACCAAAAGAGTGAGAAATCCAGAAGAAGGGCCTTTGGTCTATGATTCTGTATGAAGAACTTTGGTGGTTGTACCCCCAATCGAGAGACCACCCAGGCCAATAGCACTAGTGTCAGTCTAGCCCATGGGAGAAGGAAGGGGTGAAGAGGGCTATATTGAAGGCTATTCTAATGCCAATAGTAATAGTGGGGCTTTGTCTAATATTTCTTTATGCACTATTCTTGAGCTATAGATACATATTTTGCAAGAGAAAGGAAAGGTTGGGAAAGAAATGGTATGAGAAGGATTTGGGTTTGAGGGGTATTATGAATGACGACTACATGAACTCATTGAAACTTAGGTGTTTGAAAAGAAAAAGTTGATGAAAGACGATGAGAGTGCACTTTGAAATGGACACACATGAGAAACATAGATATGTGATGAGGATTGTGTAAGTTGAAAATTTTTGCGTAAATTTAACCTCATAATAATATAGAAATGTAAGACATAAAAGGTGGTTCCGCACACAACAATAGAATCAATTTAATTCAAAGTAAAGGGCAGTCTTTGTATGCACACAGAAAAAATTCGGATTCCACGTTGTATCTTTTTCAGGAAAAATGTTTTATTGAGTTTTTTTCATACAAATATAAAATCCAGAAGCCGACGCGTTTCGTCCCAGAGGGACTTCTTCAGAGCTCCACAGTATGACAACGTCTTATCCAATTCCAGGTTTCTTTATAACCGAAAGATTGCCAGTTCGTCGATGCATCTGTTTTTTTCAACTCTGTGAAGCAGACGCATCGACGAACTGGCAATCTTTCGGTTATCAAGCCGTGAGAATAAGATATAAATCATTTATACTTTGAATTCAATTGCTTCTATTGTTGTGTGCGGAACCACCTTTTATGTCTTATGTTAATTTGGATTTTTCCAATCATGGAGTAGAGAGGGGTGTACTCCTTGGTTTCCTGCACCAGTATTGCCCTCCCATATAGTAGATTGGCAAGTGCGGACTGTTTTTGCCTCAACCTTCTGGTCGTTAGTATACTTATATAGAAATGTTGAAGGCTAGAGCTAGGGTTTTTAGCGTAGTCAGGAAGTGTGGCGCTCAGACTAGTATGCGTGGAGTGAAACTGAACTAGAGTAGGTACGGTGCTGCCAGGTCGGGGGATTTACCCAATAACCCCCGGAGGTGTGTGAGTAACAGGACCCACACTGGGAAGATAAGCACAGTCCCGGGCACACGTCGTAAGGGTATAGCGGTAGTGTAACCGTATAGTTCGAATAACAGTTGTAGTGGTCGACACCTGTTTGAGTTGAAAAGTTATTTAATGAAAACCACTGAAATCACAATGTACAACCAGCCTACATTGTGACGTGTGCCCGGGACTGTGCTTATATAGAAATGTGTTTTAACGTTATCATAGAAAATGCATATCAAAATAGTGGTTAGAAAATGTGCTTTTATTAAACGTGCAAAAAGTGAAAATGATGCTAATTTCTGCAGAAAGCTCCCATTTCCTTCGTTCTTTAACTGCTAGGCCTCAATATTTTCTTGATTCTTTCCTATCCCTTTAAGAAAATAAATGCCTTTTTGTAAATGATGATTTAACGTTATAACTGAACTGCAGAACTTGACATCTTCGTGAATTGTGCTGTTTGCTGCAAAATGTATTTCTTTCCATCCTCACACCATATGATTTAATTATATTTTAGATTATTTCCTCTGCCACATGTTTATAATGCGCAAGTATATTAATGAAAGAAATGCTCACAGTAGGTTTAAATTCCATGATCTAACCAGGACATTCCAGAAATTAATCTTTCATTTCATAGAGCAGCTCATTGTTACACAGCGGGACACTGTATCACTAACAGAGTATGCTTGTAAAGGCTCTCATGAGAAGCTTCCTAGATGTATCTTTTTGTAATATGCTGTCTCCACATTCAAATAGCAACATGTTGGTATGGACATTAACCTTGAGAATCGAGGAAGAAGACAACAGACCATCGGAAGATCCTTTCCTACTGGTTAGAAATGATTCAACATTCATAGTTTGCAAACATTTTTGTGCTTTCTATGTAGTGCATGTTCCTAGCTAGAGAGTTAAGGCATTCTAGCACCCCTATCCTGCCATGTCCCTTAGCACTTTGCAGTGCTAATCCAAATTGCCATAAGCTTTTACTAACAGTGATTAGTTTGTTTTCCTTACTCTTTGTGAGGAGACTTTCTATCTTTTTGCCGATCACAGCTATGGCTGTGATTAATTTATTTTAGCTGTTTTAACAGTTGCTACGGCAGCTGATAGGGAACTCGGCTGAGTACCAGAGCTACTCTTTATGGGGCATTCAACCTTTCCATAGTTATTAGTCTTTTGCTCCAATTTTACTTGCTCTTTTCCAAAAAGAACTCTTTATGGGTTCTTGCTATGATAGGTTAGGTCCTTTAGACTCGTATAGGGACTAATTTCTTTATGGAACACCCTGTAATTTTGTATAACTGTTCTAACCAAATTTTCTCGATATTTCTGTAAATGGATTTATTTGACCAATCTGAATAAAAAGACAAAAATACAGACTAATCTCTCAAAGAGAAAAATAAGCTTTAAAACTTCATCAAACCTCTCATTACTGACTGAACATTAAATGTTGAGGACAATGTTTATTTTAAAGATGTGTTTGGGTCGTGCTCCATTCTAATACCGTGGCAAAGATTAATCAACCCAAAGATGGGTGGAAATTGGAGGTACGCTTAGTAAGTTTAAAGTAAAGCTACTTAAATTTTTTTTATGAGATGTCCGCACTCTCAAATCTTGACACAGATCATTGAAATAAAATAAACACGAAAATACATCCAAAAATTGAAATAAATAACATTTCCATCTTGATTTTATTTTTGCCCAACGGCTGATTTACAAAAGTAATATAATATTTGTCCATTAGGCACTTATGGTAGCTGAGATATACAGTGGCAGACTTGCGAATACTTTTCATAGGGTTTGCATCACAAAAGTGATGCAAACCAGTGTAAAATGTTTATTTGGAATTCACTTTCCAGCGCAAAACTCGCTTTGCACTTAAAAGTTCCCAGAACGTAATGCAAAGCTTCTTTTTATTACTTTGCATTAATGGTTCCATGGGTGAAGCATAGACGTTCCCAGGTAGTCACCCATGGATTTTGATGCTAAGCCCTATCTACTAACAATAGTAGACAGGGTTCTGCACCAAAAAATAATGCCTCTTTATGGCACGCTTCAAAAAGGAGAAATGTTTTCACTTCTCCAAACTTTTCCAACTTTGCATGCATACTGAACTGTACAGCACACATCAAAAAAGTGGAAAGCATTTTACAGTTGTCTAGGCTTAGTTTTATGTACTTGAAGCATATCCTTGTAGTAAAAAACATATGCTATACATGACACAGACAGATTTGCACTATAGTCCAAAGGTGTGTGCATGGGCCTCGGCAGTGTAATTGTGTGCCAATACTTGGGAGAGAGCAGGACGGTTACATATCTTAGTAGATACGGTGCTGCACTGCTCTCTCTCTCTAATGCTACTCTTGTTGCTGTGCTGCGTTGCATGAGTTTTTTAGTAAATCTATGTCATAGTGTTTGTTACTTGTCAAAAAAAATAACCAGAGGCAACAACTGAGCTGCAGCTTATAATGAATTTTCATTGTATGCAGCAATCCATATGTTAAAACTCCAATGAATAAAAAAATGGGTATAAAAGTAACCTATGCGTGTTTTAAATATGACCAATGTTAGGAATAGTGGTTATGTGTACAACTAGCTTGAGATTCTGAGGGCATTTTGGAAAATGTATTCTTCCTTGCATGCTGGGTTACATTTGAAAGCAAACACAGGGAGAAATTAAATTGATAATAATAATGGTTCCAGTAAATGTTCTACCATTCTATGTTATCATACTTCTCCCGATAAAAATAGTATCCCCTTTGTGTGGGTGTGCCTATCACCCACAACAGGAAAGCCCCCAAAAGACAATCTGGCGACATCAACTTTTCACATGAAAAATTGCCCACTTGAGTGATGGGTGTAGCTGCAAAATTTATGCCCGGACTCAGACACCACCCAGCGAAACCGACAAAACCTCAACTTTTGAAGGTGATCATAGTTGAATTATTATATCACTGATATAACAACAACACTCACTAGTCCTGTTTCAATGATCGCACCATGCATGATCATTGCACACATTGGTTTTATAAGGAGCACAGAATCACTGCTTGTTGACCAATGATAGATATATTGTTTTAATGTGTTGCATAATGTTTTGAGACATTGGGCACTGATGATGTGGTGTAGAGATATATTAAGATTGCAGGAACGACCCCTACATAAGTCCTCACTCTTCAGCAATAGGCTACTTCTCCGCACTGGACTCCACATTCCAGAATCCAATGTGGATAGTTACTGAGTTGCTAAGATACAACACATCTCCCCGTTTCCATTAAATACAATATTGATTTCACAAAGATATTACAAGGTTTTATAAAGAATAAGGAAACAAATACAGAGTAATACATTTTTATGAAAACAGACTTACCACTGTAACTCAACATTCCAATAAAAAATATAACATTGTAAAGGGAACGTTTTAGCAACTTATTAAAAGAACTATACACAAAGCATAACGTGAACCCCTATGCTGACAACACCAAAAGACTAGAGCATTTTACAAGCGTACATAGTCCTCCTGTCACTAACTACATCTCCCTTCAGCTTCCCTAACCACAAACTGCATTCCAGCTCATTGCATAATGTGACCCTGCGGATGTTCCACCTTTTCCCGTCATCCAAACACACACAATTTCCCACAACCTATCAGACACATTTAGGCTCAGACCACTTGGACAACCCCTTTCTGTGTGCGTCCAGGGTACTTGTCTTCACCCAATCTCCGACTTCAAACTTGCGAGTTTTCCTCCTCAATTTTCCATTGTGTCTTTTCACATATTTCTCTTGGTACTTCTTGACTCTACACTCCAAATTATTTTTGCACACACTCAGTATCAAATTTGTTCATCCACTCTGGCAAAACTCTGATGCTAACCTGCCGTCCCATCGAAAGTTTGAATGGTGTTTCCAAAGTGACTGAGTGGGGTGTGCAGTGATAACACCACTACATCTCTTTGACCGCCTCCCTGCACCAACTACCACTCTCTTCACATAATTTTATACACTCCTTTAACACACGGGCAAACCTCTCAACGAGACCATTTTCCCTGGGATGATATACAGCAGTAGTGCAGTGCAACACTCCCATCCCTGTCAGATATTTATTGAATTCATCTGCAGTTAATTGAACACCATGTCCTTAATCCAAATTTCAGGACACACTTCTATGCGGAACACTTTGTCGCAAAAGTTTATAATGATGGATGTCTTGATTCCTCTAGTGAACACCACTTCTGACCACTTAAAATAGTAATCTATCAACACTATTGCATACTTATTCATTATATCTCTGGATGAGAATGGGCCACAAATGTCAATTGCTACTCTTTGTCATTGTCTGTCAGGCAATTTCGTCAAAGTGATGGAAGTCTCTTCGGTGCGGTGGGATTTGTCACTGCACATGCACTCTATGCAATTGCGTATACATTTCTCCACCTCTCTGTGTATCCCTGGCCACCAAAAATTCTCTCTAGCCCTCTTTTTCATGCCTGACATTCCTCTATGCTCTTCATGTAACAGTTTGAGTAATCTTGCCCGCAAACCTGGTACCACCAATCTACCATCCCTTCTGACCACTCCATCTTCAACTGAAAGCTCTGACCAAACAGTTTGGAACTCATTGAGTCCCTTCCTAAGATCAGTCTTCATAGACTTGGATAACTCACCCAACAGTTCTTTCATGGCACTGTCTTCACCACAGCTTGTTTCCACTCTTCCTCACGTATGGCACCATCACACGAGTCAGATACATTCGCTACTACACATCCATCATCCATTTCATCCTCATCATCCATGCACTGTAATGGTAAGTGGTATAAGCAGTCTGCATTTATGTTGCGAGTTCTGGGCACATAATTGAGGACAAAATCATACCCTTGCAATCTGTACAGCCACTTGGCAATTCTAGGTGTTGCTTTGCCTACTCTTTTAGTTGTGAATGTATCTATTAGTGGCCTGTGATCAGTTCTTATCTCAAACATTGTGACCAATACATAAGTTATAAAATATTTGACTCCTCACCAACATGCTAGTACTACCCTTTCGATGACCAAGTATGTGGCTTCCGCTCCCTCAAGGTACGTGAAGCGAAAGCCACTACCCTTTCTTGACCATGTCTTCTCTGCATCAAAACAGCCCCCATACTACTATTGTGCAACGATCTTGTGGGTCAAAAGGTTTAAGTGCCACTGCTTTGACTTTTTGATTTTTGATCTCTTTAAAGGCACTTTGACTCTCATCTGTCCATCCAAATGTGGTCCCTTTCTTCATAAGTGCCCTCAACATATGAACTTTATCAGCAAAACGCTGTACAAATTCGAATAAAATTCAGCCAACCCAAGGAAAGAATGCAACTGGTCTTTATCGGCAGGTGAAGGTGCATTCTAAATAGCATCTAACAATTTCTTTTTCGGTTTGACCCATTCACCAGGCTATGTGTGACCCAAATAGTCAACCTGCATAACACCAAATTTACATTTGCAAGCGCTCACTGTTAACCCAGCTTCCTGTAGTTTGTCTAACAATTTATGCAAAATACAACCGTGCTCTTCCATGTTGGCATCCCATACCAAGACATCATCTTGGAAGACCGTGGCATTTGTGAGTTTTCCCAAAAGGCTGGTCATTAATCTTTGAAAGACTGCAGAATCAGAAGCTAACCCGAAAGGCATCCACACAAATTGGAACGCACCTACCAGAGTAATGAATGAGGTTAGATGTCTGGATGTGGGATGTAAATGTATCTGATGATATGCTTTGGAAAGGTCAATTAACGAAAAATACTTAGCATTTTTGGCAGAAAATATCATTTCATTAATATGAGGTAATGGATGGCGGTCCACACAAATGTTACGGTTTAAATCCCTCAAGTCGACACACATGCAGAAATTTCTGTTCGATTTGCGTGCCAAAATTATGGGACTTAGCCACTCAGATGACTCAATGGGTTCAATTACTTGTGCTTCACACAAAGTTTAGTTCTTCCTTCAACTTTTCTCTGAGTGCAAACGGTACATTCCTGACTTTATATAAACAGGTAATACTGCTGTGTTCAGATTTGGTTAGACAACCTAAATTGTGCTGAACAACTTGGGATACCTGATGCTCCACTTTAATGTTTCTGCATCCTCAGTCAAAAGTACTTGTCGGGGATGATTAGGATCCAGAACAATCCCCAAAGCCTTCTGTTCGCACCAACCCAAAAGCAACCTTCCTTTCTCTACTACATACATCTTGCTATGTTCTTCCTCATCCTTATAAGATATCTTGTACTTCAAAAATCCCAGCAAGGGTAGTTTGGTACTGCAATACCCTACTGGTTCTATGTCAGGTGAACATAATGTAGACTTCCCTACCTTTTCCCATGTATCTTTGTCGATAATAGTGTAAGGTAAATACGAATCCGCCCCAACTACTGTCGTTGTACCATTGATTTCCATGGTGCACTTTGGTGGACAGTAGCCTTCAAGATTTTCACTTATGATATCTTCACACACTACCAGCATCTCTATCCTGTCATCCTCCCGCTCTGTGTCTTCCTCATTATAATCATTTACCATGTGTACTGAGCGTTTCCACCCCTCTTGGGATCCAACTCTGCATAGGTGTGAAAAATGGCCCATCTTCTTGCATTTGAAACATTTTGATTTGGTTGCAGAACACCTTTCAGAATCACCTGTATATTTAGAACTACCACATCTATAACAAACACAGTTGTTCTTTGAAGGCACAGATTTAGTGACATTCCCACCATCTTTCTTTTTCTGTACCACATGTGCTTTACTAAAATCACCCTTATCCTTGGCCTGATCTCCACTTAGTTCCTTGGCGTATCTAGATGTGTTTTCACCTCCCTTTACTACTATATTTTTTTGTAAAGATGGATCTTTCATGTCCAATAACCTTTCTTGTATTTTACTGTTATTTGTTCAGTTGATAAATTGGTCTCTTATAATTTCTTCATGTAGATATTTGCATTTAAAAGTTGCAGCCAATGTTCTTAATATCAATACATAGTGTACCATGGTTTCGCCAGGTTGTTGTGCCCTAGAAAAAAACGTATGCCTTTCTACAACTATACTGTTTTTTTCCCCAAAAGTTTCCTCCAAGGCTTCCATAACCTTCACATGTTCATCTATAACGTTTCCCTCAGAATCAACCCCCTCTTTTCCTTCTTGGTTAGTAGAGTTGGTTCGTGTAGGAACATGTAAGGTTTTTAGAACTTTCCAGCCTTCAACACCTAAGTTGTGTTTCAATAAGGCCACCTTGCGAGACCCTACAAAAGCTTCACCCCCAATTGCTAGATAAGTCTCAAATGATTCACAGCAATATTTTCACACCATGCCAGCCACACCAGGATTTTGTAAAAATTTTGAGGGAGCTACAATTGACGATACCTCCATGTAACAATTTTCAATTTGAAATAAAGGTAGTAAATAAAATTAACTGTGAATTAATTGGTGAGACAGAGGTGAAACACTGCACAATAACTCTTGTTCCTTCAGTTGCATGTATTGAGCACACTTTTACTCTTTTTTTCTAAATGAATGACTCAAATGTCAGGAGCACACACAAGAACTAAAGACAAAAAACTCTGCAATACCAAGCTGACTATAACAAAAAATCACATTGATTTACCGCTCGTTTTCAGTCTTTTCCCTTAAAACGAAGGGTTGACATGTCATACTTCAGGAACCGGCTTGCACTTTTCGATCTTTGCTAGCTTCCTCTGACTTGCCGTAGACAGATTGCTAAGGCAACAACATGGAATTCCAGCCATCACAAGGCTAAGATAAATACAGCCTCTGATTGGCTGCTATCACACACTCACGTAGATGCAACTAATATGCTCCGATCCATTACGCTGAAGAAGAACCCTCCGGAGACACCTCAGATGTGGCAGCATTCGCTCCAAGATTCCAGTAAGGAGCGCGCTGCGGTCTATTCGAAAAACCAACATGTTGCTCTAGTCGCACTGGTAATGGAAACATACTGTTGTCCACATTTTAAAAGTCAACATGTACACTTAGACGTGCTGCTGAGGCCCAATCCAACCCACGAATGCCAGCACGCTAGCCAAAACACGTGAGCCACAGTATACCTGGTACTCACAGTTTACTCAAATTTTTACATGACTTGCTAGTCTGAATCATGATGCTCCTCAAGGTGCTTTCCAGATCTGTATGAGACACAACTAGCCACATCCTACACGACTTCTGCCAGACGACACTGCCTTACCTCTGGACAGTTCCAGTCCACCAGTTTTGCAGCACTGCACTTGGACAACTTTACGCTCCCGTTCCACAGCGTGTCGGTCCACAGTTTTTTTCCAGAGGACCAGGGACCGTTTGATTCACGATATTTAACTACAAATCCAACAGGGATGAGCAGTCCAGAGATCCTTATCCCATCCTCGTCCCCACTTTTTTAGACACTGGACGCAGATGATGTTGTGTAGATATTTAATAAGATTACAGGAATTACCCCTACATAAGTCCTCACTCTTCAGCAACTGACTCCTTCTCTACACTGGACTCCACTTTCCAGAATCCAAGTGGATAGTAACCGAGTTGCTAAGATACAACATAATGTGTTTCTTTGATTCTGGGCTGCAATGCTTTCACAGGCAACTACAACGGTGTACCAATGTCACACAATCATGGGCCATTGTCTGTGGCACTGAAAAGCAAGTAAAAAATATGTTGCATCTTTTTCCCATTTTTTAACACTTTGAAGAGAGACTACCTGGTAGATTGATCCTAAAGAATGCCCAGAAGCTCCTAATAGGGTCATCAGATGGGCAGAAACATGTTGACCTCTTTCTGTCAATTGGGCTGCAGGTACTCACTCCCCTCTTAGTTTAATCTATCCATCTATCAATCTATCTAATAAAGTTACTTCTTAGTCCATGATGAGGTAGTTTTAATGTTTCACATTCACAACTCTGCACCTCATCCACACCCCTCGCTCACATAGGGACCCTACCATATTACAACTAACTCCAAGAGATCCTCCCCCTTATCTTGCCTTTGGGGGGAGTTGTAGCCTACACCAGAAAATGTTGGTTTATGATGTTAGAAGGGACCCTATAATGAAGCATGCTACCCAGCGTTGGGTGAGGGGGTTTGTCCTAAACATAAACTATTGTTGACAGCCACAGATATGTCTTACTTTTGAAGCCAACAAATTACACTTTGTGTTTTACATGCGGTCACATTACCCAATCACTAGTCTCCTTATGGAATTCCTTCAATAAGAGTCAATCATAAACATTTTTTTCACTTGGTAAAACGTTCAACCACTATCATTTCACCTTAGAATAATTAAATACTAAGGACCACATGCATCATGCATTTTTGTCTTTCCAAACAGGCCGATTCGCAGAATCGGCCAATTTGCGTATGCAAAAAATGCTTTTTAGTTGTAGCAAACCCTATTTTGCGATTCGGTAACCTGTTACAGAATAGCAAAATGGGTTTGCGATTTGCTATTAGGAAGGGACGTGCTTGGGGGGTCCTTTCCTAATACCGAATCGCATCGGTTTGTATGAATGTTTTGTGACCGAAATGCGGTTGCAAAACATTCACATTTTACCACCTACTTCAAGTAGGTGGTAACTCATTCGCAAATGGGAAGGGGTCCCCAAGGGACCCCTTCCCCTTTGTGAATGCTTGTAAAAGCATTTTTTAAGAGCAGACAGTGGTCCCACGGACCACTGCCTGATCTTAAAAAACAAAAGGAAAACTTTTCATTTTTCTTTTTGTAAAGCATGCCGTTTTCCTTTAAGGAATACAGGCTGCTTTACAAAATAAAAAGATTACTTTATTTAAAAGCAATCACGGACATGGTGGTCTGCTGAACCCAGCAGGCCACCATCTCTGTGATTTTTACGATTCCTAGTGGGTCGCAAATTGCGACCTACCTCATTAATATTTATGAGGTAGGTCATTTGCAATCCCCTAGGAATCGCAGAAAGTGTTCAACACACTTTCATGCATGTCGTTTTCCGACTCCTTAATCCGAATCGCAAGGATTCGGGCTTCAATGCAAAAACCAGAGCCATACTATTATGAATTTTGTTAAATAGGTCATAGGGAGCTAGAAGCATGATGTGGTGAAGCTTCTCTGATTTAAATAAGACAGCAGTAGCCTAAACTGGCAGCTCGTCCACTGATTCATGACACTTGTGAAGACAATCCCAACATGCAATGGCATAGGTCTGGCTTGCATTTTCAGTCCTACATAAAATATCAACAAAACCCTGCTGCACTGTAAAAGCGACACAAGCATGATTGCTTTCTGTGTACAATGAATCTATCGCATAAATATTATGGCCCTTATTACGAGCAGCCTGGTCAAGTGCTATTACAGCGCAAACACCTGTTCGCACAGGGATATCAATTATAAGTGTGGCGATGTTGATCGCACATGGTAAATACAGACTGTAATTAAGATCGCATCCCTCTTAAATTGTGGCAGGTTAAGCTACTGAAATTGATAGAAGAAAAATTCTGGGGTGACTCCTCCATAATGGTGGAGGAGCGTCGCTCCACTGCCCAGAGCCAGCAGATTATAAATAAAATGATAATAATACATTGTTATTATCATTTTATTTATCGCTGTCTGAGCCGCGCAATGAGTATAGGGTGGGGCAGGGCTGGGCATGACAGAGAGGAGGTGTAGTGTGCAATTATAAGTGCGCATGTCAGTTTGGATGGCTGTCTTAGGCCGGCCAAACAGACATGCGCACTTATGTTTCTCCAACCCAGCCCGGTTGCACAACCAGGTTGCAGAAAAGCCACAGCCTCCCAGGCACTGTCTGAGAGACTAACAAGGCCGCTTCAACCAATCCTGGCACTGCTGTTATGCTAGGTATAGCATGAGTGCAGCGTCTGGATTGGGTGGGGAGCCTGTGCTTTGAGGCCCATCCACTTCCGGGCCGGGCAAGAGGAGCAACGAGGAGGCCGGTAGCATCAGCGGGAGCGGAGCTGCTGGTAAGTCTTTTTTATTTTATTCCCCAGCCCTCCCCATCCCCCGGCCGCCCTACTACTTTAGATAAGCGGCGGACGCCACTGGGAAAATTGCCCAGTAGATACTGGGACCTGTGCAATTTGGTGCATTAAGCACCAATATCCAGATGTTGTGACCCATTTTGAGGGTATGCTGTGCCCCAATTTAGAGGTCATGGGCAATAATCAAGCCCAATAACTTCCGAACACATTGCTGTCAGACTTTACCAGTTGTGATAGGTATCACGCCAAACACCAGCCCATTGATAAAGGGCCTGGGAGTACTTATGAGATGTAAAATAGGCCCTAGTACATTGCAATGCAAGCACTGCACAGGAGGTGCAATGATATAGCAAACAGCCAACAACACTAGGTGAGAAAAAAATACTCCTCTGGTGTGAGTTAAGGCTCACTCCATGTTTATTTTAATGAATTTGTGACAATTGGTACACAGATAGCTGTGCTAAAATAAAATTGGTCCCAGAGAAACAAAAAAGTGCTGCTGTCAGCATTATTGGTGAAGTGAAGTCCAAAATAGTAACTGGTTGCGAGCAGTGTGAAACTCAAAGTCATTATTTGAGAATTAAATTGTGACAGACGTCTTACTAGTTTGACATCTGATTGCTCTCAATGGTGCTAAAATGCAACATTTCAAGAGGGGGCTTTGTTCCCCAAATAAACCTTCCAGCGGTCACTCGCCTTGGCCAAAGCAAGTCAAATGAGGAAACATGATAATGTGTGTATGCTATTAACACTAATAAGGAAAATTGATAGAAGCAGCTAGTCCTCTGATGTAGGTTAGCTTAGGACAGACCCCTGTCTAAATGGTCCAGAACAGCGATAAGAATCAATGGGAAGATATTAATCCATTGTCAAATGGAAGCAATTAGTATGAAACAGCTAGAAGAGGAAAAAAATAAAGAGACTGAATACAAGAATGTCATGCTTGCTGATAAGCTAGGGAAATATTTAACAGTGTTAGCTAGTAAAAAATTATTCACTCAAATAAACACGTGTATTTGTAAAGCGCACGTATCACCCAAGGGTATCGAGGTGCTGAATAACAGATGTTTATTGTTACCCAACTCAATGCTACTCATTTTATTGACCTCAGATGGATGAAAAGCTGAGTGGACCTGCCGGGAGGTGAACCTGTGACCATGAGGTCAAACACAGGCCCCTACGGTGGACGCATTAGTCGACTAAGCCACCAGACCCAGCGACACATACAATATTGAATAGGCCGAGAGTTGTCGACACCGAGGCATCCTGAATGAGCAAGCTCTTTAGAAATAGAGTACCCATGAGAATCAGATATTGTTGAGACAGATCCTCAAATTTCAAGAAGCTAAAATAGCTTTATTAAGTCAGCCGGTCACTCTACAAGAAGTTAAGTAAGTCATCTCCCAGACAAGTAACGGGAATGCTACGTGGTAGACACCTTACCTAGTTTGGTATATCACTTGCTTTCAAGGACGCTTTAACATCTACTGCTTAGGTTTATAGACAAGATTTCATGAGGTACGTCTACCCCTCACTCTTGGCATCTAGCTCAGGTTATGGTGCTCTAAAGAACAGGAATCCCGGATAATTACCAATATCATAGCAACACATCTTGCCAAGATCAATGCACATATGTTTGTGACATGGTTGATCAAAATGGCAACTTCCACATGCCAACGTGTCTTCATATCTAGTAGAAATACAGTTGAATGCACCAATACACTAGCTCTATTGCTTGAATTGGGATAAGGGGTTCTAAAATTTCCTTTTAAGTAGCTGGCTCACTCGATATGGATAAGGCCTTTTATTGTAGGATCAAGTTGGACTTCCTTTTTCTAATCTTGGAGGAAATAGTTATCCCTGTAGTAGTCATTTCCTTTAAAGGGCTGTGTGTGCTTATATACAGTAACCTTCATTTATAACTTGATGCGAACTACGAATACCAGCACACTCACATGACTCTTGCACTATTAAAAACGTATGTGATGAAGAAGATGTTTCGTTCTATACCAGTGAGTTCACTTTAGCCCATTCCTTGATTGAGAAATTGGAGGACATTTGAGAAAACCTCAGGATATAAACGAAAGCATGGCAAATATTCAAGACCTCCTTGTTCTAAATCTGGGCCTACGTAATCCGCAAGTGTCAGATCAAATAATTACAATAACTCATAAATAAACCAAAATGTTTAAATATAACTAGAATTCAGTGATTCTAGATTGTACCGCAATCATGAGGAAATTAAAGTATCTTCCATACAGCTCCAAATAGCAAGTAAATGAAGCCCTTCTTTCTCTCTGGCTGCGTCCTGCCAGTAACAAGGCTCTTGAATGACATTCTCTTCTGCAGTAAGCAGTACCTCCTACTGTGAACTGCAAAGGCAGTTTGCCTGGGGTGTGGTCATTCTTATACCTCACCATGTCTAACTTGATCTGTTCCTTTCCGCCTTTGAAGCTATGAAGATCCCCAACTCGGCTCCCGACTTCGGAACTACAGAGTTCTGCTCCCTAAACTATCCGTGCACTTGCTCAGCCAGCCAGGACAAACGGATCTCATCAATCATTGCAGATTGGATCAACATCATGAACTGCATCTCTGCTGAACAGGGAGCCAGTGGAGCTTCTTCAGGTGGGGGGTAATGTGGGTCCATTTAGGGAAGTCTAGAATGAGTCTGGCGGCTGAGTTCTGTATAGTTTGCAGTCTCTTGGGGAGGTGCGAGGTGATTCCTGTATAAAGTGAGTTACCGTAGTTCAGCCGGCTGGTGACAAGGGCTTGTGCGATGGTCCGTCTGGTGTTGATGGAGAGCCACTTGAAGATCTTGCAGAGCATGTGGTGAGTGAGGAATTGATCTGTCTTCTCATGGTGAGCTTACTGTCCAGGAGGATGACAAGGTGCAGGCGTGGTTGGTTGGAGTGGGTGAGGGTGAGGGTCCTAGCTCAGAAGGCCACCAGGCATTGTTCCAAGGGGAGGTGTTGTTCCCCAAGATCAGTACTTTGTTCTTGTCTGTGCTGAGTTTTCTGCAGTTGTCTCTCATCCAGTTGGCGATACTCGTCATGCACATGCAAATGTTGGTCAGCGTGCTGGATGGCTCTTCTGACAGCGAGTGGATGAGCTGGGTATCGTCAGCATAGGATAGGATGTTCAGTCCGTGCAATCTGACATTGTTGGCCAGGTTTATAAAAAAAAAATCCATCATTCATGAACTGGCAGTAAACACTTACTACTGTCAATAAAACCAAGACATGGAATAGTATGTTGCCAACAGCTAATGTCAGCTCACACAGTGCCATTTTGTTGACTAACACATAGTTATGCATTAAATCGTTTTTTCCGATATTCCACTCCTGGTTCCTTCTAGAAAGAACTGACATAATGTCACACAGGACAGGTAAACACTAGGCCACTCATATCAACATATTGTACGGCCCGCAGATTGTTGTTTTTGTCTGTCAGACGAAGTTACTATAGGGGCAGTGCCAAAATCTGTCTTAAAACATGCGGAAATACAGCTACAACTTTACTTTTTTAGCACTGCCCACAATGTAACCTTGGCCTGCCCTATGTCTTTGATTGCGTTGAGTGAGGTTAACAGAATGTGTCCTCGCTGCAGCCTTGGATGAATCTTTGCCCATTATTGCGTAGCTGGAACGTATTAGAAGCTCACAACCTCTGGAGAGGGCGTTAACCACCGTTGATGCAATAAAAACGTGTAATAATGCATCAGTAGAATTAGGATGCAAAAGGGCATTCTGATTGGCTGAGTCACAATCAATGTTGCATGCACACCAGCAAAGCCTCATTTAAAGCGAGGAAAGAAATACATAGAAGAACACAAAACTGTCCCAATAACAGAAAAATATCACAGCTCTGTAAATATAATATTCATGTCAGCCACTCTCCAGCACGCATCAGAGTTTGCTGGATTAGATTCACCAGGTCAGCAAGCAGGAGAAAAGGTCATTGGGGTATCTTCCAGATGAAATAGGACACGAAAGTGTTATTTGAACAGCTATTCTACAAAGGCTGTGCGGTGCTGTGGCTTCGTATTGTGGCCCCCTGTCTGTTCATTTTTACTTAGCTAATATTGCACTTTGGTCATAATATCTCATGTAAGGCATTTGAAAAGTACCATACCATTGTGCAGCTCATGAATGCAATATTTTACCCTGCATTATTTTAGCACTTTATCTAGATATAAAATGTAATCTCCAGGACTAAATGAGCTAGTTTTTCACTTTATTAATTCAATCCATACAAAGAAATAGCAAAGCCTAACACTTTCCAACTGGCTCATATTTTATAAACTACACGAATCTATATAAATGCATATCTGTAGTTTAAAAAACATGAGGGACAGCATCCCGGTCCTTTTGCGGAGGGGTGAAACTGTTCCTGCTGTCGCTCAGAGCAATGGGGGAAACAGGAGCCACTTGGTAGCCAAATTCATCCTGCATGAGATGTCTGCTTCTGTGCATTTAGCCAATCTGCCACATTAGCAGACATTCCTCCACATGGGCAGACAATCTACTGCCCTGGCACCTAGTAAGAAGAAATATTGACAAATGAAGTTACCCGACCTTTTGGCTTTGCCATTCTTTTCTGCATCAACAAAAAGAAAAAAAATGCTTGTGAGCCGATGTGAATCAACGTAAAAAAAAGCAGCACAATGAAGCATAATAATAATAATAATTCAAGCATATTCGTATGTGACATGATGCTACGACAGCACCAGCGTCACCACACATGCACTCATGACACACTGCCATTTTATTTTTTGTTTACTTTACAGTTCCAAGATGGCGGATACCGATCTTGGAACTGTAAATCAACAAAATATAAAAAGAGTGCCAAAGTGCAACAGCAGCTGTCAAGAATGAGACTGGGATGGAAGGGAGCAACAATGGAGCGGACAGAAGGTGGTAAACATCGGTAAGAGATGGGAGTAAGGTGGAAGCAAATGTGGGGCTCTCAGGGGGGGCTGGAAACTTTTAAAAAACAGACAAAACAAGGAACAGTGGGCGAACCAACTATAAACATTTTAAAAAGCAGATACAATTATGAGAGGCAGGGGAAGCAATGGATAAGCTGTGGATGGGAGGGGGAGCAACATGGGTAGTGTGGTTGAGCAGCAGGGGCAGGGATTTCCATGGGGAAGTAGGGCATGAGGAAGAGAACAAGAAACAGTGGCGGCTCCACCTCTATGGCGGAGGAGCATTGCCCCACTGCTTCACGGCAGTGTCAACTTTAGAAACAGAAAATGATAACTGTTATTATCATTTTAAGGTTCGTATCCGTCTGCGTTGCGGGCGGGTGGGCAATGCTGCTCTGCTCTGGGAACAGGGGAGGAGTGCTATGCCCTCTCCTAAGTGCGCAGTGACTGTTTGCTCGGCTCTCTCAGGCCGCCCAAAACAGTCATGCGCACTTCTCCAGCCCCTGGCTGAGATCCGTTTAAGCGACAGACCAATCACAACGCTGAATTGTTGCAGCGTTGTGATTGGCTTAGGGGAGGGAGCCTGGCTGCCTGCTTCCTGTTCCTGTAGTCGGACACAGGAGAGAAAGAGCAGCGAGGCAGGACCGGCCTCAAGCTAAGTTTTTTTTGTTGTTGTTTATCCCCCCGTGCTACCCCTCCCGCGACCCCTCCAGCAACAGCCCTGCCACCCTCAAGCCATGCCGACACTGACAAGAAAACAGTTGCATTCTGTAGTATTGTCATTTAATAGTTATGCACTGTTTGTGTTGTGTTGCTTTTAACCCGTACATCTGTCATGGAACACGGTTATGTGAATGTTTCAGAGATTGGCGGTTGGTTTCCACTTGCCTGCCTGGAGTGGTTGAGGGTACTTTGAGCTGTCATCGAATAAAGCCATTTATCTACATTAACGCTGTCTGCCACTTTTTATATGTGGCGACGAGCTGGAGCGGTGTACCCTCGAAGAAAAGAACCCACAGGCTCGTTAAATTCATTGGAAGAGAAGGCACTTACCCGCATTGCGTGTGTGTCAACCTGACATTGCAGCAAACACTGTGTTGTATTCCGCTTTAGGTGTCCGTATATAGGTTTTCCTGAAACATGTCCTTATATAGGCACAATTCGCATTGCCCTTATATAGGCATAGAATCCCAGTCCTTATTTAGGCATTAGCCGTGCACTCCAAATACAGGCATGGTCACTGACATCTGTCCACCCTAACGTCACAACGAGTTCTTAGAAACCAGACCCTTAAGCTCTCGGGAGTTCCCCTAGCACAGGATTATTGATTTCTCCAAGAACTCATCTATTATGTATGAACCGTTATACCTTAAGGGTTCATTCCTGACGTCTTCCTCTGTCCGACTTCACGTCAATGCTAACATTCCAAGGCACCTATCAGGTATAAATATACCTTCCCTTGCCCAAGCAAGTCAGAGGAGACCTCGACTTCAGAGGAGCCCGTATCCCGGCCTGACGCACTGAGAAGACACTGTCATTCCTGCTCACAGACGAATCCAGCTTCCAGTGTTCTGACTCCCTTCGCGGGGTGTTAGAGTTCCAGATCCGGCAAGAGATTCCCACCTCTCTCATTCTCAAGGTATGGAGCTGACTTGAACCTAGAGGGACTCTTGGAATACTAGACTTAACATACTCTTAGTATACCTTACTAGAGAATACTCCACCTACTTCTTACCTTTCCCTACACCTAGATTAGGTTAGGTACAATGGGGTAGAACTAGCTTAGAGACGCATCATATGAGTACTCGCATTTTTAGCTCATGTTATTTATGTACGTGAATATATGCTAAAAGATAATGCTAGCGCAGTATTATTTATTTCTACTGCTTACGCTGTACATTATTTATCTTGCATACTGTCTTGTGATCATAACAGCACATATCTCTTACACGAGAAACAAGACTGTTCAATAAAACCCTTTTATTGAAACGCCCGTCTTTCCTTTCTGTGTAACTCTGTAAAAACTAAGCATGCACGATTGACTGAGTGAAACTGTTATCTATTGTTTCCACGATTCTGAGACGTGTTCCGATTCTAAAGGGAAACAAAGTGGTCATGTTTATGCGGTTGCCAGAAACTACTCCCTTCTTGTTCTCAAGGAGTTTCTAGTGGCCTCTGAGCTAGCTGGCACAAGTAATTAAGTTTAATATACTCGATAGGGACATACCGACCTCAGTCCTATGTCAAGCCTATAGGGTATATTATTCCAATGTGCAGAGCCTATTAGGGAAATAGGAACTACACTACATGGCGCCCAAACGTTTGGTAAGGCAGTAATTTAACGCTAGATACTGAGTAACTCAGTCGTGCTTTTCTCAGAGACCCCTACTCACATACTCCATAAGACGTCTGGAGTGGGTAGGGTTAAATATCCGCCAAAACTAATTAGGACAAAAAACCCTATATATTAGTTGTTTGGTTTGTTCAACGTTGAAGGATACAGTGTTCCAAAATATTCTGCACCTAATCTTTTGTTTCCTTGAAACTTGTTCTACATTTTTCAAAAAACAAATGTCCATACACGGGGAAAATAACACCGGGAACGGTATAGCTGCGGCTGACCCATTCATAGCAGCTTTTAACTTTACAGGTTTAAATGAAACCGAGGAGGGTGTTATAGACATCCATCCAAACTTAAGAAGAGCCATCACTCTAAAACCTATAAAACACGGCCTACCACCAAGAGGCGGTAGAGCAGTTTTCGTGATAGAGGCACACGAATCTTTTCAGACAGAGGTATTCTATTCATGGATAGTATTCCCTGAATCAAATCCAGTAACAAAACTGTTTCACTTCTACAAAGAAGATGAACCACCAGAGGAATATATTCCTTTCGAGGATATTGAAATTCCACTAACATACCAGGAGCAGCAGCTCTGGTTTAAAGGCGCCCTAAAATATCACAGAAACATTACCAGGCTCGGTCCACTAGGTAGACCAGGAGCAACATGGCCGATTCTAGCCGGCTACACACCTCATCCTGACATCGATATAATGTCAGACGAGGAATTACTTACTCAACTTACAGAGTTAATAAAAATTTACAGACAATTGGTCCAATATGTCATGCGGACTTTCACAGTCCAACCACCATTGACCATTCCAAATCAAACTCCTCAACAGGGGAATACACTAAAAATTACTCCACAGACTTTATACGCAGTCATGGGAAAAATGCCCACAAAACGTGAGCAAATTCCGTTCTGGATAGCTCAAAAAATTGCTCAAATAGAAGCAGTATTTCCAAATACTAGCCCTTATGAGAAACACAGAATCCTAACAATCTGTTTACCAATGGGGATCACACCACAACTGGAAGACTGCACCACTTGGGGCTCAGTCTTTGCTGCCATCTATACTAAAACCCATGGTGTTCCGTCAATTGCAGTAATACCAGATGTCCTGAAACAAATTCAATACGAATACGGGGCAGAGCCTGCTCTAAATTTAGGTATGAAATTACTGAAAAACTTCGACCAGGTCTCAACAATAATATTAAAGGAGAGGCAGCAGCAGTGGCGATCCGCCAACGAATGAGGGAATTCGATGTTACAGAACATCAAACAGAACTACCCAGAATAATAGAACAATCTTATGCAGAATTAGGCAGAGATAGTTTGGGTGGAAGACCATTGAAGCCAAAACTATCTGAAAGTCCTGAGAAGGACTCTATTAAACAAACTCCTACATCTTCTAAAAAGAAGTGGGAAACTAATAAACATAATTCAAACGAGAAACGTTCTCAATCCCGAGGTAGGTCTCCTCAAAAGGAGCCCTCTGAAAGGAGGTATAACCTCAGGAATAGGGATAATTTAAAAAAACCTGACAGGTATCAAGACACTGATACACGTTCCTCTCGTACCTTTCAGATATCGTCACAGACATCGGAAAGAAGAGGACGGTCAGAACATAGAGAAGAACGCGTGAAATCGAAAGACGACAAACACGTTCAGAAAAATAAATCAAAACCTCAAATCTCAAAAAAGAAGGTAGCAGGTCTGAAGATCAGACATGCCGAGGATACTGAGAACACAACTCAAGAACGGAGAATGGGCTCAGACAATGCTGGATAGCTTGCCAGAACCTGAAGGAACTTCTGGAGATAGTGGACTTGAATGAGTACATCACAGTAGAGACTGTAGACACCAGGGTTAGTACTCCACAAAAGTTATATGAAATAACACTCCGGATGGAGGGAGACATACCAAGAAAGGTGAAAACACTCTTTTGGGAGAAACTTTCAAGGGGTTATGATATACTTCTAGCAGAAAAAGACTGGCCACCACAATTTGTCAGGGAGTGCCCACATGGTGAGGACATTATTATGCCTGCCTTCTCCAACCATATTCCAATTCACATAAAATATACTTATGCCAGGAAATGGGCAGTAGACCAGGCCCCATCATTATATAAAAATCATGTAGGATGGGATGAGGACTCACCTCACCATAAAATACATCTAAAAAATGAACCTACTGCACAAAGGCAGTACCCAATAAAGCAAGAAGCTAAAAAACAGGTCAGGGAGATCTTAGATCAACTTGAATACCAAGGGGTGATTGAGACATGCACCTCCTCAATGAACAATCCTTTGTTTCCTGTCTCCAAACCAGAAAATACATATCGTCTAGTTTTGGATTACAGACACTTAAACACTTGTTCAAAAACATTTGCAGTGCAAAATGTACATAGTACAGCATTAATGAATAACATTGTGCGTAAAAAATATAAAACCACATTGGACATCTCAAATGGTTTCTTTTGTCAAAATATAGCACCTGAAAGCAGGTACTTGACAGCTTTCTCAATAATGGGGACCCAGCGTCAATTTTGTCGACTCCCATAAGGGTTCAAGAACAGCCCGGGGTTATTCTCAGCGAGGGTAACAAAGTTACTACAAATTTATGATAATGAGGCATTGTCATATGTCGATGACATCTATCTGACAGACGATAACCTGGATAGGCACTTGAACAGGGTGAGTACCATTATATTGGGCTTCGCCTCTGAGGGCTATAAGTTCAACTTTAAAAAATCCAGAATTGGCCATCTCAAGGTCCTTTTTCTAGGATATGAGCTTTCAAGTGAAGGCAAGAGCTTGGCAGCCAACTTTTTAGAAAGGTGTGCGCTACTCCAACCTCCAAAAACGCTGAAAATTTTACAATACATCCTGGGTTTCCTAAATTTTGGAAGAACTTACATTCTAAATTACACAGAAAGGGTTCAACCTCTCTACGCATTAATCAAACCTGATTTTTCAATCAAAAATTGGACACAGGAACTCACAGAAATCTTGCGTTCACTCCAAGCTAACATGTTAGCAACAAATCACTTACAAACACGCGTAACAATCCTTTGTTTCCTGTCTCCAAACCAGAAAATACATATTGTCTAGTTTTGGATTACAGACACTTAAACACTTGTTCAAAAACATTTGCAGTGCAAAATGTACATAGTACAGCATTAATGAATAACATTGTGCGTAAAAAATATAAAACCACATTGGACATCTCAAATGGTTTCTTTTGTCAAAATATAGCACCTGAAAGCAGGTACTTGACAGCTTTCTCAATAATGGGGACCCAGCGTCAATTTTGTCGACTCCCATAAGGGTTCAAGAACAGCCCGGGGTTATTCTCAGCGAGGGTAACAAAGTTACTACAAATTTATGATAATGAGGCATTGTCATATGTCGATGACATCTATCTGACAGACGATAACCTGGATAGGCACTTGAACAGGGTGAGTACCATTATATTGGGCTTCGCCTCTGAGGGCTATAAGTTCAACTTTAAAAAATCCAGAATTGGCCATCTCAAGGTCCTTTTTCTAGGATATGAGCTTTCAAGTGAAGGCAAGAGCTTGGCAGCCAACTTTTTAGAAAGGTGTGCGCTACTCCAACCTCCAAAAACGCTGAAAATTTTACAATACATCCTGGGTTTCCTAAATTTTGGAAGAACTTACATTCTAAATTACACAGAAAGGGTTCAACCTCTCTACGCATTAATCAAACCTGATTTTTCAATCAAAAATTGGACACAGGAACTCACAGAAATCTTGCGTTCACTCCAAGCTAACATGTTAGCAACAAATCACTTACAAACACGCGTAAGTCAACGCAACTTGGTGATCCGAATAATTTCGGGTCAATGCTGATTCACCTACTTAACATTTAATGAGGGTGAAAAAGTACCGATAGCATACAAATCACATTTGTATACACAAGCAGAAATGCGCTTCACTTCAACTGAAAAAATACTGACAGCAGTTCAAACCGCTGTAGCAAAATAATGAGCTCTAGCCCAAGGGAAACGCATTACTGTCGTAACCCCAGTACCGGCCTTAGAGGCGGTAACTAAAGCGAGCATTCCAAATGCTAAAGCATTACATCCTAGATGGATACAATGGGTTAATTCTCTTGCTGCAACAGATGTTGAATATGTGTTTGATCCAGATTTAAAAAAACAAGCGTTCCTGCAATATGAACATGAATGTCCTCTGCCCACTGAAATTCTGCCTCTCAATCAGTACAAATTCATAATTTACACTGACGGATCCGCACAACCCGCTACAGGGAGTAAGCAAGCTTACAGTGCAGCGTGCACACTCGTTAAAGGTCGCATGCGCGATGGTGACTTCAGACCAATGGTCACTAAAACTCAATCTCTAGGAGATTGCACAGCTCAGCGAGCTGAACTACAAGCATTCAAACTGGCACTTGAAAGTACAGATCGCGCATTCCCCACACTAATAGTGTGCGATTCTTTCTACTGTGTGCAGTCGTATAATGAATATATACAAAATTGGCTTGAAAATGGGTTCAAAGATGCAAAAGGTGGCACAATAAAGCATAAAACGCTTTGGGAACAAGTAGTTCAGTTAAAAAATGGACTACCAAAGGCTCACGTGATACACACGCTGAGTCATCAACGTGATGGCGTTCACGTTGCAGGGAATTCATTGGCTGACGAAGCCGCAAAGGGGGCTGTTCAGAAGGCTTTCGTAGCTGCGATCACTCGTTCAAAAACAAGAATAGACAGTGAGATAATGTTGGCTGTCAATGCTACGAGCAAAGGCAGTGGTGCAGCGTTACCAAAAAAGTTTCCACTCAAGTACTCTTATGTAATTGATGCGAACAACGTTCCTTTTGCTTGAATCCCTGGAGTGGGGGATAGGGTAATTCCAAACATGGAACGTAGAGCAGCTTTGATTTATGAAGCACATCTGGGGGAGGGTCTGTCACATCAAGGGATCTCTAAAATAATATTGACATTAAAAGAGATGTACTGGTGGCCTGGAATGAATACACAGATTCACATCTTCATCAATGACTGCATAGACTGTAAAGTACAGCGTGATGCAGAACGCCACCAGACACCATGGTACGAAGTAGCCTGCCCAGTACAGACACCATTGTTAGACAGCATTAGACTATCTACGTGCAGGCGTCCTTTTGGACAAATGCAATCCCACAAATACTAAGTCAAGGTTCCTATGGATATGGCCTCAGCGCTCGGCTGACGCTCGAACTGTTATAAAAGATTTGCGAGTCTTTATCGGCACATACGCAATAGGCACGCTACATTCTGACCAGGGCCCTGTGTTTAGCTCTCGGGCTTACAAAGAAGCCATGGCCAGTCTGGGCGTTGCATTGCGGTACTCCTCTCCATTTCATCCTGAGGGAAATTCTGTTGTGGAAAGGAAAAACCGGGACATAAAGCAGTCTATAACAGCTAGGGTATTAGGTTCGGGTGATGGGTGGGTCAAACATCTTTATGGGGTCCAACGCTCTTTAAATAATTTGCCAAGAAGTTCTCTAGGGGGGGGTTACTCCATATGAGGTCCTATTTGGGACAAGAATGTGGGTTCCTGATCTCGAATGTAAAGGCACAGTGGTGGAAAATAAACCCTTTGATATCAAAGATCGTTTGGCTGTTTTACAGGTTCTAAATGAACTAAGATCGAAACAAAGCAACGTGTTCCTGTAGCCAACCACCACTGGGGAAAAACCGGCAGTACCAGCAAGGCCTGTCTGGATTCCAAAAGTTGGGGATCTAGTCAGAGAGAAGATTGCGGACAAGAAGGAATTTGGACCTTCTTACAGACAACCAGTACCTGTCCTAGCCGTACACGGAACAAGAACAGTACTTCTGCCGCCCCTTGCTGGAAAAAAGGAGAAAAGATTTGTGTCAATCGACCTCATCAAACCACAGTATGTGGCCAATACTAAATAGTAGGCCTTGTGGACTCCAACCTAGTAGCAGACGCACTCCTCTTGCTACTATCCAAGAGGTTCAGACTGAAAGACTGATAACCATCGAGAATTCAGCAGTAACAGATGAAGGACTAAGCAACAATGCTATGGAACTCATCCCTCTTGAAACTCAAGTAACAGTTCGTCCAAATACACCTGTCTACACCAATGTAACAAGTGATCAACTGGTTCCAGCGATTTCGACAAATCCTGATGCAATTCCAACAATTGACAGAACTGCTTCTGGCTATTTCATTAACTTTGATACGTTTTCTGAGGATCTGAGTGAGCCTGAAACTACGCCAGCTTCAAAAACTTTTAAACAACAAGTGCAAGACTTTTTTCATTTTCTGAGAAAGACTTATCTGGTTTCACCATGGATTGAACTATGGATTATTTCTGGAATATTTTTCTTTCTGCTTTGGCTAGCTCTGGTTATGACTATCAGCGTGCTCATAAATGGCAGATACATCCATTTGGACATTTAAAGTAAAAATGTGAACTTACTTTTGAAACCTCACAAATCATCCGATCGTGAAGCAAGAGACTTGTCAGCAGTGAACATCACAGCCGTTCCTATACAGGATGGTATAGTGTGGGACAAAACAGATTTCGATATCTTCGGCCCTACGGAACTTTTGAACATTCCACATTTATTTAAAATTTCACTAAGTGATTTTATTTCATCCAGTACCTATTCTGATGATTGGGACTTTGAAACTGTGAATGATATGATGTTTGCCCTAGAAAGGTCTGCTGCATTTTCTAATAATGAATATTTAGAGGGTTCATCAGACTATGAACAGCTGTATTGCTATAACCACTATGGTCATCATTTTTTGCATAAATCTGCAACACCTAGAAATGTGTTTATGTTTAACCAATGGGAGCATTGTCTTACACCACCCAAAGGTAGTTCAAAAACATTTGCTAAAAAGTTTCCATATTTTTCAGAATACAATACATCTGACCCAGAAACATTTTACTATAAAACTGTAAACAAAACAGGACTGAAAACTATGTTAACAAATACAAAACAGATTTACTCTGCAGCATTTATTGCCCAACTGTCTAGACATGGTTTCGACTTATGGAAAGACACAATAGACACAAAAACTGCCTGGGGTTCTAAAGAAAGGCAAGTGCAGGGGATAGAAGCTTTGTTTAGAGCATGTATCATCCCTCATCAAATAATGTTTTTGAATGACACTGTGCAACAAATGTCTTGCCTTGGTTTAGCCAAGATCAAAGACATGAAAACACCTCTGTACCAACACCTGCCAGTAATAACAATACACAGGCAGCGGTTACAGTTGACACAATACTACAAATCAACAGAACAAATACTGATTGGAGAAAATGGTTGATCTCGCCCACAGACACAAACATCTGTCAAGAAAGATTCCTGAATAAAACACAGGGGTTTACTATTCATAGGCCAGACCCATGATACGTCCAAAGACAACATCCGGGGGTAGTAACAACATACAGTGTAGGAAAATTGTGCCTCGACTGGCTACAAAAATCTACGCTTAAGGATGTGAAACAACACTTACCTTTACTTAAAGAAGACGCAGACCTTAGGGAATTCTTGCTTGGACCAAGAAAACCGCGTCAAAAACGTTTCATATATGCCGGCATCTATGCTGCTTATAATGAAGCATGGAAGGTTTCACAGGCAGAGGCCGCAGAACGAATACGTGAACTTGATCGTATTAACTTAGAGAAAACTCTCACTATGGTCGACAATGGGTTAACAACTTTGTCATCCAGAATGTATTCATTGGACAACATTGTATCCTCTGCTATTGACATACTGGAACAAGATTTAGCCATGTTACAACAAGGCCAATCTCAGTTACGTTCTATTATGTTATTAAGCTGGACGCTGCAATCTTTGCGTGCGGGCTATGTGCCTTGGCGTTTTATCAACACGTCGGCTCTGTTTGCCGAATACAATCTGACTGATAAACAGATCGAATTGGCACAAAGAGGAGCAAAGTATACAGTGCTGAGCATTGAAAAACTGGAAAAGTTACCGTTCACAGTGGCAGAAAAACCAGCTACAAAATGGCTTATTCATGGCAAAATCACTCTGCCTGTCACTACTTTTCAATTTCAGTATTGCCTCAAACAAATGCAAGTAGGCAAATATGAAAGGTTGGGTAAAGAATACATTAAGACATCCTGGAATTTACCCTACACATACAGATGTTGGAGTGGGGATCGTGAAGTGTTTCTAAGCGGTACACACTGTGAAAGTGCACTGAGCGGTTCACTAATTTGTCAGGACATTTCTTTACACGGGGCTTGTAATGGTTCTGTGGCAAATTTGTCCTGCCACCAGCAGGGTACACCGGCTACTGTGATTAATCCGACGTTTGGCCAACTTTCTAACAGGAGTTACCTCATGTTGAATGATCAGAGTTGCTGTGGCATGTTACCAGGCATCCCATATCTAGTAACGGTCGACTCCAGGGTCACTTGCTGTATGCAAGTATTGTTCCCCCAATAGACACAGTCAGGGAGTCGCCTTTATGGCCTTCATTGAATGTTTCTTTTATACGATTTGATACTTTAAGCAGAATGAAAGCCATGCTTATACAACAAACAGTGCCTCTGACCTCGGCCAAAGAAATCTATGATTTACAAGTTACAAGGACTTCGGCTGAGATACAGGCTTTAATTCGTACAAACTGCCCTATACATTTCGTAGAAATGATGGGACGTATCTTTAACATGTCTGATACGAGCGGAATTGTACATGTATTTAAGACCATCTGTTCCGGACTATTAGCACCTTTCCAGGCAGTCCTCGGAATCATCCCAAACTTCGCACATTCGGTGTTTGGTGGTGTGCCATTAATTCTAGCACTTGTTGCAGGAATTCTATTTCTATTCTTACTATTACGCCATGGCAAGCCTATTCGCCAACATCACTCCGAGCGATGTGGAGAAAGCTCTCCTTGAACGGAAGTGCCGTGAGCGCATAGTACAGCTTTTGGACATGCCTCGTCTACGGGAACTTAATACAATGTGGTTCCTGTCATTCAGACCAATCTGGCAAGATTGCATCTTACCTGTTCTACGCTGCCTGTTTTGTGGTGAAGAATGCGTGCTAGACACCTGTCTAACACTCCCATCAGTCATGCCAATGGATATCGATACTTTGCTGGACCCGATAACGGCCCATGCTCTGTGTTGTCCCCAGAGGCTTCCAATCCTGATGACGGCATTCATTGAGATCTCACAGACGCTTCCTGCAACCGCTGAGGTACGAGATGGATCAACAGGCACACAGGTAACAACGGACGCGAACATTGCATCTTCTGCTGAAGGCGATGTTTCTCATCTCTGTGCAATTAACCTTCTGAACGAGGTGTTCCAAATGTCACCAACTTCGGTAGACGATATTTTGGCTACAGAAATAGATGATTTCATGTTTACACCAGACCCATACACTGACTTTGATTCGGCTCACAGTGTACCAGGGAAGCAATGAAATTTGGCCTTCATATTTTCAAAACTTGGAACTTTTCCCAGAATTGAACTTTTTCTTTCTTTTTAATTTTTGAAATGACATGGCAAAAAAACAATCTGCTTACAGTAGAACTATTCTTATAAAATGGACTTCTTTGAATACTTCCAGGGACACATTGTCACCTTATTTGTCTAACATTTCATTTAATACCATGATATGCAATGGCTTTGATTTTTTGACAACTTGTCAACCATTTCATCGTATGTATATATTTCTGTTTATTCATTCATGTTGCATTTATTTCCATTATATGCTTAGAATGAAAACGATGCTTTAAATGTACAGTACCTATTGCATTCAACAGTTTATTTTAAACTTCTTTTAATATGCTTTTAAAAATGTTTTTAGTGACATGTGGTACTCAATTTAATGTTTAGCATTTCATGTTTAGCATTTAGTATTATCGTTCATTCGAAAGTGGAGTGGGTGTTGTATTCCGCAGTTAGGTGTCCGTATATAGGTTTTCCTGAAACATGTCCTTATATAGGCACAATTCGCATTGCCCTTATATAGGCATAGAATCCCAGTCCTTATTTAGGCATTAGCCGTGCACTCCAAATACAGGCATGGTCACCGACATCCGTCCACCCTAACGTCACAACGAGTTCTTAGAAACCAGACCCTTAAGCTCTCGGGAGTTCCCCTAGCACAGGATTATTGATTTCTCCAAGAACTCATCTATTATGTATGAACCGTTATACCTTAAGGGTTCATTCCTGACGTCTTCCTCTGTCCGACTTCACGTCAATGCTAACATTCCAAGGCACCTATCAGGTATAAATATACCTTCCCTTGCCCAAGCAAGTCAGAGGAGACCTCGACTTCAGAGGAGTCCGTATCCCGGCCTGACGCACTGAGAAGACGCTGTCATTCCTGCTCACAGACGAATCCAGCTTCCAGTGTTCTGACTCCTTTTACGGGGTGTTAGAGTTCCAGATCCGGCAAGAGATTCCCACCTCTCTCATTCTCAAGGTATGGAGCTGACTAGAACCTAGAGGGACTCTTGGCATACTAGACTTAACATACTCTTAGTATACCATACTAGAAAATACTCCACCTACTTCTTACCTTTCCCTACACCTAGATTAGGTTAGGTACATTGAGGTAGAACTAGCTTAGAGACGCATCGTATGAGTACTCGCATTTTTAGCTCATGTTATTTATGTACGTGAATATATGCTAAAAGATAATGCTAGCGCAGTATTATTTATTTCTACTGCTTACGCTGTACTCTATTTATCTTGCATACTGTCTTGTGATCATAACAGCACATATCTCTTACACGAGAAACAAGACTGTTCAATAAAACCCTTTTATTGAAACGCCCATCTTTCCTTTCTGTGTAACTCTGTAGAAACTAAGCATGCACGATTGACTGAGTGAAACTGTTATCTATTGTTTCCACGATTCTGAGATGTGTTCCGATTCTAAAGGGAAACAAAGTGGTCATGTTTATGCGGTTGCCAGAAACTACTCCCTTCTTGTTCTCAAGGAGTTTCTAGTGGCCTCTGAGCTAGCTGGCACAAGTAATTAAGTTTAATATACTCAATAAGGACATACCGACCTCAGTCCTATGTCAAGCCTATAGGGTATATTATTCCAATGCCCAGAGACTATTAGGGAAATAGGAACTACACTACAGCTGTTCCAGTGTTTGACTCCTGCTTCTGAGAACGAGTGGGTGAGTTGCACCGCATGTGGTTAATTCGCACAGGAACACATGCTAAGTGTACTGCATGGAGCTAGAGAGGGTCAAATGACGCATACCCGACTATTTCGAATTCCTGTAGAATTCAGAATTCGGAAGGCAGAAACTGGCTGCCATTCACGGGAGAAGGAGCAGTCGACCAGGCCCAGGTAAGGGTGTCTGCGCATGCGAGGATGACACGTATTGGCAGAAAAACATGCTCTAGCGGCATTAAAGAATACAATATACACGGCGGCCATCTTAATAGATTGGGAAGGATTCTGGATTCTTGTATCATCCAGGAAAGTGCCTAATGACAGTAGAAAAAAGGAAAAAAAACAGCGGCCATCTTGTGCAGTTGGGACAGGTGTGCTACAATTTCACTGATGTATGACACTCGTACTGTACGCTTCAGGCATTATAAGAAGTATTAGTGGCAATACACTTACACATTGACTTCTACCTAGTGTATAATATCAGAAAGAAGGTTTCCTTTGGACTACACTCTAAGAATAACTTACACTACTTACCACATCCTCCGATGCGCACAATAGTCACACAAACTCAAAACCACTGCTCTTTCACCATACACACGAGGGGAGTATAATAGTAAGCCCAAGGTCAAAATAGTAAAAATAGATCCATTTATTAATGATTGTGTCAAAAAAATATACAAAAAAGATAAGAATTACTTCTTAAATTAAAAACAGCCTAATAACTTTTTTTTTTTAAACTATCAGGCACATGCATCAACTCAAACAATAGCGATTCCTAATTTGCGAAAAATAAGGAATCGCAAATAAGGAATCGCAAATCGCAATGCAACAAAAAATCTGCGAATAAATAGCGATTCGCAGGGAATCGTGTAATCTGCGAACTGGCAAATAGCAAAATCGCTAAAAGAGAACTCGCAAATTGCGAAATCGCTATTAGCGAAATCGCAAACAGCGAGGGCGCACAGTTGATGCATACTGATGACATCAGAACCAGGAAGTCAGCAGCCCATGCCCCATTCAGTGCACAGTCACACGGAGAGGAGGGAGCTGACTGCAGGAGCTGAACAGGAGTGAAACAAAAACTTGGATTAACACCTGTCCCTTGCCCAAAATGGATGTAACAGCAGCAGGAGACAGCCAAACAGGCAGGAAGAGGAAAATTAAATTTCTGAAAAGGAAATAGAGACCCTAATAGAGGATGTGGCAACCAGCCATGATAAGCTATTTGGGAAATTGTCTCTGAAAGTTCCTGAGCAGGAGAAACGGAAAATATGGAACCGGATCCAACGTAAAGTAAATGCTGTTGGGGTTACACACCGCACCATTGACGATTAAAAAAAAAGATGGTACGACCTGCGCAAACGTGCCAAAGAACGCATCGCCGAGAGGTTGAAGGAAGCCAGGAAGACAGGAGGGGGAACATCGACACAGACTGGGAACACTCCCATGGAGGACATGGTGGAGTCAACACTCCAGCCTGAAGCAGTCTTTGGGGTGACGCAGCTGGGCACCTCTGGAGCAGCCAACACAACTGAAGGTAAGATGCATGCAAGTGACCATCGGTATACATATGTCAGGAATCACATCAGCTCAGTACAGCACAAGTGTTCAGAATGCAAATCCAGTCCACATTTTACAATCACATCAAAGTGCATTATGGGAGATGCAGGCAGGTCAGGCAGGTACTTTGGCAAACACACAAATATAAAATAAGGAAACCAAATATAGGGTAACGGCAAAATATTGTATTGCAGGAACATAATGATTCATATGACATTACATCACAAACAGAAATTAATGCTGATTTGCACTGTTTAACATCACAGATACAGAACGAGATGAGGCAGACGAAAGTGACTGCATGGAGACACGGGTGTGGGAGAAAGCCTTTTCAGAGGCCCACTAGTGCAGGGGTTCACCCTTCTTTGTCCTTAAGTCCTTAGACTAACAAAATAGAAATTGGCACGGAAGCTGTAATATCAAAGAAAATAGATTTATTAACCTCACATGAGGGAGACTACGTCAATACAGTACCCTCAGGCCACTGTAGGAGGTAGTCCAAGGAGTACAGAAATCATGGGCCTTTTATGGCCAGTTTATAGCTGAGTAAGCATGAAGACTCAAAAAGAGGCGGTACAAGTATACACAAGAATAGTTATTCACATATAAGGACTAACAGAAAATACTTAGTCAACAAAGTAGGCGGAGTAACAAAAACCCTTACATCAGTTGGAATAGCCTGACAGTTACACACTAAGACAGATGCATTCTGGCAGCTACAGGCCTTTCTGAGCATGCGCAAGGCTCTGGCTCAGTGCTGAAAGAGTTAATTATAGTTGATGACTCAAGCAAAATACAAGGGCAGGCAACAGTGAAGACGGGAGAAGCACATGGCGAGCACATGGCTAACTAAAATGGCTGCCATAACCAAAATGGCTTCAGCTCATGCTAACAGCGATTTCTGCTAGTTTCCACAGATGACCCTTTTAGCATTAGCTGAAGACATCTCTATGATCTAGAAGGAATATAGAAAATATCCTACACATCTATTCTCAACATATTGCTAAATTCTTGGTCTAATACATATTGGGCGTTCACATTCTTAATGTTGCGCTTGGTAGGTATACAAGTAGAGACACAAAGGGAACAAAGCATCGGGCCACATTGTATGCATAGACAGCATGACAGTAGGATCGCAAAAAATATACATAGAATTGTCAACAGTTTCCAGCCCCAAGTAATAAACAATGTCCCTAACCAGCCAATTAAAGTCCAAGTTTCTATATCGGGATGAATTTCAGTGGTTGTTTTAGGCCGATTGGAAATAGCCAACAGCACATGTTGGATGCAATGTCTACATAAAAACATTTTTAATAAACCTTCCAGTGTTCTTTATGAGGGCTAGGGTACCAATGATATGTTCAGGAGGAGGGTAGATTAGTATTTATCAAAGTGTGTACAAAACGTTTCTCTTGCATAATGAACATCAATCCAAATACTAGTATTAAAGAGAATACACAGATTATCACAAAAACAATTTTCACTTCAGGAGACCAGGAGGACCAAACAGGGCCATGGGAATTAGGATGAGGAGCCGCAAAGGGCTGCTCCTCCTCAAAAATGAGACGACCAAAGGGGTACACTGCTAAAAAGTACTTGAAGAATAGAAGCCGCTGTATAACCAGCCAGAGGGGAGTCTTCTCCCTGTGTCCGTCTGAGCCTCACAGGCAGCCTCTTATTGTTCATCAAGTGTTCACTTCTTCCACGGTGGAGCTGCACAACTTGCAACTCAAGAAAACAATCACAGCCCAGTTTTAAGGGAAAAGTTTCTTCTTTCAGGATAGGGCAATCACCTTCCAGGGCAAACACCCTCAACGATCCTGTCCAGTGTCTCAGGTAGTGCACCAGTTTTCTTCACTTTAATCTAACAGGCACCAGAGGCACAGCACCTGTACCCTGAACTCAAGTCTTTCCCTAACTCCTGTGTTGCTCCGCTGGCGCACTGCGCTTTTGTCGGGGCCACAGATTGTACCTAGTATGCCCAGGCACCTCTCGATCAACAAACAGAGGTGCAGACTTGCATTCACTTGAGGACCAGGACTCAGAAGCCTGATGCTGGAGAATCTGAAGCAACCCTTGTTTCAAAGGGGGTCACCTCAAGCAAAGCCTCTTTGCCGTCCTTGTCGGTCTGTGACTCTCTCAGCTGGGCATCAAAAACTGGACCAACGCAAAGAATTCTCCGTCCTGATTTGTGACCCCGTCTTTCGTCCAAGACAGTGGCAGGGGTACACGCTTCACGTCGCTTTCATGGGCCTAGTGCTTCCGGCCTTCTACCTTCACTGTGGTCCTAGTTGCCAGCAACGCCTGTGCTGGTTCCCTTTACCTCGGCTCCAAGCTGGACTGGCGCTGACTCCCCAGGCTGGATCTGATGTCCGGGCCCCTCTGGCAATGGTTGTAGGGCAGCAGATATCTATTGGTGGTCAGACCAAAGATCTTTAGACAAGGCATACAAATAATCTATCAACAGAGAGGATACTCTATTTCAGAAAACGTTTTTAATCTCTGGGCGCCCCATACATTAGCAGGGCACCCAAGAACCACTTCATCTATCTGAAAGTTAAAAAAAAACACCCTGGACCTATTAGGGAGTATAAAAGGAACTTTTGGTGAACTGACAAGAGTAAAACGTTACATGATTTGATTTGTTTCTCCCAATCCCAAGCAGCCAAGGAAGTCTGTGTTTATTTACTAAATTCTGAGGGAAAAAGAAAAACAATACGGACATACTCTGAATCCTTACATTTGTGTATTCCTATATTATTCATCTGAAGAACCTAAAAAAAAAAGGGAATTTTCAGAACAAGCATTCTTTTGTGCTTCTTGTCTTAACAAGCTTGTGTTTCATAAGTCATATAGTTCACTACACTTCTACTTATGAACCTTCCACTACTTGTACAGGACTGCAGACACTTTTAAAATTATTTTTCTTACGTAAAAACACCTACATTTTACGCTTAGGACCATGCTCTCATGTTATAGGCGCAGCATGAAAATCTAAAAACTGCTAATTTAACAGGGATCCTTACTACATAAATAACTAACAAAACCTCAACATAGTGGGTACATGAATTTCTCCAGCAGAACCTGTTGTGGCAAACAAACTCCTATAAAGCAATATTTTCCTTCAAAATGTTTGCTAAGGATCACACGGGCGTCTTTCCTAACATTGTGAACCCTTGTGCATTCTACTTTTCACGATCTGGACTATGTAACATCATTTTCAAAGAAAAAAAAAACCCTATTCACCAGCTCTAATAAGGGCTGTCAGCTCAATTACACAGACTAACTAATAAGAGACTAGTGATGCCTTTGCAAAACTGTATATAGCATGAGAATAAAATAAACAATAATGGTGCTATCACCTGAGATTTGTAAATTTACTTACCCTTAATTTGCCCAGGAGCTAGCCTTCTTTCCCCCATTCGACAGTAGGTAACCTAAACAGGTGACATCCTGTCGACAATATTTACCCTCCTTCTTGGCAGCTGGGCACAAACAGACTTGTAGGAGGTAAATAGCACATTGAGCTAACTAGAAAACATTAATAACCAACTACCAATTCCTTTAGCAATTGTACTAGTTTAACATGAGGGCGCAGGAATGCAAACTGAATTTCATTGCCTCCTTATTTTAGCCCTTGCACAGTAATCTTTAAACTAAAACCATTATTTCTATATGCATGGCAGAGCTGTTCTCTACACAGGACCCATATACGCTACTGCCTCTCCTTCTCTTCTTGTGACTTCGCAGAACCTGCCTGGTCTTTTGCCAAAAATAATAAGCAAAACTTCTCTTTCTCTCTCTGCGCTGTCATCCCTTCCTTCGGAATCTTTTCCGAGGTCGAAGTGCCAGAGCAAGCCTTGCCCTTAGCCCTGCTAGTTTGCTAAATACAGAACTTGACCTCTGACCCTTAAACCTGCTGCCCCATGTCTGTGGAAGGCTATTCCATGCGGCCTTTACAATTCAAAGTAACTCTGGAGAAGCACAGCTGAAAAGCAGTCCTGTTCCGTGCCTGTGTGCTGATAAATTTAAGGTAAGATGCAACTTGTACTCTTAATTATTTATGTACTTCTTGTGCATTGTGCGTTGTAGCACCTAAAAAATTGGCTCAAAATTTCAGTTTTCAGAATGCCATAATTCGCTCAGAACTATCGTGCATTAAGGCGCGCAATGTAATTCACATGTCTGTACCGCTGCTCTTTTCATGACTTTTAATAGTTTTTGTATTTGACACTGCAGCCATTAGGCCATACTACATTTTAAGTTTGTCACTTAAGAGACAGTAATATTGGCGTTGTTAGATAGACTAATATTCAACCTTTTAATGTGGTGCAACAACATATTTTAACCAGTTGGAGATAGAAATCTTAATGTGCACATTGAAATCTGAATACATACTTTGCACAGGATAATTTTCTACGGTGCTAAATTTGATTGAATTGTCACAATTGTGTTATTAGACATTATAGGGATCACAATTATGAAAAAACGATTTTAGTGCAATAACTTTTAATAATTTTTTACATGTAGTCAGTTTTTGAATAATGATCACTAACCCTTTTTATGATTTCTACATATGAAAAGCAAGCCTTATTCCTTTCCTTTTACCTTGAAAATGCATTTATTTATAACACTAAGCACAGAAGCTTTTTACTGAAACAGAAAAAGTTTGTATCACTTTTTAGAGGGCAGTAATTATTTACCATCAGATCCACAGATGTGCTTAGTAGAAAAGCAACAAGAAAGAAAATCTTTACTTTTTATCCTGTCTCTTTTATCCAAAATAATGAAACTGTATTTCTAACTTTCAAAATCAGTAGTCTTTAATGCACGTGCTTTGATACCATTTTGTACTAACTTAAACCCTAGTCCCCACAGCTTGATCTGTAGCTTGTACCCGGGCATAGCCATGTTTTATTTACTCAGCTGCGTTTTACGACCAGCAGGCGTCAACTTCCACGCTTCTTCAGGAGAAAAACCCTTTGCTGTATTCTAATATCCTCAAAAAGTTTGTAAAAACAACAGTTGATGGACAGAATGCAGAACAATGTCATACATTCACCCCAGTACAGAGATCTGGGCCTAAATCCATCGTTTTTTCGCTCACCATGCCAATCCAGTTTGAACCCAGCCATATGCAAATCAGTCTTTACCCTGTGCCTCATGGGAACAGTCCAGCCCGAACTGCCAAGCCAGGTCCTCCCTGGACTCTAAAAGTTTGTAAACCATGGATTACCTCCGTCTGTTCTAACAGACAGCTTCCTTCGGACAGACAGCTTTGAGCAGCTGTTAAAAACTCTCTTTCTAGCGCCGGGAATGAGCACGGTTCAGTCTATTTAAAACCCAGGCATTCCAAGCCAGTCAAAATCTATCGTTTTGCAATGTGATAAAAGAGGTGCTTTTATTTTAGCAGCAACTAATTACGCAGATAATGTGAATGCCTTTTAATATTTTATATAATGTATCTAAGAAAAATGCTGTAACATTTTGTATTGAGTCCTAGTTGTGTAAAACACACAAATTAGTTTTTTGTTTTTTTCTTTCTGTGAGGCCTATTTTCCTATTGAGTGTTAATTCTAATTTTGTGTTTTACTATTGGGGTGATATAATAATTGAAGGTTCAGACATCTATACCTTGTTACTGCTTTACTTTTAATAGTAGCGTGCAGCAATTTAGCATATGTTATACAATTTATTCTTTGAATTTTAAAGTGTAATTCTTCCAATGACATCTGCAGAACACAATGACGACAACAAACCAAATTGAGCTCATTCCAGACATTTTCAAGAAGGGGGCCACACACTCAGAACACACAACACTGCTTGCTAAGGCAAGCCATTCTTACACAAAAAACACAGTCGCTACTCACTCAAACAAATACTTCACAAGCATCACCCCCGGTGTCAGTCCACAAACCACATAGACACTCAAACACATAATCAACCCACAAATCAACATTTAGGACAAAAGCAAGAGGCAGCCCACAGACTGTGCCATGTTCAAAAAGACAGGCTCTAACCCCATATCTTTTCCAAAATACACCAAATTACCAATGGAGCTGGAGGAACACTCAAAAGCGCTCCGTATCACCATTTACGAATTTTACTTGGTGCGTAGATCAAGATCCTTTTTAGTGTATTTGTTCCACAGTGTACTATACATTATGGAAGAAGTACCATATTTAATATACATAAACCTATTTAGGTATCCCCTCTAGGGGAGTCCGCTGAGTACTTTGTAAATCCATATTGGTACCACCAAGACAGCAACACATTCTACGAAGTCTGCTAGGAGCAGGCATGCCAAAAATATTATAGTATATATAATATTATAACAAAGTAGTAATTAACGCAAACTGTACCGTTCAAGAATTCAAAAATTAGAGAAAAATCTCCTCATTACCTGCCTTTATTTGCTGCAGCAAACAAACAAACAAACCAGAATCTTGGCCAAGCTAATCCAAAACAAGAGTGTCGCATCGCGACCTTACCAAACAAAAGTCTCCAGCTTCCAACTGCCAAGCTCTGAATCGACCTAATGGTCACTTTGAGATGAACGCCAAAGGGATCTCAGTCAGGGACCGGTCACCACCTGGAAGGTCAAATTGGGAAAATCGGAAAAGCACTTTGGTCTGCAAAGACAAGGGTCTCATTGTGCAGTGTACATCCTCAGCGAGATTCCAAACCTCCGTCAAGACCACTTTTTTTGGGCGACCGCGTCTCCTGATGAGCCTCACGTGACGGGCGCCAATTTGTGGGAGGCCCACTGGTGCAGGGGTTCGCCCTTCTTTGTCCTTAAGTCCTTAGACGAACAAAATAGAAATTGGCACGGAAGCTGTAATATCAAAGAAAATAGATTTATTAACCTCACATGAGGGAGACTACATCTATACAGTACCCTCAGGCCACTGTAGGAGGTAGTCCAAGGAGTACAGAAATCATGGGCCTTTTATGACCAGTTTATAGCTGAGTAAGCATGAAGACTCAAAAAGAGGCGGTACAAGTATACACAAGAATAGTTATTCACATATAAGGACTAAGAGAAAATACTTAGTCAACAAAGTAGGAGGAGTAACAAAAACCCTTACATCAGTTGGAATAGCCTGACAGTTACACACTAAGACAGATGCATTCTGGCAGCTACAGGCCTTTCTGAGCAAGGCTCTGGCTCAGTGCTGAAAGAGTTAATTATAGTTGATGACTCAAGCGTAATACAAGGGCAGGCAACAGTGAAGATGGGAGAAGCACATGGTGAGCACATGGCTAACTAAAATAGCTGCCATAACCAAAATGGCTTCAGCTCATGCTAACAGCGATTTCTGCTAGTTTCCACACAGGAAGATACCGCTGTAGATGAGACGGGCACACCTGTGGTACCACAACAATCATCACGTGCCCCTACAACACGCAGGGCAACAGTCCCACCACTTGTGACAATGGAAACAGAGGATGAGGAACATGTAACACCAGTGTCCGGCCTGGCTCAAGTAACACCCACGCCAACTCCCCAATCACAGCTCCGGACCAGCACAGTCCAATTCCGGCGGCGCGGAAACAGGTCACATAACACACGGCAGGAGGAACTAACAACTGATGTCTGGGGTGGTCTGGAGGGCCAGATGCTCCGGGTGCAGCGCCTGCAGGCAAAAAACATGCGCTTAGTGCAGGCTCAAATAGGAAAGATGTCAGGCAACATTGCAGTCCTGTCAGATTGTGTGAGGGAACTGACCAGGGTGATGAGGGAGGGACATGTGTCACAGACAAGACACCATCGCCAGCTAATGCAGCACATGCACGTGTATGCGAAATCGAATAATACGCTGGCCACCACGACTGCAATGCTGGCACGTAGGTCTGTGACAATGCAGACTGAGCTGTCCCATTGGAGTGGGGATGTTGCAAAGGCACTGGGCCAGGTGACGGCTGCAGTGGAACTAATGCAGGCTGCCACAGTTGGGTCTAACATTGCCACACTGGAAGAGGGAAGTGAGGAGGCCTCAAGCCTCAGCAGCCTATCTATGCCTGTCACCACTGCAAGTAGGCGCCGAACACGCAGCAGTACACCCTCCGCTACCAACATGAGGGATGAAGATGCAGCATACGAAAGGTGTCTGGGTGTGCGTGGGCGGAAGAAATAGACTAGCATGGCCACAGACATCCCGTCATGGTGAGGTAACCATTGACGGGGACAACAGTTGTGACTGACTTTTGATTCCTGATATCATTTCCATTTATGTCTGTTCATTAATGCTATTCCTGTGCCACTGGGCACATGTCATGTGTGCATCAACACTAAAGTCCCCATAATTACATATAAAAAAAGAGTTTGGATAGCAATAGCCGTGTGTTGTCTCATCATTGCTCACCTCAGAAATAGTTTTGTGTGATTTCCGTGCATCTCCTGCACCCTTCTTCTGCGCTTGCCCCATGTGCTGCACGTCGGTGTGGGCCTTGCTGGTTGTCGTCCTCTGACTCGCTGTCAGACACCTCTATAGGAATGCCTTTCCTTGTGGCAATGTGGTGTAAAATGGCACATGCAGCCACTATCCTGCAGCATTGTTCTGCTTTGTATTTTTAATGCTCCACCTGTTTTGTGTAGGCATCTGAAGCAGCTCTTCAACAGCCCAAACGTGCGCTCTATTTTGTTCCTGGTGGAGATATGCGCAGCATTGTACCCCTGTTCATTGGGTGTTGTAGGATTTCGGTACGGCGTCATGATGTAATTACGCAAGGCGTATGCGCTGTCACCTACATGGAAGTAAGCAAAGGGTCAGTGACAGTAGTGCATAGGCATACGTGCAATGTTGAGGTGAATTAATAACACATGTTTACCAAGCAGATGTCCCTCTCCAAATTCACCCCTGGACAGACGAGTGTGTATGCCGCTCTGGCGGAATATGTAGGAATCATGGGCGCTTCCTGGGTATTGTGCCACTATGTCAGTTATTATGTTTTTGGCATTGCATACTACCTGGATGTTTAGGGAATGGTAACATTTCCTATTCCTATATATGTATTCATTGCCTGCAGGGGACATATTGCTACATGGGTGCAATCAATGCAACCTAAGACATGTGGGAAGCGGGCTATCTGATAGAAATCCTGTTTGGTCTTGGTCAGGTCATGTGCGGTTGTGGGGAAGCTGATGTGGGAGTTGATCTGGGACATCATGGCATTAAGGAATGCTTTAAAGAAGCGTGAAAGTGCGCTTTGAGACACACCTCCAGCTACTGCTATGACCCCCTGAAAACTGCCTGACGCCAGTAGGTGCAGGCAACATAGGACCTGCACATGTGTGGGTATTGCATTGGTCCTACGTGTCTCACGCTGCAAAACGGGATCCAATTCAGTTATTAAATCAATGATCATTGTAGCATTGAGCCTATACTTGTCGTATATCTCCTCTTCAGTTTGTCCTAGTAATGTAATGCGGACTCGGAAGATGCGCTCCTGTATTCTCCTCCTTCTGTGTGCTGCAGCCTGGATCCTCATCCTCCTCGCCATCAGGTAAAGCGCTGCCATTGTGAAATGTTCAGGGCATTCTGGGTGTGTTTAAGTAAGTTTCTGTTGAGTTTCAGCTGTATGTAATTTGCACTCATGATTACCACCTGGTAGTGATCCTTCTTATTTTGCACTTGCTAAATAGCGAATTTCAAGGTAATCGCAATTTGCGATTTTTCATGCATAGATTTGCGATTCTTTGATTGCGATTCGCTAATTGGGAGACGCAATTACAGAATCGCAAATCTATTCTCAGAATTTTTTGCGATTCCTTCATTTTGCGAAAACATGTGTTTTCGCAATATTTTCGTTCTTGCATTGCTGGCGGGTACTTTGCGGTCGCAATTTGGCTATTTTTGCAATTCGCAAAATTAGCGAAATTTTTTGGGGATGATGCATGTGCCTGTATATTTATCACAACACATAGTGGAAGAATTCACACTCGTTGTTATTAGTGTTCCCCTGTAACAAGACTAACACGAGGTCTAAAAACAATTCATGGGAATATTGCACAATAAACAAACATTACAACCTGACATAGAGAGTACACACAAAAGACAATGCACTTTGTCATAAACAGAACCCACATCCGTGGTATAACAATAGTAGGCACTGGAACCCGATACTACAGAACTGATTAGTATTCTGTGGTTCCAGCCTTTCGATGGATTATGTCGTGAAGCGTCGATGCGTATCAATGGAAAAGATTATTACACCATCTTTTTCAAGACCGTATCTGTGACTCTCTTAGTTAATTGATTCTGCCCGAAGAAACTAAAATAAAAATACCTGTATGGTAAAACATGTATATCAATATACATGTCAAATACTGTGTTCTACTTAATTCTCATCGTCAGACATAATAACAAATATAAACATTAACATAAACATACACATAGTGACACTACCATCACAATTTACAATGTTCCCTATTTTATATTTAATTGAGTCTCCAATTAAAAAACCTATGTACAATTATATTTAAAAAAAAGTGGGACAGCAAAACTCGTCCTTATTACAACTGTAATTAAAAAACTCTATTGCCTAGTGTTACAAATAAAAATAAATAAATAATATATACATTTTCAGGAAACAAAACTTACATTTAAGTTGGTTTAAGTTTCTTCAAAGTACTATGCAGTCAGTAAATCCACCACCACCTTTTTGGAGACACCAGGAGATCCACCTATACAGTGGAGGCAGTGGCATGATGCTTTAGATGCTTTTGACACTTACGTGGGGGCAATTGGTGCTTCAAGATTAGGACCAGAGAGGAAAAGATATCTATTTTTGCACTCTTTGGGTTTTGAGGGTAGATCAACGTTTTAAACATATACCTGATGTTCAAGTTGAGGGGGAGAATGAGCTGGATGTATATGAACAAGCCGTAAAGAAACTTGTACAATGGTTTGATGTTGCTCCAGTCTGGTTGTGTCGAGGCACAAGTTCTTCAAAAGAGAGCAAAAGCTAGGAGAAGATGTTGATACATATATATCTGCTCTGCGCAAGTTGGCAGCGGAATGTCAGTTTGAGAATTTTGCAGAACAACTCATTAGAGATCAGTTTATTTGCCACTGCACCGATAAGTCCATCAAACAGAAGTTACTTTCGTTGGGGAACTCTTACCTGACTGAAATCATCAGGATCACTAAGAGCATCAAGACATCAATCAAGTCAGCTAGAGAACTAGAGAACAGAACAATTGAACATGTTAATGCTGTGCTCTCCAAAGATGACAAAGAGAAAATGTTTAAAGCGTCTGCTTCATCAGCATCATCACCTTATAATCCTGCACAACAGAACTTGTTTTTCAAACAAAATAACATGTGCTTTAGTAAATCCACCACATCAAAAGGGGGGTAGGGCTTGCCCGGCTAAAAATGTTCAATGTAGACTTTGCGCAAAGACTGGGCATTTTGCCACAGTGTGCCAAAGTGTGAGACGCAAAGGAACCAGAATCTCAACTGTGAGTCATGGTTGTGAAGTTGATGTTGATAATTTAATGTGTGAAGTCCAAGATATGGTTTTGGTGGTGGGCCATAACAACATGGACAGTGTCGAGTAGGAAATGTGTATCGACCCATATGTCTACGTTCAGGTGGGAGAAAATTGACTTTATCTTTTGGTAGATTCTGGAGCCAGGATCACCATGATCACCCAAGAGCTCGACGAACAGAATTGGCCTGGGCGATCATTGTCTCTACCTGATAGATCTCTATTTTCCTATGAGGGTAGAAAAATCGATCTCCAGGGTTTTTTTAAGGAAGCCATGGTGTTTACAGGGAGACGCATTTGTGGAAAAATTGATGTTGCTGTAAAGCGGTTGAACATCTTAGGATGGTTCCACCAAGGATTGTCTGGTATGATCCCGTGCCCAGGTACAAAGGAACAGGTCACTGTGATAAGAGATTCTAATGACATTGAGGATTTGTTAAATGGATTCCCTAGAATATTTTCAGGTGAACTTTGGAAAATTGTAGAATTCCAACGCAAAATAAAGACAAAGGCTAATGATATACCTGTGAAGCATAAGTTGAGGGGTGTCCCTTTCAGCGTACGTAGTGAGTTGGAAAAGGAATTGGAGAGCCTATGGATGAAAGAATTAATTGAGCCCATTAAGTCCTCTTTGTGGCTTCCTTCCCTGGTAATCGCCAAGAAGAAGAATGGTAAGTTGAGAGTTTGTGTGGATTTCAGAGCTCTCAACAAACAGATATGGGTAGATTCACATCCCTTTCCCAAGATTAGTGAGATGTTGTCAACAGTCTCTGGGGCTAAGTTCTTCACCAAATTGGATTTAACATCTGCCTATCATCAGGTAGAATTGGCCTTTGAATCACGTCATTTGACGGCATTTGTTTCTCCTTTGGGGACGTTCCAGTACTGCTGCATGCCGTTTGGCTTGGCATCTGCAGCCTCCGTCTTCCAGAGACTAATGTCTGAATTACTTAAGGGAATTTCCAATGTCTCTGTTTTTTAGGATGATGTATTGATCCATGCAAGTTCTCGCATGGTTCATGACCAGATCTTAAGGCAAGTGCTTATCGCCTTTGATAAAGCTGGTGTAGTGCTCAAGAGGGAAAATGTCAATTTGTAAAGCCATCAGTGTAATACTTAGGACACATTGTCTCCGAGGATGGTGTATGTCCTAAACCTGGATTAGTTGAAACCATTCTGGAAGCACCTCCCCCAGTAGATAAAGCAGGGGTGAAATCCTTTTTGGGTCTTTGCAAATTTTACTCACGGTTCATGCCGCATTTTGCATCCAGGGTTAGGGTTATTTCAAAGTTATTGAAAGACAAGACAGAATTTCAGTGGAATGATGAGTGCATGGCTGCTTTTTCTGACATCAAACAGCAGTTGATCACCGTGAGTGCGCTCAAACCTAATGGTCATAACCTTAAGTGCTGGTTTACTGTGAATGCGAGCAAGTTTGGAGTTGGTGCTGTGTTGACACAGAGTGCTGGTGACATAGAAAACACTATTGTGTTTGCATCTAGAATCCTCAGAAATACAGAAGTCCACAATTCTGTGATAGAAAAAGAACTTTTGGCATGTTGGTGGGCCATAGAAAAATTTAAGTGCTATCTCTGGGGAGAAGTTTTGTCTTGCAAACAGATTACAAACTGTTAGTTTCTATTTTGAATGTCACCAATTGCAAGAGTACCACTCCCAGGATTGCAAGATTTGCAGCCAGGTTAATACATTCAATTTTGATGTGGTTTCTATTTCTGGAGAAAAATGTGAGGGCGGATTATTTGTGAAGAAATCTGATTGTGGGAAAAGAAGAAGTGACAGGTGAGAGTGAAGATGAATGCTGTTTGATTGCAGCCATAAGTCGAAAATATCTGTCAGCTCACTGAGGAGGTGTGGAAAAAAAGCTTGACAAATGACTGGGTAATTAAAGAAGAAATAGAACATGTTACAGCAGGGTAGCCTAAAGGAAAGTCATTGGATTTGAATCTACAACCTTTTTTAAAGTGTCGGATAAGTTAACCATTGAGGATGGTTTGCTTTTGAGAGGTGACAAATTGATACCTCCAATGGAGTTGAGGCGCATTATACTAGCTAAAGCGCATGAAGGACATTTAGGGGCTACGTTGACAAAACGAAGGGTGTGTGAATCATTTTGGTGGCCATAAATGGATGGTGAGATTGATCTCTTAGTCAAGAGTTGTGTTGTGTGTTCCACGTCTGATAAATCTCTTAAAACAACCACACCACCGTTGAAACCACCGTTGAAACCTATTGAATGTCCTTCTGGACCTTGGAAGAAACTGGGTATTGATTTAGTGTGGCCGTTTAATGTTTTGTCACATAATTTCCATTTTGCACTAGTCCTTATGGATTATTATTCAAAATGGCCCTATGTCAAGTTTATCAGTGAGCCAAACTCCAAAGCAGTGATTCTTTTCCTCAAAGACATTTTCATGAGTGAGGGTTTCCCTGAAGGGAACATTTCAGACAATGAGGTACAGTTTGTATGAGGTGATGTAGAGAATTTTTTGAATGAAGGTTCTATTAGGCATCTTGAGAGTTCGCTTTACCAACCACAAACAAATGGTCTAGTTGAATGCGTCAACAGGGTATAAGGTGGGCGTTGGCTAATAAGTGTGACGTTAACAGTGCTGTTTAATCTGAATCACTGACAAAATATCGAGTACAAAAATATCGAGGTACAAAAATATCGTTGTCAAAAATATCGAAGTCAAGAATATCGACATCCTATCTACATAATGGTAAGTACAAAAATATCGAGAAAAACATATCAATGTCAAAAATATCGTTGTCAAAAATATCGTTTTTTTATCTTAAAAAAATAGTGTAAAATAAAGTAAATAATACATATAATTAAAATAAACAGTTAAAAATATTTACAAATGTTTAAAAATTAATAATACATATAATGTTAAAGTAAATTAAACATATACATATAAAATATAATATATATACTTACTTAATAATATTCATAAATAATTAATTTAATAACTTGTAAATTATTAAAAACATTTAATAAATTATAAATACATATATACACAAACAAAAATAATATAAACAAAATTATAAAAAATATATATAACAAATTAAAAAACTACAATATTTTTAATATTTTTAAAATTATACACAACATTAACTAAAACAATACACAAAAATATTGGATAGCAGAGGGAAAAAAATTACTATTCTCACTCCGAAGACTGCAACAGTAGGGAAAGTGTTGGATAGCGTAGGGGTAAAAATTACTATTCCAACTCCAGAGAGTGCAACAGTAGGGAAAGCGTTGGATAGCGTAGAGGTAAAAATTACTATTCCAACTCCAGAGAGTGCAACAGTAGGGAAAGTGTTGGATAGCGTAGGGGTAAAAATTACTATTCCAACTCCAGACATTCCAACAGTAGGGAAAGTGTTGGATAGCGTAGGGGTAAAAATTACTATTCCCACTCCAGAGAGTGCAACAGTACGGAAAGTGTTGAATAGCGAAAGGGTTAAAAGTACTATTCCCACTCCACTGAGTGCAACAGTAGGGAAAGTGTTGGATAGAGTAGGGGTAAAAATTACTATTCCAACTCCAGAGAGTGCAACAGTAGGGAAAGTGTTGGATAGAGTAGGGGTAAAAATTACTATTCCAACTCCAGAGAGTGCAACAGTAGGGAAAGCGTTGGATAGCGTAGAGGTAAAAATTACTATTCCAACTCCAGAGAGTGCAACAGTAGGGAAAGTGTTGGATAGCGTAGGGGTAAAAATTACTATTCCCACTCCAGAGAGTGCAACAGTAGGGAAAGTGTTGGATAGCGTAGGGGTAAAAATTACTATTCCAACTCCAGACATTCCAACAGTAGGGAAAGTGTTGGATAGCGTAGGGGTAAAAATTACTATTCCCACTCCAGAGAGTGCAACAGTACGGAAAGTGTTGAATAGCGAAAGGGTTAAAAGTACTATTCCCACTCCAATGAGTGCAACAGTAGGGAAAGTGTTGGATAGAGTAGGGGTAAAAATTACTATTCCAACTCCAGAGAGTGCAACAGTAGGGAAAGTGTTGGATAGCGTAGGGGTAAAAATTACTATTCCCACTCCAAAGAGTGCAACAGTAGTGAAAGTGTTGGATAGCGTAGCAGTTAAAAATAACATCCTTATCAATTAAATACATTTTTTTAAATTAAATAATAATTTATTAATAAATTAACAATAAATCAAAATTAAAAATTACATTAATAACATTAAATTATTTCCCACCCTATTCCCCAATAAACACACAACCCACTCCGCATAAAATTTAATAAAATTTATATAATTATCAATTAATCAATTAATATAAATGAATTACCAAATAATATTGAATAAGCAATAAATTAATTACCAATACCAAAAAATTAATAATTAATACAAATTAATTGCCAATTAATAATTAATTAACAATAAATGAATTATCAATACCAATAAATATTAATAAATAATTACTTAATTATAATACATTTCTTCCCACCTTATTCCCCTATAAACACACAACCCACTCCTAAACTAAATTAACACAATTAATATATTTATCAATTAATAAAGTAATACAAAATAATTACCAATTAATAAACAAAAATTAATTATCAATAATTAAAAATTATTAATTAATTTATTATAATTAATTTACTTCCCACCCTATTCCCCTATAAACCCACAACCCGCTCCAATAAAAATTAACACAATTAATATAATTAGCAATTAATCAATTAAAAAAATTAATTACCAATTAATAATTAATTAACAATAAATTAATTATCAATACCAATAAATAAAAATTAATAATTACCTAATTACAAATAAATTACTTCCCACCCTATTCCCCTATAAACCCACAACCCGCTACAGAACTAAAATGCAAAAATTAAAAATAATTAATAATTTCAAAAAATTATGATTTCATTTACTATAATTAAATTACTTCCCACCCTATTCCCCTATAAACCCACAACCCGCTACGGTACTAAAACGCAAAATTTACTTTAAAAAAAATGACTAACTTCTAAACAATTAATACATATATTTAAAAAAAAATACAAAACATAACAAAACATGTAGAACACATACATATAAAATACATACTAAAATACATAACACTAACATAAATATCGATATTATTAACATCGATATTTTTGCTATCGATATTACTAACTTCGATATTTACAAAAACGATATTTCTTACCTTCAGGTCGATATTCTGGTCACCGATATTCTTGATGTCGATATTCTGACCCTACGATATTTGCAACTCGATATAAATGTAGGTCGAAATAAAAAACTCGATATTTTGGCTGTTTACCGTTTAATCCATGGTGTGGTTTTACAGAACCACAACCACATTCCACTATGGGTATTTCCCTGTTTGAGTCCCTTAAAGGAAGGAAACCTATGACACAGTTTAGGCCGGCAAGGATGAGCAAGTTTTTAAAAGGAGAAATGTCATATCAATGTCGTAACGATGTTATTCCACATAATGTCAAATGTGCACAATACAAGCAGAAGAAATACTATGATGAAAGGAAAAAAGTGAAAGTGTGCCCTTTCATGGCGGGTTATTTTGTACGCATAAAAACACCTGGGTTTGTAAAAAAAGGAGAACCACATTTTCAGATCCCGTGGTCATAGATAAGGTATGTGGGAACGCTGTTAGAGTGCAAGACGAAATTGGTGGAATACAGCCAAGTCGTTCAAAGTACCTGTACAAGTAGACTCTATAAGTGCGGAAAAGATAATTCTGTTAACGTTGGTTTGAATTTGTCAGATGAGTGGATGTTTCCAAACAAGTCTCAAGGTGTTTCAGCTGGAAATGTTGAAGGTGGTTTGGCTCCAGTTGAATCTCTACGGAGGAGCCTCAGGGCTCATAAGATTCCATGGAGGTACCATTAGTAAGGTAACCTAGTATTAATATAGTCTTTCCTACAGTCTCTCTGTTTGGAGGCTTGTATTTTTTTAAACTTTATTTTGTTCCCTTTCTTGTGGGTCTCTTTTCACCATCTGTTGTCATTTTTCTTGCCTTGTTTTCTTTTATTATTTTTCTTTGTAGGGTTTCTTCAGTTTATTGTATAATGGGGGGTATTTGCTTTTCTTCTAAAAAAACCCCCAAAAAACTTAATGACAAATGTTAAAAGAAAAAAGGGAAAACTCAATGTAGTATTACCTATAATAGGTATGCACTTTTTGTGTTGTGTTGCTTTTAACCTGTGCATTCTGTCATGGAACACGGTAAACTGAACGTTCCAGAGAGTGGCGGCTGGTTTCCACTTGCCTGCCTGGAGCGGTCAAGGGTACTTTGAACTGTCATCGAATAAAGCCAGTTATCTACTTTAACGTTGTCTGCCACTTTTTACACATTCGTATGGAAAGCTGGAAGAAAAATAAAAAAGTAGCTACATAAATGTAAGCAGCGGAAGGATGCAAGTCAACCAATCAAAAGGATAGTACAGGAGCTGTGCTTTAGGCAAGGGACAAGTGCAATAAGAGGAGGAACACATTGAATACGAAGCAAGCAAATGAGATGGATGAGTTGGAAAACTAATGGTAAGCAGTAGGCTGGCAGCACCAAGTCCAATCTCAGAATTGGTGTTGCCCAAATAAGCTCTTCAAAAATGGAGAGCTAAAAGTTGTCTTCAGGCAAGAACTAAACTTGGGTCGAGTTAGATACATTTGAAAATACTTAAATCAGTGTTCACTCTAGAAATAACTTAAGCATCAATTCAATATTTCACAATCAATTACCAATTATCAAACAGTAATGGCAAAGAAAATAGAAATTAAGTTATTATCTTTAGTTGATGTTGTAGCACAAATTCTATCCATTCAGCAGAACAACAGCAAAATAGTAGGAAGAAAGGATGCTTCAAGTATTTGCGAGGTGATGGTGCAGATGTCATGTGTATAGAATGTGCAAATGATCTGGAAATTATGTAAGAACACACATAAAGAACATAAAACATTTTGGCCATAATATATTGTAACGGTCAGAATCCAGAGTGAAAGTCAGACTCACACTGCACAAACGTTTATCGGATTACTAGAGTATAAACACACAGCAGTCAATGTTTACAAGTCTCATTAACAATTCGAAGGGGTTTTTATTAGGACAAGGTCTCTGACACTTGAATGTAGCAACTGCAACCAGGAATTAGGCAACTTGTGGACTTTGGTTGAAAAGTACTAAAGATTGAGTGAGAAAAACAAAAACTAATGAAGAAAGTAGTGTAATGCATCTGCTACAAACACTTTGCGGTAGGAGAAATGCAAGCGGGCACCATTCAATTTAAAGTGGTCCTTTCTATGGTATAAAGAGCTGATAGGGCATGTTTAACAGGCCTGATTAGTATCTACAGAAATATCATGATCTTTGTAACTCCCCTGTGCTCCTACACGTCCTCCTACATACAGCGGAGGCACCTATAAGGGTCCATGAATTGGAAAATAGTCTTCGTGTTGGCTTACACAAGGAAGTAGAGTAATAGCAGGTGCAGTGCAAAGAAAAAGTGTGTGGGGAAAAGAGCCAATTGCGCTCTCGCGTTCTCCTATCAACAATGGAAATCTTCTCTGACTCTCCTGCCTCCCTTCAATATAGGGCAGTCCAGTTCATTGCTGTCTTCCATAATCAAAATCAAACACGCAAAAGGTGGTGGGAGGCATGCTTGCAATAAGTCTTACCACTGGTAATCGCTCGGGATAGCATACCAACCCATCGTTCTTTTGCCCACCATGCTATCTCTGTTTGGACCCAGCCATATGTAAATCAGTCTTGATCCTGCTCTTCAAGGGAACAGTTCAGCCCGTACTTCCAGGTGAGGTCCTCCCTGAAATGGAACACAAGCAATCCAAGACCGGGGCTCTTCTGTTAGGTGTAGCTTCCTCCCAGTGGCACACTGAGAAAGGGACCCACATCAAGCCATACACTTGCCCAGAGCGATTTTTGGTTTTCTTATAACTTTGGCACCATTTCACAAATCATCACCAAATCTTCCCAAAAAGTAAAGTTCATCCACCTCAGCTCCTTACTGGGAAGTTTCAGGGTGATCTGTCAAGCGGGGGCTGAGACAAAGTGGGGGTGGGGGCCCAAAACACAAAATTACTATGCATTTTCTATAGACTTTTTGGGAAAGTAATATCACAAAGACTACTCTATGGAATTACACCAAATTTGACAGGAAACGAGATCTTGGGCAAGGAAGCGTGCTTTTTGTGATTTGGCGTAAATCTGTTCAGTAGTTTTTGAGACATTATGAATAAAAGTATTTGTATATCTGGACGATTGGGTTTGAGGGACTCTCAAGAGAATCCCTCGAAGCCAGTTTTAAAAAATAGAGCTTTCTGATTGGCTCAGGGGGCTTTTTTTCCCTTGGGCCAATTCGTTCCCATGGGAGACACGCTCCTGCAGGAGCAAGTGCTCTTATTGGCTGCCTCCAACATGAAGAAAAATATTCCAAGCAGCTATTGCAGGACTTGGGGATTTAGGCGCCTGTCCTGAGATTAATTTAAAAAACATATAAGAGGGCAGGGTAATGATACTATGCCCCCTTGGCCTTGGGGGGGGCAAAATATATATATATATATATATTTTTTTTTTTAAAGCATCGATCCCGCAAGAGTCTCACAGTACTCATGCCTGACATAGCATTACAAAAATGAAGTGGCAGCCAGCGCCTGCTGTGAAAAACAAGGGGGAGAGGGGTGCATGTGCCCCCTCCCCGAGCCTCATCAAGGCCCCGGGGACCCCACCTCCGGGGCTGAGATTTAAAAATAAAGGAGTGGAGAATTCAGGATGGAGTCCTCAGGGTCAATAGTAGTTCAGTGAAGGGGGCCGTGCACCCATCCCCTTGATAATAAAGGAAGTCTCCAGGGGAAGGGGTCCCCCTGCTCCAAAAGGATCAGGGACGAGGGTTATGTGTGTCCCTCCCATAAATAAAAATATATGACCACAGGGAACGGGGTCCCCAGGTCCTGCAAAGCCTCACAGAAGGTGGCCCCGTACCCTCCCTTTTTTGACAAATTGGTCCCAGGACATGTGGTTTACCTGAGTGCTGCCAGGCCTTGAGGAATCCCCACACTGCACACTGCCTAATGCCCTGCAAGATGAGGGATTGCCTTGCTGGGATGGGCAGGTTGGATGCAGGGCCTGGCCACAGGCCAGGCACTACAGCCAACCCCACACCATGTACAGCCAAAGGCTGTGAATGGTGGGGGGATTGGCTGCCCGTGGTGGGTTGAACGAAGGGCCTGGCTTCAGGTGGGAGGGGATGGTTGGCTTTAAGTATGGTAATTAAGTATTACTCTACGTTGAAAAACCTAGAAATTCACTAAAATCCCAAAGGTTAAAGTGACGTTATAGTTAGGAGAACATTTCAGTGACAATGTAATGTTTTAAACTAAAATAAAACACTGACATTCACCAGTTATAATTATCTCTACTAACTATAACTCGTGCCCTAATGTAACTATAACTTGCACCCTCGCCATGCACTGCTAATTACCCCACATATTACATCACTCATGATATCTTCTATAACATCCTTGAGAATATAACTACAACATTTGCAATGAAATTATTAATGAGAAAACTATGCATGGCGGAGGCGTGTTCAACAGATTTTGAGAAATTATGCTTCAAAATTCATGACAGTAAGATAAGGAGAGCGCATGCTCTTTTATGATTTTTAAAACTTATTTTAATAGTTTCCCTCTTATTCTGTTTGGTATTCTGGGCAGGGGAAAACAAAACATTTGGCTGTAGGTGGATGTTCTTACATGCTCGAATGTTGTTACTGAATGGGCAATGATATTCCAATTTAGGCCATTTTAGGTTAAAGATCAAAAAGTCAATCTTAAGCATCATATTAACTGACTCATTTGCTACCATTTGGGCTCTATGCCTCCTCTCTTTACACCCTCTGGTCTTCGACTCTTTATGCACAGAGGACACGCAGGCTGTTGGCGGCTGTTTCTACTTCTATGGGAAATCTAGAGGTGCCATATTGAGTGGGTGTGTGCTCTAGATGCTAAATCGGTTCCATCACATGAGCTTCAGCCTCATCATCAAATACTTTACTCAGCCCATTGCTGGCCATAAAAGTAGTAGGCACAAATAAAATCAGAAACATAGTTCATTCATATATTGCATTCAAATAGATGAATATTATAAAATCTGAAAAATAAATTAATATGCATAAAAGAATACGTCTCTCAGTCACAATGAAAAGTGTAATCATTCTCAAAGTGGATAGAGTTCAATTTAACAGGCATCAGCTCGACCCAACTGCTTTCTCAATGTCAAAGAGCACTGAATGTAGCTTACTACTATTGCACAAGTGTTGACTATGGGTAGGGACTGTGCGTATAACAGAGCTTGTCTACAATCCCTCGTTATTTCCTCCTTCATAATTTGTAACAAAACATTCTTTCTTATACTGGAATAAAATTTGCAGAAGAACATAGTGCAATATGGTCTGTGGGGAGCAATGGCCACATGGGCAAAGATTTAGTTTGCCAGAATAGTTGACTAGCTCAGGGAAGGCAATCAAGAAGTGTTTTATATTCAGTCTCAGCCTAGTTAAAACATTTCTATGATTACTGTTTGTAACCCAAATGAGGTATGGTTCCATACAATACACACATTTAATGTGTCTATGACCGGATACGCACACTTAGGGGCCGATTCCGATTCGGGCAGGAAATCTCTCCGACCGAGCCGGACCCGGAGAGATTTCCGACCGAATCGGACCCTAGCAGTCCGACCGAACGAGTACGATGCGTTCGCATGCTATCGGACTCGATTCGGTCGGACTCCCATTGAAGTCAATGGGAGCCGGTCGTACAACGCGTACGCGGGCTCCCATTGACTCAATGGGTGCGAGGCGAACAAGGGCGCCCCCTACAGCAGGTACGCGTCGAAGCGGGTCACACCGTACATGCACAGGTAGGGGGGACCCATGGGTCCCCCCTGTGTGCGACTCGCGCGGCTAGGCGTACAGGGGGGTCCGACACGGACCCCCAAAGTGCGGCTCCGACTGCTCTTTCGAGCCGGACGGCGCGAGTCGGTCGGACTGCTCGCGGTGCGCATCGTACTTACCCGGCCGGGGAACGTCTCCATTGCGCGGTGCGAGTCGTGTCCGTGCGAGTCGGTCGGAGCGGTTGGGTCCCGCGAACGAGTCGGTCGGCGATTTCGCGTACGTTCGCATCGTACTCGCTCGCCCGGACGCACGTCCAACTCGGTCGGGAAACAGGGCTCCGAATCGGATCCGGTAATGCCGAGTCCGATTCGGAGCCCTACCGGCCGAGATCGGAATCGGCCCCTTAGTGCCTTCAATGTAATCCCTATTATTTCTGCACAATAATAAAAAACAGGCTCATAAATCCATTTAAAAGATGAGGGTCTTAGGGTTACTGAATAGCTTCAGTAAATTGAGTCCATTGCTGATCATTTTAATATAAGTCATCCATGGGATCTTTATAGCATTATCAAGCAATACACTGTCTAAAAGTAACATACCATTAAAAGTAGTCTCTCACTTTATCCAAGTAGACAGCCTAAGAGTGGTCGTAGTGTGATGTAGTCAGAGACATAATCTAGTCCTAGTTCAGTGTGACACATGCATGTGGAGGTGCCTTGGGGGACTGACAAGAGTCGCCTCAAGAAGCAATTTTTTATCTTTTGACTAGCAGGATAATCACAGATTCCCCCACCCCTACACAGTAAAGAGCAGTTGGTAGGATTTTGGCTTTATACACCTTCACCAGTTCTTTAAGGGGCTTTGAGCCTAATTCTGAGGCAAATTGAAAATATGCCTCAACACTACTCTCAAGTTTTGTTGTCACTACCTTCTTCAGCTGATTCTATACAGATTTGACACCCAATAACACCCCTATGTGTAGGAGTGTTGTAACTGGCTGGATTGCAGAGTCATTTACCCTATACAATCTGCTCCTGTTCTTCTTTGAGCCGTAGGCCATAACATGAGTCTTTGATTAAAGAGTCTTTGATTGACTGACAGGTCTAAATTCTTCACAAAGAGTGTGAAGTGGGTTAACACTTATTGTAATCCGTTTGGGGTACTACGTCATCCCCGTAAAATAACGTGGGAATATGGCGAGTGCTGACATGTAGAAAATACACGATCTACTTAACTAGATCAGTTACTAAGGAGATCTAAACAACCAAGTTTTAAGTTTATTCCTAAACTTTGTTTCAGAAGGATCCGCTATCAGCTGTGCTGGTAACAAATTCCAGGCTTTGGCGGCCATAAAGGAGAAATAGCGAGCCCCTTATCTGGCCCTAAAGACCCGGGGGACTAGTGCTAAACTGGCCTTTGAGGATCTCAGATTGCTCGATGGTGAATAAGGCTGTATCATAGTGCGCAGTTATTTGGGGCCTTTCTGGGAGAGAACTCTGTGGCAGAGCACAAGGCTTTAAAGCTGATTCCTTTCTCCAGTGGATAGCCAGTGGAGGGTCGCAGGGACGCTGATGCCCTTCTGGGGAGATTAAGGACCAGACGGGCTCCACATTTTGGACTCTTTGAAGCTTTTTCAGACTGCCCTTGGTAGCTCCCAGGTACAGGACGTTACAGTAATCTAACTGTGAAGTCAACAGAGTGTGATAAGTGGTTTTTCCTGACTCTATTGAGAGCAGATCCGGGGTCTTCCTTACAGTTGTAAGGGTTCTGAAGCATTTCCCTGATACACTGCTGATCTAGTTTACAAAGGTTAGTTTGGAATCGAATCACACTCCTAAGTTCTTAACTTTGGGTTAGGGTCCAGGAGTCTGGCCTATGGCATCATGCCACCAGGCAGATGACCAGAAAGATGGGGCCTTACCCACAAAAAGGATCTCTGTTTTATTGCCGTTGAGCTTCAAACAGCTGTTAGCCATCCACGAGGCTAGCTCCGCAAGCAAGATTTAAATTGTTTCGCGGGCTCGCTCCCTGCCTGTGAGAGAGTCACAATCAATTGAGTGTCATTGGCATATGACACTAATTTAACCTTGTGTCTTTCAATGATCTCTGCTAGGGCCGGATATAAATATTAAACAAGATGGGGCTCAAAATAGAGCCCTGCGGTACTCCTTGTGGTAGAGTTAGGGTCTCTGACACAAAAGGCCTCTGAGCGACTTGGTAGGTGCGATCAAGAAAGAAAGAGGCAAGCCATCTTAGCGCAGTGCCACAACACAGCATTCCCCCAGCCTCTGAATCAAGAGGCCATAGGATTCGGTCTCGAAGGCCCGCGCTGAGATCTAGCAATATCAAAGCTGAGGTGAGACCTTTATCAGCACTTTGTCTCAAGGTTTCGGTTGCAAGTAGTAAAGCTGACTTAGTGGAGTGAGCTGCCCTAAATCCCGATTGGTAAGGATGAAGCAAGTTATTAGATTTTATGAAACACGTTAGTTGATTATTAACGTGTTCTTCAAGATCCTCGACAAAGAAGGACAAGAGAAAGATGGGCCTCAGATTTTCCTAGGTCATAGGATCTAGTGTAAGTTTCTTATGGATGGTTAGCACAGTTGTGTGCTACCATTTCTGGGGGAAAACGCCCTGAGGGAAGCAACATAGTAATCAGTTGCCTAAGGTAGGGGAGGATGGAGGTCATGCCTAGGCGCAGTATTTTGGGCAGGGCTGGGTCAAGAGGAGATCCTGATTTAATTTGTAAGAAGAGTTCTTGTAGCTCATCTAATGAGGAATTGGTGTAGTTTCCCAGACCACACTGACAAACTTGTTGTTTCCCCAATTATACCATGTCTCATAACTGCAGTTACCTCGGTGTGGAGCTGCCTAAGAGAGCACACACATTAAGCTCCATGCCCCCAACCTTATCATGGTATTCCAAGTTTTGAGCGATCAACATAGTAAAAGGCTGAACTAAGGTCCATCAAGTCTAAATAAATACTCCTCGCCTTAGCGGTTACATCTTTATTAGTAATGAGATAGAGATTTAGGCATTGTTGTCCAGTGAACAAACCAGGCTGAAAACCAAACTGCAGGTCTGAAAGAATATTGTTATCTAGCACCCATACCTCAAGGCGCACCAGTAAAATTCTATCTTTGACTTTTACAGTTGTGTTAATAAGAGATATGGGGGGATTACACCTTGAGCCTTCTTTACTTCCCTTTTTAAAGATTGGAACAATCATGGCATGTGACAGTGATTTTGGTGGGCCACATCTTTCTGCAAGCATTTAAAACGTTAGTAAGAAGCGGTGCCCAAAGAATTACGTTTTCCTTGAATACATCTGCAGGTACCCCGTCTGGCCTCGGGCTGCATTTGTTGGGCATTTATTTATTGTAGCCACTACCTCATAATACTACACCAAGCCCCTCATGTGATCCCATGTCCTTAATATCTCTGACTATAATCTCTGGATAAGCATGTGAAGGAACACTGTCAACTTTAGTGAAATGATTGAACCACATATCAGGCCAAATTACCACATCCAAACCAGATTCTGCACACTCACTAAAAATGGCCAGTTCACCACCTTCCAGAATATTCGGGAATCTTATGTTTAACTAGCAGATTGTAGAGATTCACATGCCTCATTTCAAATTTCCTTTTTCCTAGTGGCTAAGGTCCTCTTATAGGCTATCCAACAGTCGTTATTCATAGGCATCATTTTAGGGCCTTTATGAAGTTTTTGTTACTTTTGAACAGTTAGAATCGAACCATCGGTGCGCTCTGACCTTACTGCTTCGTGTGGAAACAAGTTGCATGTAGCATCGTCCCCAGCCTGGTTACCCGCCAATGAGTACTCCACACATGGAGCTTAGTATTACAGGTCTTTATTCTTTATGCATGTAATTGTGAACATTCTAATCCAGCCGTCAGGGCATTCCGCTCTAACACTTACGTCACAGTTCTACGGAGTCCATGAGGAGCCGAAAGGGTTCCATCATTTCTAACTCGCAAGACACTTCAGCTGCGAAAATTACATTTTTTTTCAAAATATATAGATAGACATATACAATTAAATTTCTTCAATCAATGTTTTTGGCTCTTTAATTGTTCGACTTGATTTTGATCTCAGAAACTGTGAACTGTCATCACCAATGTCCAGAATCTGAGTCAACAGTGTAAAGGTAACAGCAGTCACTGATGTTTCTTACCCAGTCTCTCCTTCAACAATTAGGTCTGATGAATGATTAGTTTAGTGCTTAAAGTGAGAAGAGTCTCTGGTAATAGACTTCCTAGAGTGGTGGGCAGTCATCATGTGTTCCTTGGTTGACACCATTTGAAAAGGTTCTGCATCAAAAGGAGCATCAGATCAGTTCTTCACATCTGTCTTGCGAGCACTCAATTTCCTTTCTTAAAGACAATGGGCCAGATGAACGACCATTCCAAATTGCGAGTTGCAATTTGGAATGTACAACAGTGTTAGAGACACTGATTACGATTCCCAATAGGGTCGCAAAATGCGAGGCTCATGAATATTAATGAGCCACTCGCAATTTGCGACCCCATTGGGAATGGCTGGCCCTCCCAGGGATGGTGGCCTGCTGGACTCAGCAGACCTCCATGTCTGGGACTGCTTGTCAATAAAGCAGTTTTTTTTAAAAATGCAGCTCGTTTTCCTTAAAGGAAAACGGGATGCATTTAAAAAAAAAAAATGAAACGTTTTCGTTTCAGTTTTTAAGGGCAGATAGTGGTCCCTTGGACCACTTCCTGCCCTTAAAAAATATTTCAGAACCAGTCACAAAGGGGAAGGGGTCCCCTGAGGACCCCTTATCATTTGCGACTGCATTACCACCCTCTTGAAGAGGGTGGTAATTTGCGAGTGTTTTGCGACCTCAATTGCGGTCGCAAAACATTGGTACATGGCTTGTGACTCGCTATTAGGAAGGGAACGCCCCTTCCTAATAGGGAGTCGCAAAACACTATTTTGCGAGTCGCAAATTATTTGTGACTTGCAAAATAGTGTTTGTACATGGCCCTATCAGAATTAGCAGGTGCAAACGGGTCGCAAACCTGTTTGCGCATGCTAATTCTCGTCGTACATCTGGCCCGTCGTCTTTGGTCAGCATATGTTTTCATCTTTTGTTTGTTCACCGAGTCTTTCTCATGAGTTGCTTTCTCATCTTTCTTTCTCGGATTGGTCCATTGAGGTAACTTGGTGTTTATTGCTCTCCGGAACATCAATGTCGCAAGACTTTCTCCTGTGGTCGACTCAATCAATCAGGTGTTTGTAAAGTGCAGCTACTCACCCGGAAGGTGTTGTGTCCTAGCAACAGTTCCTGCATTCTCACCTTGGTTACCAGCCTCCCAGCGTTCTGGAGCTGGACTAGGGAGAAGGGGAGACTGTTACTGCTGCAAGGACATGTCTAGGGGTTGTTCCTCTCTACCTGAATAAAGTTCCTGCTTTAAATACATTTGTCTGCACCTCTTAAAAGTGGCGATGAGGATGGGATGTGTATTCCCTGAGGGCAGACTGGACAAGCAACGCTGCTGTGATTTTAACCCCTAGACAATCTGATATTTAACCATTGATTGGTGATCCTGACTAAAGTGCTGTTGTTGCTACATTACTCTGGATTTGTGCTGGTATATTCATGATATCCAGAAAGTGACTATTGTCAGGTAACGACATACGGAGCAACCAGAAACTTGGTGTTGCGCTTGGAACTGGAATTATTGTTGGAATCCTGTCTACACTCTACATGCATACGGTGAAACACCAGTCTTTCTAAAAATCTCTGCACCGAAGTTCTGGTAAGGACTGTGAACCTTGTTGACTAAGCGCTGTGTATGCCTGAACCGTGTCGGCTAACGCTATATATGCCTAGTAACGTGAACGCTGTGGAGGACTGCCGATACTGTGGGAAGTAATCTGTGCACTGAGGGCAAGTGAACAAGTTGCCGGAGAGTGAATCGGCTGGATCGCCTAATCTTAATTGAGCCCAAAGTCTACCTACGGGCGTTTAACCAAACCAAGCCTCGAGTCTACCGTTGGACCGGGAGCTCAACCACCGGCGCTTCATACAAACTTGTTAGTGTTTAAAATTGGCTCAACGGTTGCTCCTCGCGGTTGTTCCCCGTTCCGCATCTTGTTCGCTGCACGTCACAGTGAAGAGACGCGCAGTCACACATTCTACAACTGGGCTCCTGAGCATCCACACGTCACAGACACGCAGTACGGTGTGGGCGCTGTGTTGCGTTTGACGTGCAACGTGTGTGACGTACCTGCACCGTAAAGAGACAGCGAGCCGTTGCTATGGGAACCGGACACCGCAACACGATCTAACAAGCGGAATCAGCGCATTAAGGAATAGAGCAGCAAGCAGAAACTGAACTGATCGTATGTAACACACAAGGCCTATTTACTGATTCCAACGACGTGGACTACGGTAACCACATTCATTTTGTTGGTTTGTTTATTTTACTCTTCTTACTTCTGAATATTTCTGAAACCAAGTCTAGCAATAGCACTTACACTGTTTATTACCTAGTAATGTGAAACCTTTAATCTGGAATACTTTTAAGCTCTAGCTCTAGCTCTACATTCTACATTCAGTGGTAAGAAAACAGTCTAATTCACATTCTGTGATTCAAGGCGCTGGGGGAGGTGGGGGGGCGGCTCATATACACTCACGGAGTATCGTCAGAGGTCTTCCATGGCCCATCAGGGTGCGTGCGGTGCCGTACGCTCATGGTGATTCGACAAACAGCCAGGTCTTGAGGTCCGTCAGGAACTTGGAGAGAGTTGGTGTCTGGCTGAGGTGGAGAGGGAGGGTGTTCCATGCCTTGGCCGCGAGGCAGGAGAAGGAACGACCTCCTGTTCTGGTCTTCTTGATGCGCCGTATCGTGGTGAAGGAGAGCTGGGCTGAGCAGAGGGATCTTTGGGGTGCTTGGAACGAGAGGCGGTGGTTCATGTAGGTGGGGCCGGTGTTGTGGAGGGCTTTGTGGGTGTGTGTGAGAAGCTTGAAGGTGATTCTCTTCTTGATGGGGAGCCAGTGTAGTGCCCGCAGGTGTTGGGTGATGTGACAGTGGCGCGGTAGATTAAGGACTAGTCTGGCGGCTGCGTTCTGGATTTTCTGGAGGTTCTGGAGTTTGTGGGTGAGGTTCTTGTTGATCCCGGTGTAGAGTGCGTTGCCGTAGTCCAGTCTGTTGCTGATGAGGGCATGGGTGACAGTTTTCCTATGTTCGAGGGGGATCCATTGAAAGTTTTAAGTAGGAGACAGAGGGTGTGAAAACAGGAGGAGGTGACGGTGTTGATCTGGCGTTCCATTTTGAGTTCGGAGTCCAGGATGATTCTGAGGTTGCGTGTGTGGTCCGTGATTGGGGGTGGGTTCCCGAGGGCAGGGGGCCACCAGGTGTCGTTCCAGGCGTCGGAATGTGGGCCTATGATGAGTACTTCTGTTTTGTCTGTGTTCAGTTGTAGGCAGCTGTTCTTCATCCACCTGGGGACTGCTGCCATTCCTTCTTGAAAGTTGTGTTTCGAGATGTTGGGTTCGTTGGATAGTGAGAGGAGGAGTTTCGTGTCGTCTGCGTACGATACGATGTTGAGTCCGTGTGCTCTGACGATGAAAGCGAGAGGGGCCATGTAGACGTTGAACAGGGTGGAGCTGATGGAGGATCCTTGGGGGACTCCGCAGGTGGCTGGCATGGGCTCCAAGATGAAGGGAGGGATTCTGATCTGCTGCGTTCTGCCGGAGAGGAATGAGCAGAACAGGGCTTTGTTCTGGATTCCTGCATTGTGGAGTCTGCTGGCTAGGGTGCGGTGTGAGACTGTGTCGAAGGCCGCGGAGACGTCCAGGAGGATGAGGGCCAAAGTCTCTCCTCTGTCGAGGAGGGAGCGGATGTCATCTGTCGCGGCAATGAGGGCGGTCTCTGTGCTGTGGTTCTTCCTGAAGCCTGATTGGGAGGAGTCGAGGATGTTGTTCTCGTTGATGAAGGAGGTGAGTTGGATGTTGACAGCTTTTTCAATGACTTTTGCTGGATAGGGAAGTAGGGAGATCGGTTTGAAGTTCTTGAGGTCAGTGTGGTCCGCCGAGGGTTTCTTGAGGAGAGGGTTGACCTTGGCAGGTTTCCAGTCATCGGGGAAGGAGGCGGTCTCGAAGGATCGGTTGATGATTCTTTGTAGCTCGGGCGATGATGTCTGCGGCTCTGTGATAGATGTGGTGGGGGCAGTGGTCCGTGGGGGCCCCGGAGTGGATGGTTCTCATGGTCTTTAGGGTGTCTTCGATGCTGAGGGCGGTCCAGCTGTCCAGTGTCGGCTGTGTGGTGAAGGAAGCGGTGGGTGTGGGTTCCTCGTGGAGGTTGTTGTTGTCGAAGTTGTCATAGGTGGTCGTGATTTTGTGATGGAAGAAGGCGCTGAGTTTGTCGCTGAGGTCCTGGGAGGGTGGGATGTTGGTGAACTTTCTGTTGGGTTGGGCGAACTCTTTGATGATCCCGAAGAGTTCCTTGCTGTTGTGTGCGTGGGCGGAGATTCTGTCCTGGAGTGCGTTCTTCCTTGAGTGTCTGATGAGTTTGTGGTGGGCAGTGGTGGCTGTTTTGTATATGATGAGATTCGGTGGGGTTTTAGAGTTCCTCCATAGTTTTTCGAGGCGCCTGCAGGTTCGTTTGGATTCCCGGAATTCGGTGGAGAACCAGCTGGCTTTCTTAGCGTGAGGGTTGGAAGATTTCTTGAGGGGGGCGACGGTGTTGGCGCAGTTGGTGACCCATTTGTGTAGGGTACGGCCGGCGTTGGTGGGGTCGTTGTCTGAGGCAGTGGGAGCGGAGCCGCTGAGAGTGGCGGTGAGCTGCTCGTTAGAGATCTTGTTCCAGTTCCTGCGTTGGAGCTGGGGTGGACGTCTGCGGGGGATATTCACTCTGTAGGTGAAGTGGACGCAGCTGTGGTCCGTCCATGGGAGTTCGGAGGTGTGGCTGAAGGAGATGGCATTTCCTGCTGTGAAGATAGGGTCAGGGGTATGTCCTGCTGAGTGCGTTGGTCCTGACGCGATCTAATTGAGTTCGATGACGGGGAGGTTTTCCAGGAGGGAGATGCAGTTGAGGTCTTGGCGGCTGTCGAGGTGGAAGTTGAGGTCTCCCAGCATAATGTAGTCGGTGGAGGTGATGGCATGCGGGGTGATTATGTCGGTGATGGAGTCGGAGAAAGGTGTGCGGGGTCCGGGAGGACGGTAGATGAGGGTGCCCCGTAGGGTGGTGGTCGGGTTTACCTACATCTTGAAGTGGAGGTGTTCTATGAGGTCAGTAGGCCCGTTGGTGTAGGTGCTCAGGAGGAGGTTGGCCTTGTGGGCGATGGCACCTCCGGGGCGGTTTGGGCGGTTCTTCTGGGTGATTTTGTATCCTTCGGGGATGGCAATCGCAATGTCAGGTCCCAAGGTGGCGCCTGTCCAGGTTTCCATGAGAAAAACGATGTTGGGAGACGTGCTGTCGAGGAGTTCCCAGATTTCCGTGGCGTGTTTGTGGAGGGAGCAGACGTTGAGGAGGATGCATTGCAGGGTTTGGGCTGCGGTGGGGATTTTGCTGGTCGGCGGAGGTGGGTCCTGGGTTATGGCGTTGTTGAAGGAGTGGCGGCAATTTCGGCAGGTGAAAGGACCGTGGGTGTCGAGAGGTGAGGAGAGCTTGCAGTTGTTTTTCTTGCGACCGTTGAATGCGTGGAGAGCCGCTGAACTGTAGTGTTGGTAGGTCGGAGGACCAGGAAACATGGCGCTGGTCTCGATCCGGTCACGGACGGGCGCAGACGGGCTTGCCTTTGGTGCGCCTTAAGCACGCCAGCGGCGCGGCCGCACAGCGGCCTCCATTAAGTAGAGGTCAGGGGAGGGCAAGACAGCTGGGAGGCGGGAGCGGAAAAACATGGGAGGGGCCGCGGGGACAGCAGCGGCGGGAAGTGGCAGAAGGGGAGGACACGGGGAGTCTGAGGAAAAAGCCCAGAGGAAAACACTCAATCTGAAATAAAAGCTAGAAAAAAGAAATAAATCAAGCAGCTGGCAAAAGGACTAAAGGCGAGAGCAGTCCAGGGGCGAGCCATGGGGCCTAGAACTGAGGTCTGTGTCGGGCTGCTAACAGAGGGAGAGCACTGCCTGAGCTTCGGAGCTGTGTGCTGGGAAAGCAGGAACCCAAGAGTTTAGCTCTCCCAGCGATTAGAGTGAGGTGTTGAACGATAAGCTCTCAAGGTAGAATTCAACAAAGTTTTCAAAGTGAGCTTCTCAAGAGTAGCACACTGCACTACTTTCTTTAGTGTACTTATAAAACGCTCAACAACTACATTGGCCTGTGGCCACAAAGGTCTACTCTTCTGATTCTTTATATTCAAATGCTCCAAGAAATCTTTAAACTCTCAACTGTTGAAAGAAGGGCCATAGTCAGACTTCACTATGGCTGGAACAACCCATGTTGCAAAGATGCCATCTAGTCTTTCAATGACTCGTTCTTGAGTAGCAGATGAAAGATCTTCAAGTAATGGAAATTGTGAATATTCGTCCATAATCAACAGCAGGTGATGGCCATTGGTGCGTGGACCGAAAAAGTAAATGCCTATTCTCTCGCATGCATGCTTTAGGACCTCTGACATATTCAAGAACATGCTTTGGGAATTCTGACATGTTCAAGAACAAGCCTACATCAATGCATACCATCTTCATGATGACACAATTTGGCTTTAGAAACCAACATACTATAGAGACGGCACTTATTATTGCCTCGAGAACATAAGAGCATCTTCAGATAGAGGAGATAATGTTGCCTTGATACTATTAGACCTCGCAGCAGTATTTTACACGGTCAATCACAACATTTTGATTGACAGTCTCTATTCTCTGGTAATCAGAGGATCTGCCCACACTTTCCTAACATCTTTTTTGTCACTATGTGAGGAATGTGTAGCAATGGATGAGTTTGTGTAGAATCTTTTTACCCTACCATGTCGAGTTCTACAAGGGGCATCACCAAGTCCCACTAGTTTTAATTTATTTATCACCACACTGACCAAACTGGTCAAATCATTCGGTTCTCAGTTATAGCCCATGTTGATGTCACCCAGATTGTTTTCTCGGTCTCTGGCAATCTAGACCACATGGCCATTAACCCGTTTGCTGCTTCGAACGTTCCGCGCCGGTGCGGAACGTTCTATTAAACGGGCGGGGCCGCGTCGGCCAACGGACGTGCGCAGCACTACCGAGGTAGTGCTCGCGACGGCCGTTGGCCGACAGCAGCAGCAAACGGGTTAACTTTCATAATTGTATGACATGCATTGGAGACTGGATGAACAAAAATTGTTTGAAACTTAACTCAGGAAAGACAGAAATTTTCCTCTTTGGAAGAAAATACTTCTTTTTGGTCCCCAGCTGGTGGCCCCAAGATATGGGTGCCTAGCCTAAACCAGTGGAAAAATTAAGGATTGTTGGTGTAATCTTTGACAATAGGCTGACCTTTAATAGCTAGGTCAATCAAAAAGCCTCGTCTGTCTCTCACACACTAAAAATAATCAGGAAATTCTTCTCTTTATTCCTTACAATTTTCAAAAACGGTCTTTACAGCTCTAGTTTTATCCAAATTAGACTATTGTGATGCGCTGTTCATCGATATGCAACAAAACCTTTTGTCCAAACTAAAGGCTTTACAAAATGCTGTGGCTGGGCTTCTGTTTGGACTTCCCAAATACCAATCAGCATCCCTTGCTCTTGAAGAACTTCACAGACTACCTATTTGGAAAAGGATAGCCTTTAAGGCCTTCCGGATGGCCTTCAAGGGATTACACAATATCAACACTAAATATCTAATATAAAAAAAATCTCTTGGTACATTCCAAACAGATCATTATGCTCCTGGTCAGCAAAAAATGTCATTGTCCCGAAGTCCCTAAGTTTAAAAAAAAACTCTTTAGGGCGGAAAAAGCTTTGTGGTTGGAACAGCCAAACTGTGGAATGCTCTTCCTCATCACTTGAAGAATGCGTACAACACTTTACGAAGGCCATCAAAACAGGGCTTTTTAGTTAATATACTTAGTCTTTGTTTCTCTTTCTCGCTATGCATTTTAAGCTCAATCTGAGCCATCCTCTTTTCAAGGCAGCGCCAAGACCTCCTGTGGTGTACGAGTGCTTTATAAAATAAAATAAAATAACACAACATAACAAAGCATAACATAACAAGGTGTGGTGAGTAGTTCTTGTAGAAAGGCAGTTGCAGAGATGACAGGCATATCATTCCTTTTCAATCCTGTCATCAAGAAAAAGAAACCAGACTCAGTCTCGGAGAGCTCAATTTCTGGCAACGATTCCATAATGTCTTTCATGGGCCACTTCAATTATTTTTTGTCGTAGACTCTCCTGAATCAGAATTCTCGCCCCTCGTAGGATAACTCATTCTGAATTATGCATAGTTCATCTTTGACTGATGAGTGGTCGAGTGTGTTGATTCCATGAATGATATGTAGTTATGTCCTTCAACTTTAGCATGTCACTATCATGGCTCATGGTAGTGATCATCTGGGCTAACAAAATGGCAGCTGGTGTGTTTGATTTTACAATGTAATTAATACTGGCCTCAGCCGTCTTGGATGGAGTACCATGACCTTGTACAGGCACTCTTGTAACCGTAGTCACCATTGTTCTATGCGAGGAGGCATTTTGGCCTTTGGATTGTCAAATAAAGTCAGGTTTTCCATACAAGAATACATGGAAATGTTCATAAGCCCATACCATGGCTTAGCTTTCTTTTTCAGGTTGTGAGTAAGCATGTTCTGTTTGGTACATACTTCCACTGGCATATGCCACAATGTGCCTGCTAGCATTCTGGTGTTCACTGTGCTGTGCAAGGATAGCATCTAACCCGACTGGACTAGCGTCAACTACAACCTCTGTATGAAGCTTCGGATGGAAGTATGCCATTTCAGTAGCGTTGTCAATGGCTGTTTAATTCTTTTAAAACGTTTCTCACATTGATGTGACCAATGAAAGAAGCATTCTTTTTCATCAAGTAATTCAACAGAGCACTTACAGTGGCAAAGTCAGGTATGTATCTGGCACAGTAACTGGCCATGCCAAGAAATGAACGCACCATAGAAACATCTTGTGGGGGATTAGCATTTGACATCGCTTGTACTTTAGCAGATACCCCAATATACTTTAGCAGACACCCTTCTCAGAAAAGATATGGCCAAAGAAATTTAGCTTTGTCTTTTGAAACTCAGATTTGTCTCCATTCAAAGTCCAGCCTGCTTCTGCAGGTAAACAACATACGTGTGTAATAGTCTCATTATGTTCTTTTTGTGTATCCATGAAAACCAATATGTAATCTCTGCAATTGAACGCATTCATGACAGGCTGTATGATATGTTGAATGACGTCTTGAAACAGTTCTGCAGTGGATGACACACAAAAATGTAGTCTTTTATATCAAAACAGACCAACATGTGTAGAAAAGGTTGTGTTGTACCTGCAGTCTTCTTCAAGTTCAAACTGATGATAACCTTTATTGAAATCAAGGCGAGAGAAGACCTTTGCACCATTTCATTGCATTATCATATCAGCAATGTGTGGACCTGGAAGTCGTTCTCGTTCAATTGCCTTGTATGCTTGACGCATGTCAACGCATATTCATACAGCTCCTTCACTGCCCTTTTTAGACACTACCACTATGGAAGGAACCCATGGCGTTGGACCAGTTAAACTCTCAATAATGTCATGTTTAAGTAAAGCTTCAAGTTCTTTTTCAACAGCTTCTTGCCAATGAAAAGCAATTTGTCTATGTCTCTGTGGCACAGGACTGACATCCTCATTGATAAGCAACTTTACTTTCGTAGTCTTAAGCTTTCCCAAACCATGAAGTAACGAAGGGAACTGACTTACTATTTTGTGGTAAGCATTCATGTTGTAATTCATGGAAATCAGTTCCATATCAGCGGCTCTGCTGAAACTGAGTAGACAGGCACTTGATGCTGTGCCTTGAAGCACAAGGATAGGTGCTTCTTCCTTAGTTTTATTGGGGCCAATTCACATAACTAATCTGAGAAAAAATCCTAACTTTACGACTTTCGGTATTCACAAAATGCATTTAGTAGTAGTAAAGTTAGGAGTCCTAACTTTACTACTACTAAATGCCTTCTGTGAATACCAAAAGTAGCAAGTTTAGGATTTTATCTCAGTTTAGTAGTAGTAAAGTTAGGAGTCCTAACTTTACTACTACTAAATGCCTTCTGTGAATACCAAAAGTAGTAAGTTTAGGATTTTACCTCAGATTAGTTCTGTGAATCGGCCCCCTCGTGTTTAATTGTTGCTACAAATAAACCTCGACTTTTTAAGGGTGTCGTGGCAACCTATGTATATACTTTGGTTTTCAATGGCATTAGTTGCAGCAATGGAGATAGTTCATTGTATTTCTCCTCAGGCATAGTATTTATCATTGCACCACTGTCGATAATCAAAGGTATCAAACAACCATTTACTTTCAGTGTAATCTGTGGACAATGTTTGAATGACTTTGGTGCTTTGGCATGTCGATTTTTTCTTGACTGACATTTTTCTTCACAAGCGGCCAAACCAACTTGTGCACACTTTTCTGAGGTAAACATCAACATGGCACATTCATTTTCATCACTGTCACTTGATACTGATATAGAGAAACTGTTTGACAATGATTTAGATGACGATCGACTGTGCTCAGTTCCGATTTGTCTTAACTGATTTTGCCTCTTGGTCTTGTGGATGTGTGTCGTATGTTGATTCTGGAACGTTCTGGTGGCCATTTTGTCTTTGTGCCGTGACACCCTTACTTTTTCCTTCACTTTGCAAACCATCACAAAATGATTCTCCTACCCACAGACTTTACATATCTCTCCAAAAGCGAGACATTTATCTTCGTGTGGAAACAAAAATCTACATCTAAATAACGACTTCTTATCATGCGTAGACATCACTTTGTGTCCTTCAGTATTTTGTTTTAGATTACTATTCACACTCGGATTTGTTCTGGCACCTCTGACCTGCATGTCTACAGCTTGTCTATCAGCATGATCTTCAGCTCTGGCTGCCATTAACTCTTACTCCAGACTAAAAGATTCTCTCAGCATTCATTGTCTGAATGAATGAATCTGGAAACATCTGTCAATAACTCTCAGACACATAGCGGCTTCATCATTAAATGAATTATATATCTGATGAGTGTGTTGAGTCTCTCCACAAATCCATCAATGGTTTCACCAACTTTCTCGTGGTCTTGGTTGAAGATGTATACTTTGTAATCAAAATCTGGCATTAGATTAAACTTGAGATTCAACACTTCTTTTATATGACGATATGTGAGTTCTTCATCAGTTTGCAGCATTTTCTTTGTGACATCTTTTATTCCATCACCAGCAAGATTTTTGAGATACCTGATGATCGTTTTATCAGTCTTTTCAAGTGCATCAATGAAGTCATCAAATACCTCTATCCAAGCACTCCATCTATTGCTTTTTGGCAGTATCGAATGGTGGTGGTGGTTTCAGGAAAGCGGCAGTATTGTAACCAATTACAGAAGTGGTTGATATTGAGGAAGGAGCTCTCTCCAGCTCCCGTGGCTGTTCATTTTGAACATGTTCGTGTGAGTCATCTCTAAGGCCTTGAGATGTGCTTGCCTCTGGATCATTCTTGATGACTTTTGAAACAATGGCCTCGGTCTTTGCCTACATTCTCTCAGCCTTCCACGGCTCCTAAGATTTCTTCAGTCTCTTCAGATTCTCACCAGTTTGGTAATCATAATCCCTGTGCTACTTGGATTGCGACATCTGGCGCAGATGTCATACCAGCTCACTATACTCAGGTTCTGGTGAGTAAATATTTGTTTTATTCTTAGGCGTTATCTTTGCACACACTTTGTCTTCACTACTTTCAAATTGTAATGTTATCTTACAATTTGTGATTATCAATAGCTGCTCTCTGATAACCTGGTTGTATCTGCCTTCAGAGTTAGCGCCTCCGGATTATGTATGACTGTATATTGCGTTGCAGCGCTGTACCTTTATGTACGGTCTGACCAGCAGGTTCTCAGTCGCCGATATGTAGATTTCTTTACAATGCATTTGTTGTTTTCAACTTCTGGAGTTGTGCTTTGATTCTACAATCTTTAAGCATCAGTTCCGCACTTTGACTGCAACACATGTGGCACGCATGAGCAGTTTGCTTGGACTACGAAAACTCCCTGGGAGAGCACTGTCAATCTTCAGGTTACTTATCCTCTAATTTGTCGCTGGTTGTAGCGTGCTCCCCTGCCTGGGTACCCATCAATTACTACACCACACACGGAGCTTAGTATTGCATGTCTTTATTCGTCTGCGTGTAACTGCGAACTCAACTTTGAAAAACAGACTTTAGAACATTCCGCTCTAACATTTACGTCACAGTTCTACGGAGTCCATCAGGAGCCAAAAGGGTTCCATCATTTCTAACTCAAAAGACACTACACTGCATACTTTAGTGTGTGACCTAATAATGTCACCAGCCAAAGCAGCCTCATCTAAGCAGGTAAAACAAAAGTCAGCTTATTCAGCGAGATGATATTATGCAGTAGCCTAGGCTTGTCCACATGATCTCATATCGGGAAAACCCCCTTATTCTTTGCTACAACTATCAGGGCAGTGTTCTCTTCCATCTCTATAGTAGATGGACCAATACTATAGGATATAGAAAACAGAATGTGATTGCTAAAAACGCTTCCTACAACACTGTATTTGAGAAAGAAGTTTGACAGGTTATGTGTAAAAAGTATGAAGTCAATAAAATTGTTGTGGTCCCTCCCAACATATATAGGGGTGAAAACTGGTGCCACTGTGAATGAGTCACAGGCAAAATCGAACCATATTTGAGGAGTAGCTGGTTACGTACCTCCCTGTATGGAGTGTGGGCAAAATGCATGAGTGCCTCACCTCTGCGGTTCATTAAACCACACACAATAATGCCGGAGTTGTTACAAAGTTTGGTATTAAAATCCCCCATCCATAACATAGATCCATGACTTCTACATTTCACACTAAAGCTCTCCTTTTCCTGTACAGTGCATTAACAATATCCAGACTATTAACACTGAAATTGTTATTGGAAAAATTAATCAATGTACTCTTTTAGCACAATGCTCAATCCAGAAAAGTTGGAACCTTGGTAACACTAAGTTTGTCCGGACAATTCTTCCTGAGAAAGAGAGGGATGCCAGAGTTATCAGTCTTCTTTTATCTCTACTGGAAGTGGCAAGAACTGCAAGAGTAAATAATGTATAGTAACCCTGCATGTAATATGGCTGTAGGGCACATGTTTATTGACAACAGATAATGTGATAGGTATTTATAAACTCCAGCCATTACAGGTTATTAATCTTCGAGCCCATTCCAGCGAGGTTCCAATTAGCAATTTTTCTGAGGGTTTTGTTTGACTAAAATTACAGTTACTTGTTGCTAACACACTCCATTTTTTGTTAACACTATTTCCTGGAAGACTAGTACAGACATAAGGAATTTAAGAGTGTGGTGTACGTTCCGGGGCACTAAGTTGCCGCTCTATTTCCATCTTCATGGAGCCTATAGTAAGGCTTGAGACTGGGCAGTTTGTTAGTCAATCTATAGATTTGTACTGGGCAAGGGCTCCATATTTATTTGAGATTGGGAGGGAAAAGTCTTGACAGAGATAGGGTTCCCTTGCCAAATTGCCATAATGGAAGGGTCCACTTCTTTTATCCTTGGTTTTAAAAAAAAAGCCCAAAAGAACAGCCTCTATCCCGCAGTGCCCCCATCCAATATAATTAAGCCTTGTGAAACCAGACCTTTCAGTTTCTTCATGCCTAAAGTTGATATTAATGCAGACACTGGGGTCATGTTTAGAGTCATTACCATCCCATGATACCCTCCTGACCATGTTTATTTCTGCATGTAGAGTGCTCCTATCACCCAATCTCATTTTAAACCAATGTGAAACCTTTATTGACAAGTTGGTCATATCCTTCCATTTGACGTGATCTCAAGCTAGGGACTCCTGTTAGAACAATGCTATACAGGGTCACCGCCGATGGGAGCTGAAAAGGTTGCAGGTTTGCTTCACCTGATTACTGGTGCACACTATTGACATACTGCCCGATCTAAGATAAATAGGTTGGGGCAAGTCACTTACTCTAAAAAGGCAATCGTTTCTTATTTGGCCAACCACTTCTATCAAACCAATGGGGAAAATATCACTTGTCGCCTGGGCATGTGGATGCTTGTGGAAAGGAGACCCCTTCCAAGATCTCCCCTGCAGGCGAAGAGCTGCAGCACCAATGCTTGCTTTTGCCGTAGGTTCTCTCACAGCCTACAGCAGCTGCTACTAGGATTTCAAATGCCTGCCTGCTAAGTGTTCGATTGCTACCTAAACATGTCCCTAATATTTTTCATATCCTGTTGACTAATACCTTTGATGTCTTGTTTATGACCAAAACTTGGCTGCGGCCTGATTCCAACCTTGATATTGCTCTATCAGTTCCCTCTGGCTATGTTATCTTTTGGCAGGATGGGTTGACCAAGGCCGAAGGTGGTATCGCAATTTTTATCTGGGATAATTTTGAATGCCTCACATTCTCGTCAGAGAGCCTCAGGAGAGTGGAGAGTTTGGAATTTTTCATTACCCTTTCGCCAAATGTCTCCTTTTCTGGTTTATTGGATTTTCGACACCTGTGGAACACATCTGATTTCCTGAACTCCTGGGAGGAGACTGCCCTAGGGGTGGCACTGAGATATTCAAATTGTACAGTCTTGGAGGATTTTAACTTGCATGTGGATGTATCAACAGACAGGGATGGGCTGCCGTTCATGGAGTAGTGCAAGGTCCTTAACTTTAATTGCTTGATTTCAACAGCTACTCATCAAGCTGGACATACCTCCAATTAAAGCCTGCTCAGCCGCTTCCAAAATGGTTGTAAAAAGTTGGAGGTTTTTGGCGAACGGACTACAGCACAAAGGCTAAAGAATCATAAAATTGCACTTAAACACTATCCTAAAGCAATCATAATGGTCTGGAAGCTGTAATATGTGAACTAAAACAATTTAGCTAATAACTCTTCACATGAAAACATTATAATTGTGAAATCGTTTTTGAATCCTCAAGCCTGCAATGCCTCTGTCTGACACATCTGTCAGGGCCACCTTAGATACAGTAACTCACTTTAAGAGTTAGTTTACTCAGTCATTCAATGTCATGGCCTTTAATTTGGCTGAGAGTCCCTGGAACAAACTCCTTAGGTCATCTCACTCTGCAAGTCCGGATCCCTTGGTGACCCATGTCCTCCAACCACCCTACGAATGGTTGGGGAAGTAACTGCACTTGTGTTTCAGAAACTCTTTAATACTCGGTGTCCCCAGCTTGTGTACCTCATGGCTGCAAAAGGCGAAAGTAGAACCCTTGTCAAAAAACCCTCTGCCAATCTGGAGGTTTTGGCTAATTTTCGCCCCATATCCCTTTTGCCGGTTGTCTCTATGATCTTAAAAAAATTAGTTAACATCCAGCGGACTTCCTATTTGGTAGCCCGGTCTCTTTTGCAGTAAACTCAGTCAGAATTTTGCCAAGGCCACAGCAAAGAGACAGCTCTGCTCGAGATCATAGAGACCATTTGTGGCACTCTTATCCTACTCGGTCTATCTGAGGCGTTTGATACGATCTCTAACTCAACCATACTACAATGCCTCTTGGAGGTCTGTATCTGTGGAAGGCCTGGGGAGGCTAAAATCTATTTGTGGTTGCAGTGTATGCCCTGGTCCCAAGCAGGGCACCTAGACCAATGAGAGTCCCTGGGCCACGAGGGAAGCCCCAGGGTCCCAGCAGCCCTTGCTGGCTCTCCTGTCTGCACCCATCCTGGGTGCAGCAGGAGCTAGCTACAAAGAATGATTGGTCCTGGGGGATGAGGTCCCCAGGGCTTTTTCATGGCTCGAGCAGGGGAGACCGCATGTCCCCCTCCCCGAATAAATGGAGGTCCATGGGGCCCATCTGAGTCGGGCATGGTCTCCCCTCCCTGAAAAGAAAATAACACTGGCCCCGGGGATGGAGTCCCCGTGGGCCTTCAGATGGTTCATAATGCTCTGCAAGGGCTTTTTTTAAAATTATTGTTTATGCTGGTGGTGCTCCTAGAAGGGGTAGGGGCACCACCAAGATTTTTTTATTTAAATGTTCTGGGGGCTGCTGGGAGCACAGCAGCCCCCTAATGACATTACAAAAAATCGCAGTATGTCTTTTGGGTCATTGAATCCATAACTCGAAAAGAAAGCAACATAATTTTTATAGCACTCCAAGCTAGAGCTGTATCCTCTTCAGATGGAGTGAGGGGACCTTTGTAGTTGGTACTATGGCGGTCTCACTGCTTTTTTGTGTAAACCTCTGGGGTGGACCAGGGCTCAGGTGGGCGGCGCATTGTTATTTTTTGGGGCCCTGTGGGACCACAGCTCCCAGGGCTGATATTTTTATAATGGAGGGGGGTGCTTAAAGAGTCTCCCGGGATCGCCCAGGGCCTGTGTACTTTTCTGGGGAGGGGGTCGTGGGTGAGGCCAACTCCCCAAAGATCGGCTCTGGTGAACCCATCCCCCTGAGTTTGATCGCTGTCTCCTGGAGGCCCCATCTTCCAGGACACTACGGTTCCCTGCCCAGAAGAGCGTGGGCAGGGAATTGAAATGTAAACCCATGCCGCACACAGCTGAAAGACATGCGTGGCATGGGATTGGGTGCCCAACACTATGCAGGGCATGGTCAAAGGCCATGCGTAGAGGGGGTTAGGATGTCTGTGAGGGTTGGGAGCAGAGCCTGGCTGCATGGCAATGGACATCTTAATTTACATTTAAAAAAAATATAGAAATTCACTGAAAAAAACAAAGGTTAAAGTGACAGTTTTGGTTAGGTATTTTTAAAAAAAAAAAGCCATTAGGACTTCACTAAAAAAAACAAAGGTAAAAGGGTCTTACTAGTTATATGAAAATGTCAGTTAAGACATACTGTTTTAAACTAACAAAACCGCAGTAATTCACCAGTTATAGTTATCTTAGGTAACTATAACTTGTGCCTTAAAGTAACTGTAACTCAGGCCCTTGCCTTGCACCGCTAATTATCTCACATATTACATCACTCATGACATGTTCTATGACATCATTGATAACAACATCTGAAATGACATCATTCATGACAACATTGTGCATGGCGGGGGCACGAGTTATAGTCACTTTAGGGCATGGGTTATAGTTACTTGAGATAACCACAACTAGTGAATTTCAGTGGTATTGTTCTGCAGAAAAAGGGCTGCAGCCATGAGAATTACACTCAGGCAAACTCTTAAAACCACACAAATCTCAAAAGAACAAATGGAAATTAAATTAAACATATGTAGCTACATATGCCAAGATTCTTACATCTGGAGTGTTTTGATGTGTTTCTTTTTAATGAAACACGTCAAAATGAAGTAACTTATGTTATCTTAAAAGTATGTATTCAAATTATGCATGAAACATTTCTTTTATAAAAATTAATTCACAAATACATTGCACTCATTCTTTTCTTGGATTCTGATAAGTACTTTAGCTTTGCCAGAGTAATTCAGCATTACTATATTTAACCACAACCTTGTAAAATGTGCTGAGCCACATCCTGCGCATGCATTTCTTTAACCTGTGACAAATCTTAAACCATTTGACAGAATTTGTATACTTTAACCTAATCTGTTTGCCTGTTAAAAACCGCATGAGGGAAAGAAAGTCATTATAATCAAGATAATAGATCAGCGGAAAAACACTAATGTACTGAGATTTTATGATTAATAGGACAAAACAATGAATGGATTTTCAACCAACACCTCTGCGTAACTACTTAGATGTCTGATTGTATATGTAGAAAATTGCTAGTTTTATGATAAAAATAAATAAATGGCGGTAATCACAAATTATTAACTATTTTGTTCTAAGACGTGATAAATGGAAATCACCAACTTAACACAGGACACCGTTAAAAGCGTTATCGAATAAAACCATTTTATCTTTGATTTTATGATTGATATTTACCTATCGAGACTGGGATTGAAATGTTATGTGTTCTGGCTAGCAGCACAGCACTACAAGAATCCAGTTTGGGTAATGGCCAAGGTAGCCTGTATTGAGGCGTCAGGTGCCAGGAACAGGATCAGCACAATAGCATCCCAGGTAAATAAAGTGCCTACATGACCAAGGAATCCAGGAAGTACTAAGCGCTTGCTTTAACTCTCCTTTCTCTGTCCCACAACTTAAAGTCATTTGATACACTGAACCGAGTACCCCCTTGGCTACTGAGGGTAGCACTGATTTACAAATTAAATTGAACAATAAGGCCTGTTTACTCCCCGTTAGGAATTCTACCCAAGTGAAACATTTAGACTACATATGCAACAGTACATACTCAAACTCCCACGCCGCACCCACATCTCACCCTACCTCAGAAAGCTCCACTGGCTCCTCATTCCCAAATACAGCCAATTCAAACTCCTCACACGTGTACAAAGCCCTGGCAAACACTGGGCCAGAATACCCGAGCAGCCACATACACTTACACCAGCCTACCAAACACCTACACTCAGCCTCACTCTCACTCGAACCTCCCCCCCTCCCCGCTTTCACAAAACATGATTTTTCTGTGCAAGCTGAACGTTCTATGTGACCAAAAGAAGTTTAAAGGTGTCACCATGTTTAAGTAAATTGCAACTTCTTGCTGGTTCTAGTGCATATAAAAGCTGACGTGAAGAAGCAATGTTATATTTCAAGACATGTTATTTTCCTCTTGAAAATCAAAGCTCTTTTTTCAGCTGTGACCTGAGCAGTAGTTTCAAAGACTGCATTTGCCATAATAATTTTTTTCTTACATAAAGATTTTTTTTGCAGCCTATGCACACATGAAACTCAATTTGCTTCAGAAACTAATACAACTGTGCTATCTTTTCAGAAAAGCGAAGTTACCAAGCAATTTTTTTTGTACCGAGTTATTCCAATTGGACCATTGATAAAAGAGCAGTTATTTCTGGTGGTGTTTTCAATGCAATCATTCCTCTGCTGTATTTCAGAGCTTTTGGAATGCATGTAGTAAAAACATTGTGGGGGGAAAAGGTCATTTAAAAACTGTAGTGTAGTAAAAAATAGAATGAAAAATATTGTGGCTACAAATTCTTTTTTAAATGTCACGCCATGTATGTATATGGAGAGCAGAGGCCAACGGGCCTCCTACTAAAGTAGAGAGGAGCATTTACATGAGGCGGGGAAAGAAGCAAGGGACCAGCAGGGGAATTTTAGGATTCAAGGAAGGGTAGCATTAAGGGTAGTAAGCGGTTGGTATGGTCCAGGGATTGGTAGCTTTAAGGGGTTGTTACGGGATTTCAGGAATCAGGGAAGACTAGTGTTAAGGGGTATTAAGGTTTTTTTTAGGGTTCATGGAAAGCTAGTGTAGGAACATCATCTGTTTTTTACTGATCACCCCCATGTTGTGACTGATGCTGGGGGTTACTGACTCTGAAAGTGCCCTGGGCTCTGCTAACCAGGCCCAGGGCCAGTGTTCTGTCCTCTAAAGATATATGGTAATTATTATAATTCTATTTGCCAAAGACAACCTTCTTGTAAGTCCCTAATATATGGTAGGACATATAGGTTTAGAGACCCTAGTGGACTTAATGCTCTTAAGTATGCAGCACTGTGGTGTCTGGTGTCATTGTAAAGCCAGGCCTGACTTGCAGGATGGTTTTAAAATAAAACTATACCCATATTTGACTTTGGAATTAAAAGCACTTCCAAAGTCCAAAACTACTTTTTTAATTACATTTCAGTCACCCCTAATGTCTGCCCTAGGTGCCCTAATAGTAGGGTGCATCGTTAGAAAAAGCAGGGGCAATATAAAATATGTTGTATAGGCACCGGTAAGGAAAAACAGCCAAAGTCACATCATTCATGTATCAAAATAATAGTTTCAATAAATCCAACAACTTGCCAAGGTCAGATTTATTATAACTGTTTCAGGAAAATAGTTTTAGAACTTACTATCGTGAATTTACCTAAAGCAGCCCTGTAGCAGCCTCCTCTGATTGCCTTTTAGAGCCTGAGCCAAGCTGCTACCTGAGGACCCAGGTCAGCCCCCATTCCTTGATTCCTAGCCAGATGGATGCCCCCTAGTTACATTCAGAGAGGGTCTGGAAAGGGAGTACAGTCAGATATTAGCCACACCTTTGGGTTGGGTTACACAAACACACAGACACCAAGGAGTGAATTTCTCCATTTTGATTTTTGGGAGAACAGTGCATTCTGGGTCAAATATATGCCACACTTCACTGGAAGTGGTCATAGCAGAGGGAGGTAGCTTTACCGCTGTTGGTTGGGGTGCCCCCCCCCCCCTTCTGCCAGTCCAGAATGGAGGCTAAATATGGGAGAGTGGCTGGAGCTCCTCAGATTACTGCCTGGAACATCAGAAGAAGAAGGACTGCCCTGCTGGATCCTTGGACAGCACCACAGAAGGCTTCAACTCACAAGGACTGCATCTGCCGCTCTCACAAGGCCCCACAAAGAAAGGACTGTGCTTCACTCAAAGGAAACGGAGTGGACTCCCTGATCAGCAACAGGTACAACAGATCTGGAAGAAGTCACCTGCCAAGAGAGGATCACCCCAGATGACCAGTTGCAAGTGGAGTTTTCCTGGACTTTACAGGTGTATTGTGGGAAATTGAGTCCTAGCCCCCAAAAGGCAATCCAGAGTCTCTGAACCCTTGGCTGGTGCTACTAGACCCTTATTTCCCCCAAAGGAACTCAGAAACAACAAGATCTCAAAGTCTGGAAACTTTCTGCAAAGGTTTGCAGAAAACCTCCAGGATTAGACCGGCTCGACATCGAGAGTCAAGCGCCGTCGTAGACTCGCTGGTTTGTCCCACTGAAAGCCCCGGAGCTCCTTGCCATCAATGTTGTGGACAAAGACTTCCAGAGGTTCTCTACCACAACGTGCTGCAGCAGGCCACCGATGTCAAATTGAGCTATGGATCCAAGGAACATGAGTACTTGTCGTCGAGAGAAAAACTTCAAAAGACTAAGAACCTGAATACCAGTTTGGTGGTCTTGGAGTGGGCCGCCACGCTAGCTTCCCACTCCAAACCGCCAAGCCCATAGTCAGTCTGCCCGCCGGATTACGAGTTGTAATCCTGGCGGGTGGTCCTGCGGCGGCGGTCCCACAGCGGTGCCTTTCTCAAGCTCATACGAGAGTCTTAGAAAGACAGCGCCGTAGGTGTGCCGCAGGCTGTTCCTGCACAGACAGAAATGCACAATGTGCTTGTCATTTTTGTCCATGCAGGAACAGGGGGTGCAAAAATACAGAGTGGCACAACATGTGCCCCCCTGCATGCACTCCGGTGCACAAAAGCAACAGTTTCTCCACCACCATCCTTTTCCTGGTGGGCTCACCGCCATGAAAAGGAAGGCAGTGAGGAAACTCATAATATGCTTGGCGGTGCCATTATGGCACCACCAGCATATTACTCTGCCTCAGACCGCTGCGCCACCACCACAGTTTTAAGGATCCTGGCGGTAGCAGCGGTCCAATGGCAGTCCAATCACCATACTTGTAATACGGCAGGTGGACCACCAGTCTGGCTGTCCACGGACCGCCCCCACGGGTTCGGCGGTCCCATGGACCACCAGACTTGTAATCGGACCCTAAGTCCAAAGGTAAACTTTTGAGAAGGACATAGCCCTCAACGTATCTGACCCGAGCCCCATCACGGTCGGCCTAAAACATTGACTTTGTCCCGGTCTAGCGTGACCAGATAGCCGCGAGTGGTGTCTTATGCATTTTGGCACTAGAATGCACCATTCATGATTTCATCTTTAAAAATTCATATCTCCTGTTCCCTACATTGAATTTTTATCATTTTGGTTTCATTTGAAAGATAAAAATATTTATAAATTGGCATTGGATTTTTATTTTGGTGTGGCTTTTACTTATTTACTGTTTTAGTGATCTCAAATGCTTTACGCATACCTGTCTCCTAAGTTAGGCCTGACTGCTTGTTTGTTAAGCTACCAAGGGTTGAGCAAGGATTAATTTACTGAGTCTTGTCTGGGCCTATTAGTGATTGTGGTATTATTACAAGTTGGGGGTGAATACCCCCATCTACTAATAACCTACTTTCCTACAGCTAGTACTAAGGGACAGTTTCTGATTTTAAGGGTCCAGGAATTGGAAGTGTTAATGGGTACTAAGGGGTTATTAGGGTATAGTTAGATAAATGAAAGAATGCATGTATTACAAAGCAACTACGAAAATTCAACATTTATGGAATTGTCATCGGTAATAATGATTATTATCTTGACAATTGCAACTCAATTTTAATGTAGTAAAGATTTTAAAAGTCAACTTTATTGCACACAAGATTATTAACAGGCTAACACACAGACCGAATACTGATGTGCTTTTGAATCTGTTACCCCAAGACAATAGCTAAAATAACTTGCTTTAGTGTTTGTTTTAGTGAGATTTTTTCACTGAGTTTAACAAAATAATGCGAACACAATTGTACATATTACTATCGAAATCAACATTTTCAGCATCTACAGTGGAGAATGAGAATTGTTATGAATTTTAAGAGTCATGATGGACCCATATGATTTTTAATTGATATTTTTGTAATCATTTCCTCATTGAATGAACTAGATCAGGAGTCTCCTACCTTTTCTATAATGAGAGCTACTTATGTTCAATTAAACTCAACGAGTGCTACTAATTTTATTAGTATTGGGATAGTGTCCACATCAGGTCAGGGCCGACTTTAATACTGGTGGCACCCACTGCGACAATGTTTGTTAGCACGCCCAATGAACTTCCCTCACTAACACCCTTTAACTGTGCACCTCAACAGTGGTTACTTTGACAACATTTAAACAATAGGTACAAGGGCCCTTATCAGGAGGACATGGCAGCTTGCGCTATCCATTGCCCCTGCCAGCGCTGCCTATTACAGTACCAACAAAACTACTAACCATCACACGCCTACAAGTGTGACAATTCATACTATTCAGGGCCCCCAAAGCTATAAGAATGGCTTGGGTGGCAGTTATTAGTGATTGCTAATGTATATTAAATTAATAAACAGCTTTTGTTGTGCTTATACCCAAATGTGACAGACAGCGCCACCATGTGGCAGACTGTCACAAGCGCCGGTGCTAAGAATTTAGGGCCTCATTACGATGTCAGCCGGAGAGCATTCCGACCGACTCCTTGTCGGAATGGTTTCCGACCAACTCGGGTTCAGGGAGTCCGACCGGCTGATTACGATGTTTCCGAACACCGTTCGGTCTGACTCCCATTGACTGCAATAGGAGCCAGTGTTCCGACCGACAACACCGGCTCCCATTGCAAAAAAGGGGTGGTCCTGGAAAACCTTGCACCCTGTGGCGGGCACCCCATGATGCCTGCCACACTGTGCATGGTTGTACAGAGAGGTCCCATGGGAACCCCCACGGGTCCCAACTGGAGGTGCCTGGGTGAAGGGACGACTGCCTCGGGCCCCCAAAGTCAGTGTCCCACAGCCGTTTCGTGTCGGACAGACCGATTCGGAAAGGCTGTCAGAATCCGACATTGTAATACGTCGGTCGGAAACGCGGTCCATGGACCTGTACGATTCGGCTTTGACCGACTCGGAGTCTCCGAATGCCGGTGAGAACCGAGTCGGAATCATGAGTTCCGACACGGGTAGGAGATTCCGAATGGCATTCGGAGCCTTTCCGGCCGACATCATAATGAGACCCTAAGTGTTGGAGCCGAGCACTGAAAATCACCGGCTCAAATTAACCGCTGCTCCTCAAGTATATATAACCACTCTCTCTCACATGCTTTTCTTTTGTTTTATAGCCCCACTCATACCAGTATAGAGTATTAGAGCCCTTTACATCACACACTCATTACGCAGAGACAATGAATCATACGTGTGTAAAACAGTGTATAAGAAATATCACGTATCATACAGATTGGTAGGCTATATAGTTTTGAGTGCTTGGTCTGGAGGAGCACACACTCAGAATTTAAAATGTAACACCATGGTTGGGGTTGTCTTTACTAATAAGAATTGATTTCTACCCAAATTAATCCTTTTTGCGATACTAGGGGATAATGAAAGACTGGATAAGAAAACATAATATTCTAATCTATGCCTTGCAATCCGGCATAGAGCTCTTTGATGATAGTTAATAGGTCATTGTTCTATATTTGAATTTTTTTACTTATAAACTGCAAGTAACAAAAGAATCCCTGTGACATAAGCAGTAACCCTCTGAACTATTTACATTCTATGCAATTCTGTGATCTGCATGGTGCATATTCTTTGCATCAGGCATAATAACCCTCTGCGCTACCCTAGGATGAGTCAAAACTGCCACTAGACAAAACTCCAATCTCTCTCCAGCAGACCCATCATTCACCAGAGTCATCTTGACATTTTTATTGTTGCCTGGAAATTGCTGGAGGCAAAGAATCTGCAGCAAGTACTTTTGCATCCAAAATATATTTAAAACACGGCAGCCATTTAAGTCGGCGCCCCCTTAAGTTAGCGCCTGGTGCCGTGGCACCGGTAGCACCGCCCTAGAGCGGGCCCTGCATCAGACAATATTACATTAGTGGCCACCATATATGTCATGTATATAGAGTGTGATGGAGCGTGGCGATCACGAGCGTGGCGTTCCTGTTGCCGCTCGTGATTGTCTCGCTCTGATTATTTATGTTATGTTTTTAAAATGTATGCGTGGGTGGAGGAGTCGTTGAGTTTGGCTGGGAGGCACTGTACTATTGACTCTTGACCGATGCACTTGTATTTTACGGAGAATAAACCTTCATTCAAGGAACTTCTGTTCTATGCCTCATAATTACATATATGAGTCTTTTTTTCAACACTGGCGACGAGCGGGCACGGATTTGCTGCCTTAAGTTCAGGAATACGACTTCTGTAAGTTGTGGGGGTTTTTTTTTTTCTTGGAGAGTGTACCGTTTTTATTTTCTCCTTGTTGGAAATTAATGTATCTTGCCTTGGATTCAACAAGTTTGATTCTATCTTCGTGTGTTTATTTTTGCCTAATGGGAAAATATTTCAATGGTGATTTTTTTATGGAACATCTATCATACGTTTAACGTGTGCAACGTTTCTACGAGAGGATCGGAGAAAAGGAAGTTGGGGATTTCACCGAAGGTTTGCTGTTTATGAGGATTGCCTAGCGCTCGTGACTTTCACGTTTGCGAGCCGTTTTTCCTCACCTTTCTGCCGTGTGGAATTCCCGGAGCTTCGAATCACCCGCATTCTTCTTGTATCCTACCAACAGGATACACGTCACCTCGCACTTCTCAATCAAGACGCACGCCTGATGGGTCACGCATACGTGAACTTTCACACTTGACCCGGTGTGCCACCATTTTGCGAACAACATTATTTGCATCACCACCAAGCATCGAATTGCTTTCAGTAATACACATACAGTGTATTTTCAAGGCTAACACCGACGTATCTACCGCTTCAGCACTTCAAAGGTATTTCATCTTGGCTTTCATTTAATGATACGCACACAGCGTATTTTCAAGGAAGGAATTCTTCAGTAATACTCATTCTGGTCATTTACAAGTACTTTTCTCTGAACATTTTTAAGTACTATGTAAGGAAAGTCTTGCGTGTTGCCAATCATTTATGTTAATCAACGGTGACACGCACACCTTTTCTTTTCGTGCACATTTCTGAGTCATTCTGCCTTCATTTGTATTTATTGTTTCAAAAATCTATATTATCTCCGTGTTGTTTAAGAATTTTAACTAAATTACTATGTCAGGAATTATTCCTCCTCCCTCGTTTCTTAATTCTGCAGGTGAACCTCCTATGGCATGGGAAATTTGGGAGCCTGTTTTTTAGCTTACGTAGAAGTTTTGGAGGGAGATGACTGCGAACCAGAAAGAAAACTCTCATTATTAAAACACTGCTTAGGAGGTATTGGGCTAAAAGAATTCAAAACACTACCTGCTTTAGTTAACCCTGGCAGAATTAATGTTTATCAATATGCTTCCTCACAACTTAATCTACGTTTTGGCAAAAAGAAAAATGTTGTTATGGAAAGATTTATTTTCTACTCGCGTAAAGAGCAATCCGATGAATCTGTCGAAGATTTTGTATCAGCTCTCAGATCATTAGCTGTTTCGTGTGACTTTGAGCATATATCATATGAACAAGTTCTCAGAGACCAAATATTAATGAGAACAAACAACAAAAAGGTGCAAGAGAGGTTATGGTCCACTTCAGATTTGTCACTGAATGCTGCCATCAATATTGCTAAATCTATTGAACATTCCGAAAAGTTTGTTAAAGAGATCAGAGGCAATGATAAAGGTGATGTATTCAGTATTAACAAAGAAACTAAGGAAACAGAGAAACAAAAGAAGTTCATTACACAAAGAAATGATAATTCAAGTAAAGTTGACAATAAATTTAGGGGTACAAGATATGAAAAACGGAATTCACAATTACTATGTTTCAGATGTGGGAGCAATGGCCATTTAGCAAATTTTAAAGGATGTCCTGCTTATGATAAAATTTGTACAAAGTGCAACAAGAAAGGTCATTTTGGGAAATTTTGTAAAACATACCCAAGAAAGGTGAATTATATACAAAATTCAGAGGATTATGACAATTCTTATGATAGCTATGAAAATGAAATCAACACTGTCATCAATGTTTGTGGAGACGAAAGTTTTACTAAATTTCCCTCATGTTTTATTGATGTAGACAATGTTAAATTAAGATTTTTAGTGGATTCATGTGCATGGTATACTATTATTTCCTCAGACATTTTTTATGATAAGTGGCCTTACAGGGTACTTTTTCCTCCTGATGTGTCACCTGGTGGTTACACAGGACATAAAATTGATCTTGTGGGTTTTTTTTCAGCTCATTTATCTTTCTCAGGCCGTCACACCTTTAGTAAAATTTATGTTGCAAAATCTGGACAGTCACTATTAGGATGGCCACATCAGGAACAGTTGGGCATCAGGCTCGATCCCAGAGCTGATCCTCCTGTTTTTTCCATTGATTCTTGTAAAACTTCCCAATTAGACTACAATTGCATAAATAAATTAATTGAAGAATTTCCAAATGTATTTAGCGGGAAATTAGGGAAGTACCAAGGTTTTGAACATACCATTAAGTTACATGATAACACTGTACCTGTTCGTCATAAGGTGAGAAATGTTCCTCTTTCCTACAGGAGCAAACTAAAAGACATGCTTAGAGATTTGTGCCAACAAAATATCATTGAACCCATTGAGTCATCCCCATGGGTTTCTCCCATTGTTATTTTGATTAAATCTTCAGGCGAACTTAGGTTATGTGTTGACTTGCGCGGTTTAAATCGTGCCATTTGGGTTGATGCTCATCCGCTACCTAATCTGCATGAAATGGTATCAACTTTGGCCGGTGCACAAGTGTTCTCGTGCATTGATTTAGCTAGTGCGTATCACCAGGTTGTCCTTGCTGAGGAATCAAAAAATTTGACAGCTTTTATAACACCAAAGGGTCTCTTTAGGTATTGTCGCATGCCCTTTGGACTTGCTAGTGCTGCTTCTGTTTTCCAGAGACTAATGAAAGACACGTTGGAAGGTTTAACTGGTGCAATCGCATTTCAAGATGACATTTTAGTGTATGGCAAGGATGATGAGGAGCATGATCACAATTTGAGGAATGTCATAGCTGCTTTATCTGGAAAAGGTCTCACCCTTCGCCTTGATAAATGCAGAATCAAGGCGAAAGAGGTAGAATATCTTGGACATACAATTAGTGGAATGGGTATTAAACCTAAACACAAACATGTTGAAAGTATTGTAAATGCACCCATTCCTTCTTCAAAAGAAGAATTAGTAGCTTTTCTGGGTTTAATTGAGTTTTATGCAAAATTTATACCTAATTTTTCATCAATTGTAGATCCTTTCAGATGTCTTCTCAAGAAAATGCTAAATTCATTTGGTCTGAGGACATGTCGCATGCGTTTAAAAAATTGAAGAATTTCATTGTTAATGCTCCATGTTTGAAACCATTTGTGTGCGGCAAAAGTTGCATTATTATGGTTGATGCTAGCAATACCGGTTTGGGTGGTGTACTTTTACAGAGGGACAATGGAAAAGAGTGGATAGTAGCATATGCTTCAAGAGTTTTAAGAGATGCAGAAAAACATTACTCTGTTATAGAAAGAGAACTACTTGCTTGTGTTTGGGGTGCAGAACATTTCAGGAGTTTTTTGTGGGGAACGAAATTCATTATTAAAACAGACCATAAACCTCTTGTTTTTTTGATGTCTCCAGGTGGAGGACGTTCTATGTCTGCACGTCTTGCTAGGCTAGCTTCAAGATTGCAATCTTTCCAATTCCAGATTGAATATGTACAGGGGAAAGCTAACATACACGCAGATTGCATGTCCAGATTACCCATAATTAGTGAGGAAAAGGATCACGAAGATGATTGCGAGGTAGCATTCACCACGCATGACGTAAACTTATTGCATGGTGAACATACTAAGTTTTGTGAAGAAGTTTGGCTTCTAGAAATGGGAAAAGATGTTGAGTTGAAAAAAGTGAAGGAGCGCATCGTACAGGGATGGCCTGAACAGAGGAAATTATCAGGAGATATGATGAGTTTTTGCAAAGTGCAAGATGAATTAGCAGTTGAAAATGGGTTAGTTATGAGAGGTGATAAAATCATTTCTCCCTTTGCTTTAAGGAATACTATTGTGGAAATTGCCCATGAAGGACACTTGGGGATTTCTTTTACCAGGAGACGTGTTAGAGAAATGTTTTGGTGGCCTGGTATTGATATATTGGTCGAACATTTTGTTCGCACATGTTCCAAATGCTCAGGCAGTGATAAGTCGGCTGTTGTTTTACGTCCAGAGCCTCATCCTGTAGATTTTCCTCTCGGTCCGTGGCATAAGCTTGGTTTGGATATCATTGGTCCATTTCATGTCCTACCTAAACATGAAAGTTTTGGGATTGTTCTTATTGACTACTACTCGAAATGGCCTGAAGTCAAGATGGTTAAGGAGGTCACTTCACAAAATGTTATAGAGTATCTTGACGAGATTTTCTGTAGAGAAGAATTCCCCAAGAAATTGTGACAGACAACGGACCACAATTTGTCGGTAAGGAAATGGAATTTTTTCTAGAAAAGTGTGGAATTGTCCACAGGAGAATAGCTGTTTTCCATCCTGAGGCCAATGGTCAAGTTGAGCGTTTTAACCATGTGGTGAAAGAAGCCATTCAATTATCTATCAAAGGAGGTCTGAATTGGCGTAATGCTTTGCAGTCCATGCTTTTGGCATATAGGACTTCACCTAATTCTGTCCCCTTAGTTAGTCCATTTGAGCTTTTAAGAGGACGCAAGCCAAATACCAAACTTGTGCCTTGGTGGTTAAAAAAAAATCTAGATGAGAAAAAATATCCCAACAATGTAGATTATGAATTAGTTAGACGCAGAGTTGATGCTTACAAAAAAAACATGAAACAGGTTATGGAAAGAAAAATGGGTACTGCTAGCAAACAAAGAATTGTGATTGGTGATCTAATTCGCATTAAAAAAAAGAAGGTGTTGCTAAAGGTTTTCCTGTTTGGTCAGTTCCCAAAAGAGTCATCGAAATTTTCAGGAATGCTGTTAGAGTTGAAGGTGGGAGCGTGTGGAATCTTAATAGAATTTCTCTGTTTAAAGGTGTTGCTAATCCACCAGATGATTCCAACAGTAATGTCTTTCTAGATATTGAGAACAGTAGTATTCCAATTAACCATGACTTATCTCATCTCAACCAGGATTATTTACCCACTAGGAGGATGCGTGAACATCGTCTTCCTGGGAGGTTCAAAGATTTTGTCATGAATTAATTTGTTAAAAAAAAAAAAAAGAGGGAAGATGTGTCATGTATATAGAGTGTGATGGAGCGTGGCGATCCTGTTGCCGCTCGTGATTGTCTCGCTCTGACTATTTATGTTATGTTTTAAAAATGTATGCGTGGGTGGAGGAGTCGTTGAGTTTGGCTGGGAGGCACTGTACTATTGACCCTTGACCGATGCACTTGTATTTTACGGAGAATAAACCTTCATTCAAGGAACTTCTGTTCTATGCCTCATAATTACATATATGAGTCTTTTTTTCAACAATATACAAGGTTACTACCAGGTTTTTACCAACGATCATTACAGAGCATCAGACATGGTTGCCAGCAGTAATGTAAAAAAGCATTTATCAATATGGAATACCTCTACATGGGTAATACATAACAGCCATAGCTGCAATGCCTCTGGTGCCAAGGTAATAGCCGATGGGCTTGTTTTACTTTCACTAAATCAGTGCTTAGGAGCATATCTCAGCCCGCCGAGCACTGATTCTCATGGGAGAGATATTGTTAGAAAGGGGAGAATCTCCACTTTCCAAACGTTTCTCTGCCCTGTGGATCTCTGCTTGGGGATCGCCACAGGAGAGTGATCCTCAAGCAGGGATCCACCCACTACCCACCAGAGATAGGGGTCGCTGCCACTTAGGTAAGGGCTTGTGCTCCCCCTTAGCAATTTTTCCATTGCTGTACTTGAGCCTCTGAGAGGCAGATGGGGCAAATACCCCCGATCTGCCCCCCTGGGGGGGCAAAAAGCCCAATAGACACCAAGGTTTTTAATTGTATAGGAGAATGGAGTGGGGGCTGTCCAGCATGGGCATGGCCATGTCCTACCACAAGAAAAATGGGGACACAGACTTTCTGCTCATCCAGGGGCAGACTGGGGTAATTTCCCTCCGCTCTTCCCCCCAGGGGGGCAGAAAGCCCATTAGAGGCCAGGCAATGTATTTTTTTTTAATTTAGATATTTAGATGTGGGGGCTGCCCTACATGGGCATGGCTACGCCCTCACAACTAATAAATGGGTAAACAGTCTTTCTGCCCCCCTGGAGAGGCAGATGGGGGTAATTACCCAATCTGCCATGCCGCGAGCGGCAGATAGCCTTTTAGATATTTGGTGGTTGGGGCTGCCCATAATGAGTATGGCCATGTCGCCACCCCAAATAAATGGGGCACAATATTTCTGCCCCCCTGAGGAGCAGATGGGGTAATTACCCCATATCTGTTCCCTAGGGGGCTGAAAGCCCACTAGACACCAGGGAAACATTTTTTTTTAAATATAGGGGTTGGGGCGGCCCATCGTGGGCATAGTTATGCTCCCACCCCTACTAAAGGAGGCAACAGTTCTTCCTGCCCGCCGGTGGGGCAGATTAGGGGTAATTACCCCGATTTGCCCCTCTGGGGGGACAGAAAGCCCACTAAACGCCCGAGATTTTTTTTTCAAATATAGGGGTGGGGCTGCCCAGCATGGCCATAGCCATGCCCTCATCCCAAATAAATGGGGCAACAGTCTTTCTACCCCCCCAGAGGCAGATGGGGGTAATTACCCCCAATCTGCCCCCCAGGGAAGGCCAAAAACCCACTAAAAAAACTTGGATCATTCCTGGCATCTCCACTTGGCCAAATTAGGTGATTCTAGCCAATTGTTTTATTTCACTCTCCCTCCTTTTTCTTCATTATCGGAAATATATGACTCCAGGATGTGCACTGTATGAAACCATCTCCTGTGTATGATTTAATAAACTATAATGTTGTCCATGTATAATAGCAACCCAGGCAACCCAAAGAGCGCACATAATAAGTGACTTGCCTCTTAGTTCAGTATTGCGATTGTTGTCACTATAGGCGAAAAGAAGCATGTATGAAAAATATCACTCTTAAAAGAAATCACTTCACAATGCACTGATACAATCTGATCCACAATGGTGAAATGGCTGTGCATGTTAATGAAATACACTTTTTGAATTCTGGAGACTTTATCATATTTTCATATGTTTGTCCTAAGATCTCTTTAAAAATGAAAGTGTTCCTGAAGTTAAGTGGTGCAGGAAGCCTTAGTTATTTCTTTTCTTTAACTTCAATTAACCTGAAAACAAACCCTTGCCCTTTATTTGACATCTTTTTGAGTAAACAGCAGCCCAGTGCTGCTGTTGACCAGGGGGCCATATCTAAAGATCAGGAGGGCCGCATGCGGCCCCGGGGCCGTTCTTTAGGTATCAGTGCTCTAGATCATATGCTCCTACAGGTAACACAAACTCAGAGATGTACTAATAACCGCTGCTACTAAATTCCATATCTTATGCCAATTTCAGAAACACATAGGTTATCTTGATACTTATTTTTCACTCAACATATTTCACTAAATGAATTGGTTTATACTCAATGCAAAATGGAAAACCATTGTACTGTGCAGATAAGTTGTTGTCCCTGGGTACCCCGGGGTCTTGGAGAACCTACAAACCCTATATATCCCCACAGCCATTGTGACAAAACGTTACAGATGAAAACATTGTCGCAAATGGCTGTTTTTTCCTACTCGTTTTCAATGTTTCTTTATTTAAACAGTTAGTTACTTAAAAAAAAACCTTAAGAGATCTACACATATGACTCCTGGCTGGATTCAGAATGTTGTCTACTTTTCAGAAATATATAGCTTCGCTGGATCACCCATGGGTTTTACATTGGTTTCTAACACAAACTGAAAGTAGGTTAAAAGCACAAAAAAATAGGAAAAATGGGCTACCTTTTTGAGAAATGCCAGAACTATGGTAAAAAAAATTTGGGGGGGATTTGGCTCTGCCTGTTCCTGAAAGTGGGGAGGATGGTGACTTAAGCACAGCAAACTATTTGTTGACGCCATTTTTATGAAAAAGAACAGACACTCTAATCCAGAGCACTTTTTTCTCATTTTTCCCCCAAACCTCAAATTGTAGCTATATTTTGCCTGTTTTCTCAGTCCCCCCAGGGGAATTCACAAAATCTGGGTACCCCAAGAATCCTGATGATGTTGGGGGAAAAAAGAACGCAAACTTGGCATGGGTTCCTTATGTGGACAAAAAGTAATGGAGGCCTTAACACAAACTACCCCAAATAGCTGAAAAAGGGCTCCGCACTAGGGGAGCGGGGAGACTGAGCAGTTATGGGGTGGAACCAGATATTGAGGTCACCAAATATAACAGCATGCCTCACTGCTGAGAGTAGATGTTACCATCAATGTTAATGGGGTGACCCTGTGTCCCTCAGGACCTGGGTATTAATGATACAAAAACAATTGGTCCTGTCGGGTATTACAATTGTGGTGATACGTTTATATTAATGTTAAGAGAAAAAACAGTAATTCAATTGATATTTCCACAAATGTACATTTTCAAGTGCGAAAGGAAATTGAAGCTTTGCGATGAGAACACACCAGAGAAACAAATGTTTTCAAAAATAAAGTCTTTTATACTATTGTTTTTTCAAAGAAAGGCTGTCACAAATACAACTTAATTGCGGACAAAAGGATTGTGACAGTAGTGAAAATAAGTGAAGTGTGGTGATCAGTGAAATGGTGGTGCACTATATACAAGTCGTACATGAGTGACATAGATAGGTTAGATTCAAAACAATTTCTTCTACATATGTACTGTCCCTTGTTTATACATGAATCCTCAACACAATGGCGACTCTGTATTGGGGTCAAGGAGGCCGTATGGACAGGTATGTTGTTAACGTCGATGTTTCGACCCTAGTAACAGCGCGAATGTAGTGCGTCAAGAGCGGGTCTTCCTCAGGACTGTGAAGGGCTGAATGGACAGCCTATGGCATTAAAGAGAGAGGAATCAGGGTGTGTTCAAAGTAACAAAGGCTAACCAAGCGTATGGATTAACCATAAAATGAATTAAACAAACAGGAGGAAAAGGGGACTAATTCCACTCCACCTTTATAAATTATTCACAGGGGACTGATTCCACTCATGGTCATAGCGTGGAAACAATTATTGAATTTAATTAAACAAACTGGAAGAAGAGGGGACTAATTCCACTTCACATTTATAAATCATTCACAGGGGACTGATTCCACTAATGGTCATAGCGTGGAAAAAAGCCTTACCAAAGATCTGTAATTAATCAGAAAGTGAAGGAAATGGAGGAATCATTTGCTAAGTTCCGGACATCCACCATCCGGTTGGAGTCTAGGGAATAATTAGAGAGTATACGGTTTAGGGGAGGCAGGCCCCTTTTGAACTAGAATTGATTTGGCTCAAGATGAAAACATACCTCATCTTGTAATAGCGTTGATATCCGAGCGACCTCCACCACCAGGTTGGGGTCTAAACGAAAAACAAACAGTCGCTATAGACAGCGCTAGCAGAATTAATTTAACTGCCAAACTCAAAAGTGAAAGGGGCTTGTGAACGATGCATACCTTATAAAAGAGCCGTAGCTCAAATAGTTTAATTCCCAGCAAGTCGAAGTTCGGTATGTGATTATTAAGTACTGCGGAGTAAAAAGAAGAAGATGAAAATCTGTCAAACGCCGGGTAATGGAGTTCAGTGAAGTTAATTGGGCGTGTCCGTCAGCGTCTGACCTTCAGAAAGGAAAGGGGGGGCCGCTCGGCCCCCCCGCACGTATGGCGGGGCGCCGGCCCCCCTCCTCCCCCCTGAACTCTCGGTGGTGGGGCGTGCCGCTCCGCCGCGTCTTGATGACGCGGCGGGCGCGCCCCACCGCCGATTGGTGCTGGCTCCTGCTTTGACCCGGAAGCAATTTAATTGCTTCCGGGGCAGAGGAGTGGAGCCAGAGGGGGCGGACCAGTTGGAACTGGTCTGCCACAGAGGGGTTAAAAGGCCGGGGGAGCGCGGGAGGCGCCCTCTTGTTCCCGCGCTCCCCAGGCTTGCACCCGCGCCTCGCAAAGGCGCCGAATAATCTTTTGTTTTCCCTCTACAGGCACTGAGCAGCAGCAAGGGGGATCGCATTGCATTGTCGGGCTTGTTCCGTGTCAGCTGTGAGCGGCGCCGGCGTCCGGGTGTAACCATTCCTATACCACAAGCCGGTGTTTATACTGGGGATCGTGCGAAGATTGCATCGAGGAGCGGAGCGTGCTCCCTGCTGACCCGCCCGCACAGAGTCGGAGTATAGCTGGAATACACAGAGCCGGTAACAGGGGGCGAAGCAGGGAAGACAGGGGCAGCACATGGATGGGAGACCACAGGGGCTGATAGGCAATTTTTAAGGAATAATTGCAGGGAGCAATATTTTGCAAATTAGTACCTGGATTGTGGGGATTGTTTGAGGAGGAGGCAAGGGTTCCAGGGCCATAACTTCGGTTTTGCGAATTTAAAAAAAAAAAAAAAAAAAAAAAAAAAAGAAAATATAATAATAATAATTTGTTGGTGATTGGCAGGAGTTGTGAGGGGTGGTGGCACTGTTTTGGGAGTGCAAGGTATTTAACGGGGGTGTGGTTGGGCCTTTTTGAAAGTGATGGCAGTGCTATACCCTAACTGAATTTTACCCTAGGACCTCGGTAGTGCGACTGAACCAGAGGAGAGGCGCGCGGGGGACGACGCAATCCGGGGACACAGGCAGGCCTGCATTTCACTGCTTCTGTTGGGCCGCCGGGCTAGAGTGCGCTCGCCCAACACCCAGGTTAGCTGGTGTGTGGCGGTCACAGTTGCGTGGTGCTTACGGCCAGTCTGTGTGCCTCCATCTCGGAGCAGGTAAACACCAGATAGGCGCTAGTGGGCACTGAGACACAGCAGGGCTTTCAGTGTAGGGGGTAAGGGCAGGTGGTATACCTGTTGCGGGGATGGCTAGTGGTCGTGGGGCTAGGCGCTCCCGCATGGAGCATATGCTGGAGGGCATGATGCGCAAGATGACAGCTATGGACAGGAGATGGGGGAAGGTTGACCAGATAGGCAAGAGCGTGGCAGAGCTCAGGCAAAGGTTCGACGAACAGGTTGGGCCATCTGGGAGACCCAAGCGAATCATTGTGCCCCCGCAGCCAAGGGGGATTTGGATGCGTTGCCCAAGCGGGTCAGGGCCAAGAAGGGTAGCGGTCGGGTCCCCAAGCCACACGAGGAGGGGGACCTTCTGGGGTAGTCCCTGAGAAAGTGCTCGGACCGCCGGTAGCTCCTGTGCCCGCTCCCATAATCCCGACAAATCTACCGGTGACACCGGCTCCGGCCTCTCCGGCGCCAGTACCAAGCATAGTGCCTCAGGTGGTCCCCGCGGTAGTCCCGGTGGTACCCGCGCCGATTCCGGTACCCGGCTCGGGATCCCCCATGCCAGCTACAGCACCCCCAGTGGTTGGTCGGGTACCGCCAGAGCTGGCAGCGCAGATAGCGGCTGTACTACCTTGGCTAGGGATAGGGGGAATGTTACCCCCTTCAGTGGGTGCCAGGGAGGTGGGAGAGGACCCCTCAGCGGAGGCTCAGAAAATGGTGGCAAAGATCATGAGGGCACAGGGTGGTGGGGGGGGCCAAGTGCGCCCGTTACTCCACAAGCAGGTTCGGGCAGCGACGCTGGAAGGGACAAGATTGGTGAACCAACGCGACCCACAGAAAGTGGTAAGGAGGTGGCATTACCGGTGCTGGGGGAAGGGACAATACCCTCCAGGAGGGAAAATCTGGCCCAACATGTGACACAAGAGGTGAAGGATTTGATCTGGGCGGGAAAATATGTCAACATGTTTTCCTTGCTAGTTGATAACAGGGAAATGGAGTATGCTAGGAAACAGAAAGACTGGATGTTGCCTAGTGAATGGCGGGGTGAAATGGCGAGATTCAGGGTGGAGGAGACATTGATCAACTGGATTAGAGCCTTTTCTGTGTTTATGGCAATTACAGCCGAGCGCTTCCCGAATTTGCAGGCCGAAATGGCTTGTTACCAGAGTAGGATCACAACTTTCAGCGAGAGATATGGAGGGGACGGGTGGAAGGAGTACGACACTACTTTCAGGAAGGCTAAGGAGTTTGATCACGCATTATCATGGGATAGAGTGGATTCAATTTCATGGTATGGCCAGTTTACGGCGGGGGTGCGGGGCCAAGCTGGAGCAAAAGCCACCACTCCAATCACCAGCAGCCCTTTCGGTCACCCCAGGGGGTGGCACAGCCACTAAGACGGGGAGCAATGGTGGGCGAAAAGGGGTGTGCTGGGATTTTAACAAGCGTACATGCACCAGGACACAGGGCACTTGCAAGTTCAGGCACGCATGTTCCATATGTAACCATCCTTCCCACCCAGAAACAGTCTGTCGTAATAAAGGTAATGCCTCGGGAACTAGGGGAAGGAAAAAGCAGGAGTAGGGGAGGAGGCCGTTTGGTAGCTCATTCCCCCATTGACATTCTGGCTATGACTCCTTGGCTGAACAGGTACCCCGACCATGCCTCGGCGACGATGTTACAGGAAGGTTTTGGTCAGGGCTTTAGGATCCCAGCGGTGGGATATACCGGAACGCCGGAATGTAGGAATCAACTTTCAGTGAAGCACAACCCAGATGTGGTGGCGTCAAAAATAGCTAAAGAGCTGCGCCTGGGCAGGATAGCGGGGCCGTTTAATGACATCCCTGTACCGAATTTTGTTTGCTCGCCCCTCGGCGTGGTCCCCAAAAAGGAGGAGGGCGAGTACAGGCTCATTCATAACCTATCGGCACCCAGGGGCGCATCATTAAACGACGCCATAAATGAAGACATTTGTAGTGTTAAGTATGCGTCTTTTGACCAAGCGGTGGAGATGTTGAGGGCTCTCGGACCGGGAGCCTTGATGGCCAAGTCGGACATAGAATCGGCTTTTCGGCTACTGCCAGTGCATCCCCTAGATCAGCATCTGCTAGGTTTCTCTTTTCAGAACAAATTCTATATGGATATGTGCATGCCCATGGGTTGTTCGGTTTCATGCGCCTACTTTGAGAAATTTAGTTCATTTTTGGAATGGGCTTTTAGGCAAACGTCAGGGCATCGCCATGTCATGCATTACCTGGATGATTTCCTCTTTCTGGGGTCGGCGGGTTCACCTGAGTGTGGGTGGGCATTGCAGGAATTTTGCGTGCTCATGCGGGCTTTTGGGGTCCCGCTGGCACCCGGAAAGACGGTGGGCCCGGCAACCACATTGGAATTCTTGGGCATAGAATTGGACTCGGTGGAGGGCTGTTTCAGGTTGCCTAAAGACAAAATCACGAAATTTAGGGCAGCTCTCCAGCAAGGTTTGGTCAAAGATAGAGTGACGCTCCAGCAGCTACAACAGATTGTGGGACAGCTGAATTTCGCATTAAGAGTCATACCCATGGCACGCCCCTTCTCCCGCTCAATCTCGCAGGCCATGACGGGCCTGCGGGAGAAACACCATCACACTAGGTTACTGGCTGAGGTCCGCCAGGACATGCGCATTTGGATCGCATTTCTGGAGGGCTTCAACGGCAGAGTGGTGTGGTGCGGTCCCCCTACTACGTCTGCAGAATTAGGTCTATGGACGGATGCTGCAGGCAGTGTTGGTTTTGGTGCCATACTGGGAAACAAGTGGGTGGCCCAACGGTGGCCGGTTTGGTGGCAGGCGAGCGGCCTGACAGCTAATATCGGTTTCTTGGAGCTATTTCCAATATGGGTGGCATTAACAGTTTGGCCTGATCAGTTGTGTAATCGATCTGTAATCTTCTGGTCAGATAACATGACGGTAGTCGAATGTATCAACCAGCAGGCGGCACGATGTAAGTTTATACTCCGCCTACTTAAGGAGATTGTGTTGGTTTGCATGAAACTCAATGTACAGTTTAGGGCCAAACATGTCCCAGGGGTGTTGAATAATGCAGCCGATGCACTCTCTCGCTTCAAGATGCAGGTATTCAGGGAACATCTACCATCCGCAGAGGCGAAGCCTGCACACTTCCCAGCAACACTCTGGCAAATTGGTGCCCCCAGCTACAGAACCTCGTGGCAGCTAGCCTAGCGCCCAGGACCAGGACAGCTTACGAAGGGGCGTTTTTGTCTTATTGCTCCTTTTTGGGACGGGACTGGGCAGAGAAATGGGAGCATGAGGAGAGTTTCGCTATGTACCTAGATGCATTACATAAGGAGGGGCGCTCAGCGGCGACAGCTAGCAGACACAGGGCGGCCGTGTCTTTCATGGCACAACTCAGGGGGGCCAGAGATCCCACGAATAGTTTCGTCGTGCGGAAGGCACTAAAGGGGTGGCGGCGCCTGCAAGCAACCACCGCAGATTCCAGGCAACCGATAGGTTTAGACCGGCTGGCATCGTTATTGAACGCCTTGTCGGACACCTGCAGTTCGGATGGGGAAGTACTCTTGTTCAGAGCCGCCTTTACTTTGGCCTTCTATGGGGCTTTCCGGGTGGGAGAACTGGTGGCTAGCAGCAAGCAGGACATGCTGGGGGTATTCGACTGGAACACACCAAAATATTGGGTGAGGTGCTGTTGATTACCATACGTAAATCAAAAACTGACCAGGAGGCCCGGGGGACGGGCTGGTACTCCATCGGGCACGGGATAATCCTTGCTGCCCAGTGTTCCACGTAGAAGCCTTGATCAAACAGCGAGCGGGCGCGAAGGAGGGAGCATTGTTAATGCATGCAGACGGTACCCCACTGACCAGGTTCCAATTCCAACGAGTACTGTCAATGGCAATGGACAGGGCCGGTTTCAATCCAAAGGATTTTGGGACGCATTCCTTTAGGATAGGTGCGGCCACCGAGGCGACTGCTAGAGGATTGCATGCGAGCAGCGTAAAAGGATTGGGAGATGGTCTTCCAACTGTTACAAACGTTATGTGCGGATGCACATGCTCTGAGGTGACAAGTAAGTTACGCTGACGCCTGTCTTGTTGTTTGCTTCTATTTCAGTTTCTCGAGCCTGTCACGCAGGGCGGAAACTGTTGCCGGGTCACCAACTGCAAGTACCTTCAGCTCGGCGGTCACAGGAATGGAAGGAGACGAAAGTGGTATGGGTGGTTGGTCACTCATTTGTAAGGCGCGTTAAATCTGTTTTCTTTTCAGGTAGCTATAGACAGAGGGCGGAACAAGGAGGTTTCGAAGTTTCCTTTCATGGTAGGGGGGCCTATGCCTCAGTCAGTTTAGGGGGTTCTTTACGGAGTTGCTCAAAAACACACCCCGCCGCCTGCAGTAGTTATCCTACACCTGGGGGGCAACGATCTGGTGAAATTGGGCAGGAGGGTCCTGATGGAGGAGATAATATCGGAAGTAAACTGGCTAGCTAAAACATGCCAAGGCTGCACCATAGTGTGGTCTCAGATGATTCCCAGGCTCAAATGGAGGGGGGACTCGGTCAGGGCGTTGAATCACTCGGTAAAGAGGATCAACAACAAGATAGAGAAATTATTTCGGTCACCTCAACTACAGAATATACCACATGGGTGTATCTGGGGGGAACAGTTCTTCTTGCAAGACGGGGTCCATCTGACTGGGGCAGGTAACCAACTTTTTCTGGAGAACATTTTGGCAGGGCTGGGAGGTTCTAAGTAGGCATGACCTTTCGGAAGAGGAGGTAAAGGGGGGGCCAGATAGTCGGTCAACTATGCTGGCCTGTGGCGGTAAGGTCATGATCGGTGAGCAGTCAATTCAAGGTCCTTAGGGGGCGTCACCATTCTGGAATGGGGTCGCCCAGGGGAGGGGCGAGTGGTCTCTCCCAGAACTCCAGGGGCGGTACATCCGCTTGGTTGGATGGGTGCGGGGGAGGGGGAGTCACGCTTTCTCTGGGCTGGTTAGCCACCCCGCACGTGCACGATGACGTCATTAAACGGCGCAGAGTGCAAGGGCCCCCCTTTTGGGTAATGGAGTTCATGGAGCGTACGGGGGTAACCGGGAGGGGGAAGTACCCTCTCGGTAAACGGGCCCTCTGCGCATGCGCACTCATACGTGAGGGCGTAGCTGGTTAATAAGGATTTGACACCGGTTAGCGACCTTGCCGTAGGCCCAAAACTAGGATATGCAGAAAAGTAATAAGGATGTTAGATTCGGTTAGGAAACACGCTGTATTAGACATTTGTTAAGGTTAGCCATTGATACCTGTCTACATTGATTGTACCTAATGTCTAATTTTCTGCATATAAATGCTTGTGTAAATATTGTTTATTTCAAATTTTAATTTGTTTTCATGTTTTAATAAATACGGCCGGGGGGTCGCGAGACCCCCGCCTTCCAAAGAAAACTCCTCTCATGTCCAATTGCTTTAATTGTTTTAACGGTGGTAATGCGCAGGACAGGGAGGGGGATTGGCGGTAGTCCCTGACCATAAGGAAAGGGGGGCCGCTCGGCCCCCCGCACGTATGGCGGGGCGCCGGCCCCCTCCTCCCCCCTGAACTCTCGGTGGTGGGGCGTGCCGCTCCGCCGCGTCTTGATGACGCGGCGGGCGCGCCCCACCGCCGATTGGTGCTGGCTCCTGCTTTGACCCGGAAGCAATTTAATTGCTTCCGGGGCAGAGGAGTGGAGCCAGAGGGGCGGACCAGTTGGAACTGGTCTGCCACAGAGGGGTTAAAAGGCCGGGGAGCGCGGGAGGCGTCCTCTTGTTCCCGCGCTCCCCAGGCTTGCACCCGCGCCTCGCAAAGGCGCCGAATAATCTTTCCCACCCACCAGCCCCTGAAGCAGATTTTTGCGTTTGTATGTTGATCGTATCATTGTAGGTCGTTTTTCACTGTTAGTTTGTGAGTTGGTGTAGGTTTTCCTTAGGCCTTTTTCCCGTTTACAGGCTCAAGTATCAAGCTATGGTTGCACAGTAAGGTGTTGTGTAAACTTTGTCCTTAGGCCTTTTTCCCGTTTGCAGGTAACATAATTGTCGTATTTATTGATTGTCCTTGGTCAGGCGGTAAGGTCATGATCGGTGAGCAGTCAATTCAAGGTCCTTAGGGGGCGTCACCATTCTGGAATGGGGTCGCCCAGGGGGAGGGGCGAGTGGTCTCTCCCAGAACTCCAGGGGCGGTACATCCGCTTGGTTGGATGGGTGCGGGGGAGGGGGGAGTCACGCTTTCTCTGGGCTGGTTAGCCACCCCGCACGTGCACGATGACGTCATTAAACGGCGCAGAGTGCAAGGGCCCTCCCCTTTTGGGTAATGGAGTTCATGGAGCGTACGGGGGTAACCGGGAGGGGGGGAAGTACCCTCTCGGTAAACGGGCCCTCTGCGCATGCGCACTCATACGTGAGGGCGTAGCTGGTTAATAAGGATTTGACACCGGTTAGCGACCTTGCCGTAGGCCCAAAACTAGGATATGCAGAAAAGTAATAAGGATGTTAGATTCGGTTAGGAAACACGCTGTATTAGACATTTGTTAAGGTTAGCCATTGATACCTGTCTACATTGATTGTACCTAATGTCTAATTTTCTGCATATAAATGCTTGTGTAAATATTGTTTATTTCAAATTTTAATTTGTTTTCATGTTTTAATAAATACGGCCGGGGGGTCGCGAGACCCCCCGCCTTCCAAAGAAAACTCCTCTCATGTCCAATTGCTTTAATTGTTTTAACGGTGGTAATGCGCAGGACAGGGAGGGGGATTGGCGGTAGTCCCTGACCATATGAATCTCCGTTCAGGCATTCGTCAAGCGATTCCACACAGGCGCAGTGAAATTCGCTGCCTAATGACAGCTCGCTGACGTGAGCAACAGCTGATAAGGATAACGTGCATGCTCCGATGCAGCAGCTCAGTGGGGCTGTGCCGTCATCGCTGGTGCCTCAGTTTCAAAAACCTTTCGGTTGATGTGGCATCCCGGTGTGAAATTTAAAAGAGAGGGGGGTTTTCCTTTATCAACCAAGTGCATGTGGTTGAAATATGAGGAAAAAGGTTAAATACCTCCCTGACACCGTGTGTACAACCACATACATATTGAAGGCACATATAATGTGTAGAAAACGTTCATGGCAGCACGCAACTACAAATAATATGAATAAGGGGGAACATCTGCATAATTACTTAGTGCATCCCAGTGAGCTATGACATATTTATATTGCGTTTCTGGTCGACCTTTTTACCACAATATATTACAATATACGTTTATAACCACATGACGTTTAAAGCGTGATATATTGCAACATATAGATCTCTATGTCCCCCGCAGACAACTGCGTTCAGCTGCACAGCGACTGGCAGTGATTCCCCGCTTCCGTCTTACTCGAATGGGGGGTTGCTCTCTATCTTTTAGGGCAGCCAAAGCTTGGAACTCTCTCCCATTCGAGCTACGGAATATTCAAGATTCCAGGCTATTTAAGAAGCAGCTAAAGACTCTGCTTTTTAATTAACTCGTAGCTTCTGTCCGCTCCGTTGTTCTCTTAGTTGGCTTCCGCGCCGGGACACTATTGAGTATCCCTGCGCGTTATAAACTTTCAATAACATAACATAACATAACATCTGAAACATTGTTAAGGCAACAGTCACTTATATACCAATTTTACATAGTGTTACATGAAACATTCTATAGTGTAGATCTTGTACATGATTAGGGCAAAAATCGCTTATATGTCAGTTAAATATCAGCCATTGATTCAAACATTCTTAAGATCAATGCAATTGATACACCTACAATTGATTTCATATTCATGCATGGAGTTGGAAAGGCCACGAATCTACAATACATTGAGTATACCTGTTCAAACCAGTAATTACATGATCTGTACATGGTTATAGATCAACAATGTACCAGAGTTCTAAATGTGACTCTAATGTGAGTACAAAGTAACAGGCTTTAGTTAACATTTCTCATAGACATACATGGCATAGTCAAGAATTTGATAACAGAAATGCTAACATTCAGAAAGAAGGTGAGGTTTCAAGTAAATTATAGCCTGGTCATCTGTCGGTATGTCTCTTCCTGTTCATTAAGTCCCTGATTGACAGAGTCCAGAGTATGGATGCACTTGCATTCCTTAAAGTTAAGGGCCGAGAGTATGTCCCCACCTCTCATATGTATGCAGACCTTCTCCAACATCCACCATTGTAGATTGTCTGCTGAATGACCAGTGGCAGAGTAGTGATCCACAAAGGGTGCCCCTTGAACTTTGCACCGGATCCTACTGCAATGTTGAAGTATTCTGGTTTCGACTTTTTGTGTAGTCTGGCCCACATATATCTTCCCACAAGGACATCTTATGGCATAGATTACGTTACAGCTGTTGCAGTTGGTGTGATGTGTTAGGGAATATGTTTGGCCATGATGAATAAACGATGAGCCAACCAGAGTGAGATTGCAAGCTTTGCAATTATGGCATTTGAAATGACCTACTAACGGTGGCAGACTCAGTTGTTGTCTGATGTCCGGAGTTTTTGATGTTTCCAGATATGAGCTGACTACATAGTCTTTAATGTTTTTAGCTCGTTTGAAGGCAAACAATGGTTGATCTTTTATGTTGATTTCTGTGCCTGCCAGATTCCAGTATTTCTTAATCACTTTTTTTATTTTGTGACTCCTTGTATTAAATGTTATGACGCAGACAAGTTTAGTCATTTCATTTTCTTTTTGTTGGACCTCAAGGAGAGTTTCTTGAGGACGATACCAGGCTCCCTTCTTCGCACGTTTGAGCAATCCCTTTGGTTATCCACGACCCAATAGTTTGGTTATCAGGATGTCTGATTCTTTGAAAAAGTCCGCTCTCCGTGAGCAATTGCGTCGGAGTCTTAAAAACTGGCCATATGGCAAGTTGTCTCTTAGGTTCTTCGGGTGATGACAGTCATACTTCAATAGGGTCCTTCGTTCAGAAGGCTTTCTGTAGAGAGTTGTGATAATTTTGTCTTCTTCTTCTTCTACTGTGAGGTCAAATAGATCTTCTGATTGCTGTAAGTCATCGTGAACTGGATGTCCGAAGAACGTCCATTGAGCCAGGTCTTGAAATCCATAAGAGTTTCTTCCGTGCCAGTCCAAATCATTAACACATCATCAATATATTGTTTCAAACATTGATATTGTGAAGGGAGGGGTTTGCAAAATCATATATATTGATGTCTTCGTAGTGGTCCATGAACAAATTCGCTAGGCTGGGAGCGAACACAGCCCCCATAGCCACCCCATTGCATTGGTAATAGTAGGTGTCTTGGAAGACGAAGTAGTTCCTTGTCATTGCGATCCTTAAGAGTTCCAATATAAAGTCAGTTGGGATCCAACAAGGAGTAGGGTGTTTGTCCAGTACTCCATGTATGACTTCAATTGCCTGCTCCTGTGGTATACTGGTATATAACGATGAAACGTCCAGTGTTACCAGAAATTGAGTCATTTTGTCAAACGGTTGGTTCTCCACTAGTTGAATGGTGTGCATGGTGTCACGAAGATATGAACAAGTATCCATGACGAAAGGCTGTAGAAAGCTATCTATGAACTGATTTAATGGTTCCAAGACAGATCCACAGCTAGATGTTAAGTCAAGTTGAGGAAACCTTGATAGATAGCTGTTCCCATTTGAGTGGACAAAATACTTTTCATTCTACACAGAACACAGATCTTCTCTATTCACCAAAACTCTGAGACTATCTACCGTCTACCACAGGATCTGTAATGCTCTGTGCAGGATGCTCTAAATTGCTCCTGTATCCGTTGTTAGTTTGCCCTCTTGCGCCTGTTTCCATCTTAGCATTGTGAAGTGGCTTTCACAGCTTATAGCACCTTAAAAATCACTAATACATAAATAAATAAAACCATTTGGGAGGGCTTAGTTCTGTGGCCTATTGGTGAGAGTTCCCTGGTTTATGGTGTCATAATGGGTTGTTTGCTTCCTATATCTGGTATTTGGAGGGACAATATGCCTAGCATGGTCAGGGAGAGTAAGAAGATCCTCAAGTAATGTGGAGAGTGTCTGCTTGGAGAAATTGTGAAAAGGAAGAAAATGGTGTCAGATAAATAAAGGCCCAAAAAAGGTTAAAACTGTAGTCAAAGCGACCTAGTTTGCAATGATCCCCCTTCACCTTAATAATACCATTGTTCTAGATTGCTAAGATTTGTATACAGATTTGTTACTTTGTTAAGAGAACCAGTATTCACTTTAACTGAGTTTTGTTTAGTGAAAATTAGTTTTTATCTGTCATATACTGCACTCAGCTTTGTCCCACTCAAACTTTCAGCCGTGGTGAGCGGCATCCCACCTAAACCACATTTGGCCAGGCGTAGCAGTCTCTGGGTGCTTGGCCAGGTTTTTGATTAGCCACCAACCAGCCCAAACCAGCTTTGGCTGTGCGGAGTGGCCTGTGGGATCAGAGCCTGCCTTTCAAACAAAATATGCACCCATCACTATCCCCCAGAACCAACTTTGGCTGTGTGCAAAGAACACTAGTCTAGTAACAGATTCCAACCTTTAGCCAAGCTGTCATCCAACTCCTGTGTTCACAGATGCCACTGAATACTGTTTTGTGCTGTACATAGAGTGGGCTGGACCCAGGACTGTCATTCATCCAGGCTACTGTGCATGGCCTTTGACATTTAAAAAATAAGGGCACCTCAATTCATAGGAAATCCCATTTTTCCAACCTTAGTAGCTGTCCCCCTGGTCTCCCCAATCAATACTAAACGAGGGAGAATGGAGTTGAGTGGGACAACTAAGAGTGTACCACATTTGGTGTACATCATTAAATTAGCCAAAAAGTAATAAAAGGGGTGGGTGTGGGGGTCCTAGAACAGTTTTCCTGTACCAAATAAAAGAGGATTTCTAATTTGAGATTTGGTGAAAATCTCGTCAACCATTCCTTAGAAATGTCAAAATATGCAAGTCCAGTGCCCATGTTAGAGTATCTCTATATTTCAAATGGTTCACGATCTACCGAAAATTGAGCACGAACAACTTAAAATGTTTGAGCATTCACAATATTTTGATGGTCTTGCTGATGAATGGTAGGTAAGTGATGTCTGTAGTTGCTATGATTGTCAGGGTCTACTGTGGGTTTTTTTCAGAAGTGTATGTGTGCATCTGATGGTGGATCTAGGATGATATGAGTGGTTGTCTTATCAAGGCTGTGTGTGTGTTCTGGTGGTGGGTGCCTGGGTGTCTGATGGGGACAAAAGTAGGATGTGAAGTCTCCTTTATATTTGTGAAATTGCTTTATTAACAATGGAACATTTATCTACATGTTCAATATAAATAATCGATTTATTGAAGAATTTAAAATATATGTGGTTTCAATCAATGCATTTCCTCCATCATGAATTAATGCAAACAATTTTAGAGCTGAAAAAACTTACAAATGTTCCTAGAAAATAGTGTCCATCTTGAAATAGAGATCACATCCCATAACATGCATATTATATACTTACTAGTGGTCAGATTGACTAAACTTTGAAGGGTAGTTGCTGCACTACTTTGTGACAAAGGAAAAGCGCAGGAATGTGCCATATTTATTAATATATGGCACATTTCTGTACTCTTGTAGCATTGCCACACTTCTGGCTGCTTAGCACCAATGCAGGCACCCACGCCCCACAACGCAGGCATGCCTGCATTGTGGTCAGAAGAGTTTTTTGTGTGAGAAGGCATACCTTTTAGTGTAAAAACTATCCTTAGAGGTTTAGTCCTCTTTGCATGTGTGCTGCAACACATATGCGAAGAGGAAGTAACAAGGGGAAATAAAGATATTTCTTTTCATTATGCCATCCTCAGGTAAGTGCACCATTTTGGCGCCAACCCATGTTTACTGACTGTAGGGTTTGCATCAAAATACATGTGCGAATACACAGGAACGCCCATGCTCCAATCCTGTAATGCCATTCCGACGCAAAGTAACACACGGCAGTGCTATAAATAAAATCCCACACAAAGCCATACACATCTTGATCTGTGTGACTTGGGTAAATCATAAAAATGGATTTTGCATTGGGGCTAAGCACAAAGGCCATTAAAAAAAAAAAAAAAAAAGACGATGTAGCTCTAAATGTGTAGAAACATGCAGAGAGATTCTAACTTTTCTATAATTACCTACAGGGTGCACAAAATAAATATGTTGCCATAAATATCTCCTGTTTAGTTGTAACTACACAGTTAGAAAAACAGCAAAAAGAAAGAAAAGAACATTTTCCTTTTTCACTCTTTAACAGTTGCTTCAATTCTGCTCTGTGACCTGGCCTGCCTTTCCCCTGGCTGCTGGCAGGCATTGTCACTTCAAAACTCAGCTATGCAATTAGCAGCTATGTCATTTCTTTAATATAGGTGATTAGGGGCGTCACAAGTCTCCTGTAATATGGAAATTAGAGACAGGCTTTTGTACAGGGATTGCAGGTTCGAGTGTATTATATAATTATGCTACTCTCACATCACTTTATTACTACTAATCAGACAATGTGAGAAACTGGGTTGTTGGCTGATGGGGGTGTGAGCCCTTCTCAAGCAACAGCCACAATCCTTGTCAGGGTGAACTACAAAAAGTCACTAAATTAACCTGTACGTAACCCTCTGGTTGCTTGGCACAAAAGCAGTCAGGTTTAACTAAGGCAATGTGTAAAGTTTCTATGCAGCCCACGAACATTAATAAAGTGAAAACGCAACACAAGAAAAATCCCAACCAATTTAGAAAAATAGAGTACAATATAATACATTTTTTGACACCAACAACAAAAATCCAATTAGTAGAACAGATTTAGGGTAAGTACATTGCCTAAAAGCACAGTGCCGCTGGCAGTTATCTGGTGTGCGAGAGCAGGTGATACACATAAGTTCAGGCTGACCGTGATGGAGTGTGGGCTGGATATAGGGACTAGGTTAGTCCTGCTGAAAAAGTTACTTTCTAAAGTCCAGTGCGAAGAGTTCCGTTCACGGTGAAGGAGGCCACGAGGAGCAGGGAGATTGCGCAGATGGTCATCTCTGTTGCATGAAGAGCAGGCCGGGCGTCGTGGATGGTCGTTGCTGTAGCACGAATATCCTCTCAGACTATGCCGACAGTCATTGCTGGAGCTTAATGTTGGCAGTCACCGCAGGCTATTGATGCTGTAGTGCAAAGTGCAGATCTCGCGTTGCTGGTCGTCGCTGGTGGTCACTATAGTGTGGAGAGTTGGGTTCACTGGAGCATTGCATTGGCGGACGGCGCAGTGTCAAGATTTTGGCGTGAATAGGCCTGTTCACATTCGCTAAGTGCCTAAAACTTCAGGATTTCTCCTTTTCTTTTAGGAGGAGCGCCACTGATGCCACACCAAGAGTCCAGGACCTGGAAGTCACCTCTTGGGGATCTGAAACTCACTCCTGCAGAGGCTAGCAGGGTGAAGGCAGGTCCAGTTGCAGGTCTAGTCAAATCCAGTGCAGCAGGTCAGCTAGGCAGTTGGAGGGAGACATCTGGAGCTTGTTGTGTACCTGTAGCTCAGATCAGGAGGTGAGTCAGCTGACCCTTGGAGTCACTTGAGCCTATCATGAAGGGTGAAGGTCCAGTCTTCCTTCTCAGACAGCAGGGCTGGCCTCAAGCAGCAGGGTGGTCCTCTGGCAGCAGGTAAGCCCATCTCTAGTGTCCATAGGTCCAGGAGTGTATTGAAGAGTGGGTCTGAGGATCTACTTTTTATCTCTAATGCCGCCTTTGAAGTAGTAGAAACTTCTAGGTTTTCCCCTTACAGAAGTGTCTGGAATTTCCTGCCTCCCTGCCCTGGTCCCAGTCTGTCTGGGGGCACAATAGGCTACTGTGAAGTTCTTTGTGAGTGTGCTGGGCCAGTGCCTTTTAAGTGCAAGTGTTGTAGGTGACAGCTCTGTGCCCCCCATCAAGCCAGGATAGCCCATCTTGTCAACACCTAGACCCTCTATTGTGATACTGTCTGGGAGGAATACACAAAGGCCAACTGCCGACTACAGTTAGTCATGTGACTCAGGATACAGACTACAGGCACCAAATGATTAGGGCAAGAAAAGGTCAACTTCTAAAAGTTGCATTTTCAGAATTGTAACTTAAAATCCAACTTTACTATTCAAAAGGGTTTTATATTACAATTCCTCAGACACCAAACATGGCATTCCTTCTGGCTCCCATACAAAAGTGATCACTAATTAAATAAGTTAACCCAATGTTACTATGGCAGAGATAGTCTCACAGTAGTGAAAATACAAATTTAGGAGATTTTCACTACCAGGACATGTAAAACTTAAAAGTATATGGCCAACTTTTTAAATACTTTGCACTTTGCCCTGTTGGCTGTTTAGGGGCTACCCTAAGGGTGAGATATATGTATTACAAAATGAGGTTTAGACCTTGCAAAAGGTTATATTTGCCAGGTCGAAATGGCAGTTTAAACTGCACACAAAGGCTGCAATGGCAGACATGAGGCAAGTGTTAATGAGCTACTTAAACTGGTGACACAAGAAGTGCTGCAGCTCTACTAGACAAAAAGCTACAGTTGGTTCTGTCGGATAAGAACAATTGCTTCAAAGAAACATGAACTTAATCATAAACCATACATTTAAATGAGTAACAACAATACTCGAGAACATGAGCTGCAACATAAAAGACAAACAACTTTAAACAGAGTCATACATATTTACTTCTGTGCTGAGTAGGAGTATTTTTTTATGCACTTTTTAAGGAGGCTGTCAGCAATTCAATAAAAATAGAGTGACAATAAATAAAGTGAAAAAGTGCCCGGTGACATAGGTGAAATAAGTGTCATTTGTACATGAGTGAGACAAATACATAGATTGTATTTACAAATTGCACAAAGGAAGGGGGGGGGGATTTATTCAGTCAGCCAGTATCGAGAGGAATCAAGTGTCTCTGGTAAACTGCAAAGTTTCTTGGTACTATGAAACCAGAAGACCTGATGAAACTGGACCAAAAGGAACGTCGACGTTTGGACCCTGATGTGTGCGTGATTTAAGAAAGCGTTATGGCGGGTCTTCTTCAGGACAAGGTATCAAAGACAAGGACAGCAAACTCCATGTAGACAATTAATGTCATATTGCTGCCTTAAAGGGTGCCAGTAATCCAAAAAGTTCAGGTAGACTTTCCAGTGTTATTTAGGGGCATGAACCACCTGGGATGGCTTTAATCCAAATTGTAAGGTGCCTCAAATTGTTCAGATGTAGGGCGGTCTGGTTTGAATTTAATGGTTTCATGGGCTGGAGGGCTGTTGCAGCGATTAATCTGCACAGAGGGTGGAACTCTAATATTTCTTTCGTTGCCCTCAGTGCCCGATCCGTGTAAATGGAAACAATTCCTACGAGTTCAGGAAGCTCCCGAGTCACGTCTAGCAGTCCACTAGAAGCATTTCATTTGTCAGCCTTTGGGTATATGGTATATCACTTTACTAGAGACTTACAAGTAAATTTAATGTGCCACTTTGGGGTAAGCCATTTTCACCATGTTTACAGGAGTGAGTACACCCACTGGTTAGCAGTAGTAATGTGCACAGAGTACTAGCGCCAACAAAAACAAAATCAGCAAAACAGGAGGAGTGAAGGCAAAATGTTTGGGTGAAACTAGGCCAAGGACAATCCTGTTATTGTGCATTCTGTATGTCTTAGTGACAACATACTATACTGGAGTGGTCATACTCGGCAAGCAACTACTCTGTAAGCCTGCTCCTCTTTCTTATAGGTTGCATGAGCTGATAGTCATCTACACTTAACTGGAAATTGTTTAGATGATTCCCTTATACTGCTTTAATATCTCTGACATTCTGTACATCTTATGCCCTACTAAAGCAATGATTACTCACTGTATGCTTATGGTATACTTCTAATTGTTTCAGACTCTTTGTACAGTGCTCTGAAATAGTTTCACTCGAATAATTTCTCACTCCCACTATGTCAAACACTTTAGAGAACATGTTTAACTTGATTCGCCTTATGCTTCGTTACTATAGACATTTATACATAAATAAAAAATAAGTTACAATGTCCTTGGATAGTTCCCTCTCTGCCCTTGGGCATCAGCATGCTTAAGTTAAGCAGTGTCCATTCCTTTCATTGTATTCTGGGTTCACACCACAGAGATATTGACAAAGCTTCCTGTTTGCCCTCCCCTTTATTGCCTCTCTGTTAATAATCTTACAATAGGCAGTAAAATTATTTACAACTATTTACATTTCAGACCAGCATTGGTAACTGAATCATTTTGACTTTTGTATATTAGAAAGTGGTTTGCAGATGTTAGCAACATGCAGAACAGATACCACAAGGATAATAGTATTTGATTGTTTATTTCCCACATTGAGGGCCCGATTCCGATGTCGGACGGACCGGAGTCCGTCCGACACCGGTTTGGAACTGGAAACAAACGACCTCCTGTCTTTAGTTCCAGGATGCGACCGAACCCTGTTCGGTCGCAATCCTATTATTTACAATGGGAGCATGCATTCCGAACGGCATGCATGCTCTCATTGCAAAGAGCAGAAGTGCAGTTCATCCCTGCACCCGGTGGCTGCCACCGGAAGCAGGGATCAACAGGGGGGGGACCATAGTGCCCCCTAGGCCACTATTCGGCGGCCTTGCACCCATGGTGGCCCTGCTGGGGGCCCCCAAAGATAGATTCCTAATACCTTTCTGTGTCGGAAAGGCCGGTACAGAAAGGCAGTGGAAAGCTGCCATCGTAATCCCTCGGCCGAGGGATTACTGCAGGTTTTCCGAATGGCAGACAGGCTCTGCGAGCGCGTCGGAGGCCATTCGGAAAACCGATTCGGATTCCCTTCCAACTGACCCCATCGAAATGGGTAGGTCAGAATGGAATCCGACCAGCCAATTACGATGCGGGCTGGAGGGCTACGATTGATGGTCGGAGCCGTTCCTGCCTGCATCGTAAACGGCCCCTTTGGGTAAATTGTGTGTAAAATGTTAAATGTGGTCTTCTTCAACAGTGGTCTCACACCAACGTTTTGCAACCAGTCTTTATGATGTGATTCAGGTGATAAATGGTCACATCACAATATGTCTCCTCGCAGGAAGTCACAGAACAACCTGCCTAATAAATATCAATTAGGCAGGTCATTATTGGCAACCCACTGTAATCGGCTAAAAACACAAGGAACATTTCTGTTCTTGACGTGCCAGACAGGATTTTTTTTTGTTTTATAAGAAGTCCGTGTTCCTTAAAGGAACAATTGGTGCTTTAAAAACTAACACATCTAAACACTTCATGGGGAGCACTGCACCACTACAATCTCGGTCGTGAATCATTGATACATACCATTCTGAATTGCAAATAGGAGGGGTTCCTTTTTGTGCTGCTTAATTGTGCTTCAGAAATGCCCTGTAAGTCCATTTTGCAAATTGGAAATGCTTTCCAACTCACATAATTAATAGCACATAGAAAAATAGAAGCCATTTTGTGGGCAAAATCCTCGTGATTTTGTGAATCGCAGAGTTTGCAACCACAAAATAGCTTTGCACATCTGGCCTATTTGAGAGTTTGTACGGCTGCTGCTCACTCTACACCTGAATTTTATGACAACGAACCTTGGTCAATATCATTTCAATATTCAAAATCCAAATGAATTAGCATTGTTGGAAAGTAAGTAGTGTAGGCAGATTATGAGGGTTCATAGGGAGCAGGACATGGGTCAAGAATAAAGCTCATGTTGCAACACTGCAGCAGTGACGAGTGTAAAGTTGCACATTAAAGCACTGGGCATGAATGGAGAACAGTTCAAAGTCGAATATTTGCAGAACAGGATTCTAAGGAACAGTGTAAAATCTAGTGGGGAGCGCATCCAGTCCACTAAGCTCACAGTAATGTAGGAGCAATGCAGGGGATGTGGAAAGTAGTTCCAGGTCCAGGGAAAATGCCAAGGAATCTTGTATCTAGTTTACATTGTCCATCATCCTCCCTTGCCCAACTTTGCTGCCACATCTATGGCTTCTCACCATCCTTTGTCCAATACTTCAATTAGTTCCAGGGTTGAACATTTACTTTTATTCTGTCCCCCTCTCTTAAGATTAATGGCGCTTTATAGAGTAATTTCACAATTTCACTGTGATACCCCACCTTCACCACGAATCCAGAAAGTCTGAGTTGCAAACGTTGGCCCTCCTGAACCTGATCACACCTCACTTAGATTGGGTCAAATCTCAGACTGACGTAGTGCTCAAGCGATCAAACCAACCATGACCCCACACTGACAATGCTGAAGGCATATGTGAGGCAGGAACCAGGCCCGGAATGATAATGTGCCCCTCTGGCCCAATTGGCCCTTGGCATACTTAGTGGTACAGCACAGGGCATGATCCACTCAGGCAGACATGGTAACTCCTGGACTCAGACAGGCCAAGGTGCTTTTTTAGACTTTAGCTTGTGGCCTGTCTACCTGCTAGGTCAATAGAGGAATTACCTTCAGTCCTTCGGCAGAACACCACCCAGCATATTAAAATATACCACGCCTCTGCATCTTTGCAGCTGAGCCGCTTATTGAAAAAGAATCAAATTATTGAAAAACAAATGGCCCTCACACACTGGTAATCTTCTCCTAGTGAGTGGGGGTCATTCTTTGGTTTCCATTTTGATCCGCAAAGAATTTCTTGGTAATTTCAAAGAAGAAAAATGGAACCTATATCATAACTGTCAACTTTTCAAGACAAGGATAAGGGTGATATCTACACAGTGCTTCAGACAACCTTGGTGAGTCAGGAGATGTAGGTGGTTGCTCCAGTTGAAATTTTGATTATGTATTTTAAAGTATGGTTGGCTAATAATACTGTTCAGAACTAACAGCCATATGTATCAAGATAAGTAATTGTAATTTCCAAATTGCGATTGTTGCCAAATTGCAATTTGGAAATCGCAATTCCTAATGTATGAAAGTTTTCATTTAAAATAGCACTTCTTAGAGGATTGCAAATTGACATACCTCATGAATATCAATGAGATAGTTTGCAATTTGTGACCCACTATGAATCGACTCCATCACTGTGATGGCGGCTTGCTTGCTTTTAATAAAGCAAACTTTTTTTTTATTGCAGACTGTTTCCCATAAAGGAAAGTAGACTGTGTTTTAAAGAAACAGTGTCTTTTTCTTTTTTGTGTTTGTTTAAGAGGACACAGTGGTCCCGTGGACCACTGCCTGCTCATAAACAAACTTTTTTTGTACATTCACAAAGGGGAAGGGGCCCCCAGGTAAAACCTTCCCATTTGCGAAGGGCTTATCATCTCCTTTTAAGTGATGATAAAGTATTACTATTTGCAACCAGAATTCAGTGGCAAAACATTAATACATACCATACGGAATCGATATTTGGGAGGGAGGCCTTAACACGCCACTTCCAAACAGCGATTCTTTATGATTTCCTAAACTCATTTAGCGTTTCGGTAACATGTTACCAAATCGCTAAATGGGTTTAATACCTTTATACAAGCCATTTAGTTGTCGCAAAGCTTGTGATTTGCAGGCTTTGAGACCACTAAATGGCTTCAAACATCTGGCCCTATATGCCTTAAATGCCAAAGTGAAAATGGACTTTAGTGGTCTGCCTTACTGATTTCATTGTTAGCAGTGATAAATGAGTACCTACTTCCACTGGCACGCTCCCCAATGTACAGGATGCCTGAAATACAATTTATTCATCCTTTACCTCTCCTGCTATCTACAGGAAAAGGAATGAGCGGGGAGTGGCATACAGTGTAGCAGCCTAGTTGCTAAGAAAGATTTATTTTTAGGCATAGACAGAATTCGCAGAGTTCTGCTCCATGGAACTCCATGAAGTGCCGAAAAAACTCCAGGGTGGTAAGTCACGCTTCTCGCACTGATTTTTAGCGCTGGAAGTTTGTCCCACACTGTAAAATCACAGCAAACTGCACTACGCATTGCATCAGACTGCGCTGCTTCTTTCTGCCACTTGAGTAGATATTCTACTCAAGCGGCAGCTTCCTCAAGGCGAGCGACAGATTTCTCAATGCGAGCGGTCGCGACTTGCAGTGACCGCCCGCGTTGATAAATTTCACAGGTAGGAGGTCTAGTGTGTGTTTTTCTCACTCATGCTTGCCAACTTGACGTTGGCGAGCCGCGCAAAAGAAAAAACTCCGTCCCGCATCACTTTGTGGAGTTTTACAGAACTTTGCCCTGTGTGTGGATCGGGGAAAAACTCCACAAACTCTGTTGGCGGGGCAGAATTCTTCACCCAACCCTACTTATTTTTCACTTTTTAAAGTAACCCATAATTCTTGAAGAAACCAATGCTACTTTAAAAAAATTGTGTGTTGGGAACATGTCAAAGGGAGCAGGCAGGAACTACTGCCCTTTCCCCTTGAGATCCCTCTAAACTAATCCCAAAGGGGAAGCTGTCCAACATGGATAGCTTCCTCCTTTACGGACCTATTCCCACTGCTTTTTTCAAGAGTTGGTAACTTTTCACAAGGCTTCGGCGGTTTACAGACCAGTTTTGAACCTCAAGAAGGTCAATGTATTCATCCGACAGGTTAGATTCAAGACGGTGTTACTCTATGAGATACTGCCTTGGTTCAACCAGGGAGATGTACTAGCTTCCCTCAACTTATTGAATGATTACCTTCATGTGCGAATACATCAATCATCCCAGAGATTCCTCAGATACTGTGTAATCAACCAGCACTACCAGTTCCATGTATTACCATTTGGGCTCTCTTCTTCAGCAAGGCTGTTTACAAAGGTGTTAGCACCTTGGGTGAGGTTCATTCATAAGAAGGGGATTCAGGTCTTTCCATATTTGGATGACTGGCTTATATCTGACTCTTCTTTTTCTAAGGTGAATTTGCATGTACACAAAGTATCGACTCCTGAACGCCTCTGCAGGAACATCAGATTCTCATAAACGCCAAGAAGGCTTGTCTGGTTTCCATGCAGATTATGATATTTACTGGAGGTCATTTCAACACTCAAGTGGGTCAGGTGTTCCTGCCAGCAGAGAGGAGAGAGCCTCAAAGGGAGATTACAGTTTTCTTGGGTCAAAATGCCACTCCAGTTTCACAGTAGTTAAGGATTCAGGGCCTGATTGTTCACATTTCAGACTAACTCAGGATTTCACTGAGTTGGTGGTTGGAGAAACAGAATCTAACCAGAGGTCTCCCATTTCTTATAGCTCCAACATAAGTGAAAATTGGGCTGCAGACAGTATGAGTCGGCTTTTTCCCCCACTGAGTGCTAAGAGTTCCAGATGTTGCAGAGGAGGTTGTGTATCTGATAGTGTACGTCTTTGCCAGCAGGGACAATGCTGTGCTTACAAGTTTTTGCACAATTATTCAGTGTGTGGAAGCATGGAGTTTGGATGCAATGCAAATAGCCAGAGGTTCTGGTTTTTGCCTATACTCCCATGTCAATGGTTTACGGCACGGGTACTCATAGTACGGCCCACGGGCCGCCAGCGGCCCGGCAAGCCTTCCTTGGCGGCCCGCGGACCTTGCAGACATCGTACCTGTGTTTGCAGCGTGGACTCACTCTGCTCTATGGGGGCCGGGCGATTCCAGGATAGTCAGAGTGGAGATGCAGGGGCTAAGAAGAGGCGAATTACAACAAAGCCTCCATTAACAAGTAAATGGTCTTTTAAAGACCTGTGAAGTACTGGGGTGCCGCTGTGTGTGCCCGGGAAGCTGTCTCAGCCCGGGCTGACACACACGAGGGGGGGGAGGCTGAAGCTGAAAGTGGTCTTTTCCAGGAGAAAACGAGCTGGCTTTTACATTACACAGGGAGAGGGCGGAGTGGGGGGGCTGGTGACGGGGACGTGTAGACACAGTACGTGTGCACTGCCCGAGACAGATCGAGATAGAAACAGATAGAGATAGAGACAGAGATAGACAGACAGCGATAGAGACAGAGAGAGAGATAGAGGCAGAGACAGATAGAGGCAGAGACAGGGACAGACTGACAGAGACAGAGGCAGAGACAGATAGAGGCAGAGACAGACAGAGACAGACAGAGACAGACAGCGATAGAGACAGAGAGAGAGATAGAGGCAGGGACAGATAGAGGCAGAGACAGACAGAGACAGACAGCGATAGAGACCGAGAGAGAGACAGAGGCAGGGACAGATAGAGGCAGGGACAGATAGAGGCAGGGACAGATAGAGGCAGGGACAGGCAGGGACAGATAGAGGCAGAGACAGACAGAGACAGACAGCGATAGAGACAGAGAGAGAGATAGAGGCAGGGACAGATAGAGGCAGAGACAGACAGAGACAGACAGAGACAGACAGCGATAGAGACCGAGAGAGAGACAGAGGCAGGGACAGATAGAGGCAGGGACAGATAGAGGCAGGGACAGATAGAGGCAGGGACAGATAGAGGCAGAGACAGATAGAGGCAGAGACAGGGACAGACTGACAGAGGCAGAGACAGATAGAGACAGATAGAGGCAGAGACAGACCGAGACAGAGACAGACAGAGACAGACAGCGATAGAGACAGAGAGAGAGATAGAGGCAGGGACAGATAGAGGCAGAGACAGATAGAGACAGAGACAGACAGAGACAGACAGCGATAGAGACCGAGAGAGAGACAGAGGCAGGGACAGATAGAGGCAGGGACAGATAGAGGCAGGGACAGATAGAGGCAGGGATAGATAGAGGCAGGGACAGATAGAGGCAGGGACAGATAGAGACAGAGACAGACAGAGATAGACAGCGATAGAGACAGAGAGAGAGATAGAGGCAGGGACAGACAGAGGCAGAGACAGAGGCAGAGACAGACAGCGATAGAGACAGAGAGAGAGACAGAGGCAGGGACAGATAGAGGCAGGGACAGAAAGAGGCAGGGACAGATAGAGACAGGGACAGAGAGAGGCAGGGACAGATAGAGGCAGGGACAGAGACAGGGACAGACAGAGACAGGGACAGACAGAGACAGGGACAGACAGAGACAGGGACAGACAGAGACAGATGGAGGCAGACACAGGGACAGGGGAAGACAGATAGAGGCAGAGACAGAGAGACGGAGAGGGAGACAGAGGGAGGGAGACAGAGACAGGGACAGACAGAGACAGGAACAGACAGAGACAGGGACAGACAGAGACAGATAGAGGCAGGGACAGGGACAGACAGATAGAGGCAGAGACAGACAGAGACAGAGTGGCAGAGAGATGGAGAGGGAGAGAGAGGGAGACGGAGAGAGAGGGAGACAGAGAGAGAGGGAGACAGAGAGGGAGACAGAGAGAGAGGGAGACAGAGAGAGGGAGAGAGACAGAAGGAGAGAGAGACAGAGGGAGACAGAGAGAGGGAGAGAGAGGGAGACAGAGGGAGGGAGACAGAGGGAGGGAGGGAGACAGAGGGAGGGAGAGGGAGACAGACAGAGGGAGGGAGACAGACAGAGGGAGGGAGACAGACAGAGGGAGGGAGACAGACAGAGGGAGGAGGGCGACAGACAGATGGAGACGGAGGGAGGGAGACAGAGGGAGGGAGACAGACAGAGGGAGGAGGGCGACAGACAGAGGGAGACAGAGGGAGGAGGGCGACAGACAGAGGGAGACAGAGGGAGGGAGACAGAGAGAGGGAGACAGAGGGAGGGAGAGGGAGACAGAGGGAGGGAGACAGAGGGAGGGAGAGGGAGACAGACGGAGCGAGACAGAGAGAGGGAGGTAGACAGAGGGAGACAGAGGGAGGGAGACAGAGAGAGGGAGGGAGACAGAGAGAGGGAGGGAGACAGAGAGAGGGAGGGAGACAGAGGGAGAGAGAGAGAGAGAGAGAGAGAGAGGGAGAGAGATAGAGAGAGAGAGGGAGGGAGGGAGACAGGTAGAGGGAGACAGAGGGAGGGAGACAGATAGAGGAAGACACAGGGAGAGAGAGAGAGGGAGACAGAAGGAGGGAGATAGAGGGCGACAGAGGGAGGGAGACAGAGAGAGGGAGACAGACAGAGGGAGGAGGGCGACAGACAGGGAGACAGAGGGAGGGAGGGAGACAGAGGGAGACAGAGAGGGAGACAGAGGGAGAGAGAGAGAGACAGAGGGAGAGAGAGAGAGAGGGAGACAGAAGGAGGGAGACAGAGGGAGACAGACAGAGGGAGGGAGACAGACAGAGGGAGGGAGACAGAGGGAGGGAGACAGAGGGAGGGAGACAGAGGGAGACAGACAGAGGGAGGGAGACAGAGGGAGGGAGACAGAGAGAGGGAGACAGACAGAGGGAGACAGACAGAGAGAGGGAGACAGACAGAGAGAGGGAGACAGAGGGGGAGGGAGACAGAGGGAGAGAGAGGGAGACAGAGGGAGAGAGAGGGAGAGAGATAGAGAGAGGGAGGGAGACAGATAGAGGGAGATGGAGGGAGGGAGACAGATAGAGGAAGACATAGAGAGAGAGAGAGAGAGAGAGAGAGAGAGAGAGAGAGAGGGAGACAGAAGGAGGGAGATAGAGGGCTACAGACAGAGGGAGGGAGACAGACAGACAGAGAGAGGGAGACAGAGAGAGGGAGGGAGACAGAGAGAGGGAGACAGACAGAGGGAGGAGGGCGACAGACAGAGGGAGACAGACAGAGGGAGACTGAGGGAGGGAGGGAGAGGGAGACAGAGAGAGGGAGGGAGACAGAGAGAGGGAGGGAGACAGAGAGAGGGAGGGAGACAGAAAGAGGGAGGGAGACAGAAAGAGGGAGACAGAGAGGGAGACAGAGAGAGGGAGACAGAGAGAGGGAGACAGAGAGGGAGACAGAGAGAGGGAGACAGAGAGGGAGAGAGAGGGAGGGAGAGAGAGGGAGGGAGAGAGAGGGAGAGAGAGGGAGACAGAGGGAGAGAGAGGGAGACAGAGGGAGAGAGAGAGAGAGAGAGAGGGAGACAGAGGGAGAGAGATAGAGAGGGAGAGAGATAGAGAGAGGGAGGGAGAGAGAGAGAGAGGGAGGGAGACAGAGAGAGAGGGAGGGAGACAGACAGAGGGAGACAGACGGCGGGAGACAGAGGGAGGGAGACAGAGGGAGAGAGAGGGAGAGAGAGGGAGAGAGAGGGAGGGAGAGGGAGACAGATGGAGAGAGAGGGAGGGAGAGGGAGACAGAGAGAAAGAGGGAGGGAGAGAGAGAGGGAGGGAGACAGAGAGAGAGGGAGACAGACAGTGAGTGAGACAGAGGGAGACAGAGAGAGAGAGAGGGAGAGAGATAGAGGGAGGGAGACAGAGAGAGAGAGGGAGGGAGAGAGAGAGAGAGAGAGAGAGATGTGTGTATGCAGGGTCTGGTGGCTCAGTGGACGAAGGCATCCGCTGCAGGGGCCTTTGTTCAACCTCATGGTCACAGGTTTTTTTTTCTCTAGCCCCGCCCCCTCGCCCACTGACTCCGCCCCCACCGTTGCGGCCCTCGGCCACAAACCACACTGTAAATTTGGCCCCCGGGAGAAAGTTTGTGAGTACCCATGGTTTACGGAGTTCTTCAGAAGATCAGGGAGGACAAAGCATGTGTTCTCATGATAGTACCCGGCTGGGAGAAACATCTCTGGGGGATCCTAAGTCACCATTATCCTCTGGTAGGGGCCGCTTTTCCTCTGGGTATGTTACAAAAGTTACACTTTCATGCATGGCTGTTGAGAGGATAAGCCTTTTGGCAAAGAGTTGTTCAGAGATCGTAGATTTAACACAGAATTCCAGATGACCTTCAACATTAAGATCCTATTCCAGACATGGAAGTCGTTTGGTAAATGGCGCACTGAGAGAGCATTTGACCCAGTTTTAATTGAACCAATACAAGGGTTGGACTTTTTGTCACTTTGAGTTTTACCCCTTTAGCCTTAAGAGCTGCGTGGGTTGCACTTTAGTTTTTTTTAAAGAGAATTGAGGAATTGAAGTGATTTTTTAAATCTGAAAAGTTTCTGAGAACCTTTCCAGAAAAGATTGTCTTAAGATTTAGTTCAAGAGTTTTGCCCAAAATACCTTCAATACTAAATTGTTCATGGAAGGTGGTGTTATCAGTGTTTTTCCCAAATCCCCAGTCAGGGGACAAGTCTGCCTTACACCTCTTAGATGTAAAGAAGGCTGTACCATGCTATTTTCAAAAAAACACACACATTCAGAAATGTGGATAATCGTTTCTTAACTTTTGGGCCAGTAGGCAGCAGACTGAAGCTGTCCAATTTCACCTTGAGTAGATGGCTTAAATTATTCTTAAACTATTCTGCTAGCTTATGTACAAGGTTCAGACTTGGACAGCAGAGTCCGAGTGAGCGCTACAAGGAATATGTCAACTTCTTGGGCATCATTCAAGGGAATGTCAATGGAAGACACTGTGTTATGCGGACACATGGTCACCTCTACACACATTTATTAATTATTATAAACTGGTGTTCGGCGGGAATCCGTCAAATGATTTATTAATTTTTTGGGGAGTTTTATATAGCGTAAACCCGAACCGAAGGTATCAGAGCGCTTTGCATGAGCACCAGTTGCGTTACAGACAGACAATTTTATTATTATTTTTTTATGTTGGGCACCGGGAGATTAAGTGATTTGCCCAGAATCACAGGATGTTGAGTTTCGCTGCCGAGACTCGAACCCGGTTCTCCAGCTTTGAGGTTGACCGCTCTAGCCGTTAGACCACATCCTCTCCCTTGCTTTGTCTGTTTTGAATGCAAGTAGGAACCTGTATTATGTGGGTTATAACACATGATATGGTGTAATAAGGCATTTATTGATCGTTTAAAACATATGGATTGGCATGGCATTTACAAAGTTCTGTATAACTGTGGTTAGTAGCTGTTACATGAAGCCGATGGTTGCTTGGGCACCAGCTCATTCAGTGTATACTGTGGTGAGGAAGACTAGCGAGAAGGTAATGCCCTTGTTACCTACCAGTAATCTTCATTACTCCAAGACCAAGTCTTCCTCATCTCTCCCTTTCCTTTCTTGTTTTTGGCTTTATGAACATTTTTGAGGCGTGGCAAGGATAATGTGGAGGTAAGGGTGGAACTGCCTTTTGTTGGTTGATTTAAGGGAAGAGGAAGTCGGCCAACTTAATGGAGTCATGGGAACTACTAGACTGCATTTTTAATTTGAAAAGTTCTGGGGAGGAGCTATTGTTCATTCATAACTGTGGCAAGGAAGACTTGGTCTCAGAGTAATGAAGATTACCGATAAGTAACCAGGGCAATACCCTCTAAACCTGGGACTCTTACTGACAGGAGATTGCTACGAGGGGCATCTCTCGCTCATTACTTCCCCACCTACTTTCTCATCCCATTCCATATATGTGAGGTTTGGTCTCTCCCACCCGATTGTCACCATTTCTACTACACTTCCTGTTTATGTTTCTGCTTGAGTGACTTTGGGGGATGCTTTTGCACACCCATTTCACTTTCTTTAATTCTAAATTGTTTGTGTTTTTCTATTATTATATCTTTTAGAGCATGATGGGGCTGCTCTGTTCATGTGGGTGATGCAGGGGCTCCCTGATTTCCCCATCACGTTAGGGGGGCAGTAAAGGGGCCTACTTTAAGATGCAATCAGTAGCACATTTCTGTAATTCTCATGAATGGTGCAGGTGTGTCATTTGGGACGTGTGTAACAGTGCCTCTATCTTTGTCTTACCAGCTATATCTGGAATGCTACTGCAGCTTGTTTTTAGGGCTAGCATTAGCCAAGACCTTTGATTTTACTAAAATTATATGTATAATATACTTACTTAAAGGAGCTTTCAGCTATCTGTCTTCATCCATTGGTCTGTTGTTGTGCCATTCACATTTTGTCACTACAGCATGCAGCAATAGTTTTGCCTACTTCTGCCACTGGTTAACTTCACGTCGAGTAGCTGCATTTTGCTCTTTCACAATGAGCACAACCACACAGAAGGAATTTCCCTTCAGTGCCAGTGTTTTTGGTTTTTACTTTATAATTAGTGTTGTCTTTGTGTTTAGAACAGAGCCTGAAGTGAAAGCAGGATTCTTTATGCCAAATGTGAGCACAGGCCACATTCTATGCTTTATTTAGTTTCTGCGTCCTACTAATGCTGTTATAAATTCATTTAATGTGCCCTTTGTTTATCTTACTGTCAGTATTTCACTATAACAGATTGCATCAATTTTAAACTGTTCTGCATTAAGTTATCCTCTTTCTACTCAAGATACAAACAGAAAGCTTTAACATTATGCATGGGAATTCATAAGCAGACAAGTGTTCAGAACACTTTTATTCTGGACTCAATTTCACCAATGGTTCTTTAACAAACTGTGCCCAGGAAGAAAACCAACTCCATTAATAAGTGGTTGTATCCTACTTGTCTCTATTCTCAGTATATCTGAGCAGGTGTCTGGAATGCTGAGAGTGAATGATGAAATGGAATGTTGGTGTGTAGTGTGGAGTAGAAGCTAGGAGATGGGGGCAACTGGGGGGAGGATGAAGCCCTTACATGACCTTCCAGCTGTTCCTGTAACGTAAGCCCTAACTTAAAAGAACAAATTTTCCATCTACTTGAGTGGCTTGTGTGAAGACCCTGCCATCTGCCTACAACACAAGCTTTGCATGTTCCCTAAATAAAGATTGGGGAATTCAGCAAGGACAGTGCATGGGCCTGCCTGTTTGCTCAAGTGGTGCTTTAGATTGCCTTGAGCTGCTATCAGATCTGCAGTGATGAGAGAATCTGGGGTAGATGGACAGGTTTTTTTCATTTTATTTTACTGGCATTAGCAGTGCTTGGGCCTGCTTGTATACAGGCATCAGTGAGAGGCGGTACGGAGCCACTCAACCTCAGACACTGGGTCTAGTATGTTTTTTGTCAGTACCTGTTTTTCTGAGCTGTTTCTGGTATGTTTTTGTTTTTTTACAAAAAGTAGGAGCAGTCGTCCTGCATCAGTCTTATGTTGGTAGCAAAAGGGCTCATGGCATTTTCAAGAAACATCTCAAATAAAATAACCGAGAGACGTTTTTTTCAAAGATGTCAGCTGCTTTGACTTCAGGGAGGCCATTAAACAGGGTTTTTTTTTCTTCTTTGCATCCTTGGATTGGGTTCTGTTGTACTGTATTTCAGTGACCATCTGTCGACCTTATAGGGCTTATTGGTATTGTTAGTTTGTATGTAAATACTGGTAGGGTTTGATGCCTCTGCTGGTTTAAGGCAGGATGAGCAGACTTGTATAGGTCATGTATCTTTTCGGAATTCTCAGTCATCTCATGAGGGTGTCTAGGTCTCTCCAAAAAAAAAAAATTATTGTAATGGTAATTGGGTTAAATAGCCTTACATTCTCTTTCTTGTAAGACCTAAGAAGTTACAATGCTTCATCCATTTAAAGAGATGACTTCTATACTTGAATCAATTGTGAAATAATCCTGATCTGTAGCTAAGTGACATAAACTTTTGTCTTTGAACTCACAAACTCCTGAAGTACAAGCGGTCCAATCCTGCCAAGGGTTGGCTAAAATAACTCAAGTCCGGGGAAAGATTGGAGGTATAGGGGTTCCTAGTTGAATCTTGGTTCTCAACAGTCTTAGCTTTTACCGGATTTTTCCTAAAAAAAATTCTTGGAGCAGCTCTTAAAGACTCTTACGGTCATGGTGCATTTACAAGGTAGAACCTTGAGTATTCATGCTTTAACCTAATTTCCTGTGAGATTATTGTACTAACTGACTTCCGGCCTGAGGTTTGGGTACTTATAGACTACTGTCATCTTAGTAAAGTGTCTGCTTGAACTTCTGAGAGATTTTGAACAGGATAAGGTCTTCTACAATAAGAAGTCAATAATGCCAGGTTAAAGCAGGATTGTCAAGCATTTTTCATGATCTTACATTGAACAGGCTTCCCATTTAATCCCTAAAATCGGCTAGAATAGAGCTCTGTTTTAGAAATTAGTTGGTTGTATCTGCCCATCTAAGAACAATGTTATGTATTCCATAGTATTTCATTGTGGATAACCTATTTGGTATTTGTAAAGATGAGGCTGCACACAGTGTTCAAGCTGAATGCTTTAATCCTCATACACTACCTGGCACAACAGTATAGGCTACTCCCCATTAAAGATCTTCTCCGTCAACTGCCCTAGAACCGTCATCTCTCATCTATTACATCACCCCCCCAAAATGTTCTACACAGTACTATTACCAACCAGGAACAAAATGGTGATTGTTAAATCAAAATTCAATACCAATACTACACATCGTCTCCTAAACAGAAACACTTAAATAACTATGTCATGTAAAGAAAACACATCACTTACATTAAATAAGGTTTTACAACTACATACAATTTTTTTAATACAAAATGTAGTACACATCAAGTTTATGTACTGAAAGGTTAAAGTATGGTAAAGTAACTCATAAATTAAAGTATGGTTGACATGACATTCAATTACAAACATAATCCCTAAATCTTGTTGGTTTGTTAATCGCCCAGCCAAAACTCCCTTTAAATTCATGCTGAGCAGTGCCGTTATCCAATTGAGAACTAGGAGCAAATTTTCTAGTACACCCTCCAATGGAGAATCAGGTTCACTCTCACACTGTCCTAAACTTCAACCCAGTAGAGAACCATTTCCATCTTCACAACTACCATCTTCATTTTCAACATCAGACCTTTTGCCTCCCATACATTTAATGCCATCACCCAGTCACCAATTGTGCTGTGCACTCAATACAGGAAATACCTTGCCCTTTTACAAATGGAAATGCACCCCATGTGCCAAACCTTTCCATCGCTAAGAAGAAGAGAATTACAAAATATTTTCTTCATCACTAAAGTTTGAGAAAACTTACTGTTCCACTTCCTTGAGAAACCTAGCAGCTTAACTTTGACCACATCTCCAACTGCAGGCTGAACCTTCTTACAATTATGTTTTTGTCATAATAGGTTTTGTACATTTCTTGAGCTTTCTTCAATTTCTCCCTCGCACTAAATGGTGAACAATTCACCTTCGTAGATTCTGACATCCATCCCATATTATCTTTATATAAAGTATTTCTTCCCCTCATTAATTTAACGGATCTTGGCCACTGGAAACTCATCACCAGCAGGCTGGACTACGGCAACACCCTACGCTGTAATTTCCAAACAACTCCTAAACAGACTCTAGACCATCCAGAACACTGCTTCAATGCTCATATTCTACCTCCCTCGCCACACCCACACCACAGAGCAACTCAAGAAGCTTCATTGGCTCCCCATTCACAAGCGCAGCTAATTGTAACTTCTCAAGTACACATACAAAGACCGACACAACACAGGACCAGAATTCCTGAACAGCCGCATACACTTTCACCTACCCACAAGACACCTACGCCCTGCCTCGCTCTCACTCACACACCTCAAAAGCGAAACTGGAGATCGCTCATTCTCCTACATCACACCTAAGATATGAAACAACCTCCCTCAACATCAGAGTCTTTTCCTCCCTTCTTGAGTTCCTCAAGAAGCTGAAGACCTGGCTCTTTGTATAAGCACCTTTGGGACCTCACACCTATACACCTGTCCAAGCGCCTTGCTACCCTCTTGGGTGATTAGTAACATAACATAACAATTTATATGTTCACACTGTAAGTACCACTTCCTTTCTCCAATTCAAATTCGCACAGTTGGCTAACTGAATAGTCCCCTTCACCAGTCTGTTGAAATGCTCTATAGCACCAATGCTAGCTGGATGATAAATAAAAGTAGTTCTATGTTTTATACCATTACAGTTCAAGAATTTGCAAAATATTTTCACACAGTACTGTAGGCGATTATCACATACAAGGATTTTAGGAAGTCCTTCCTTCAGAACTATTTTATCTACGAATTGAACACCGGCTCTAGAATTAGCCTTCCTAACAATTTCAATTTCAGGCCATTTCGAGAAGTAATCTACAACAGTAATAATGTATATTAATTCTCCCTTTTCACTGACTGATCCAATTATGTAAATTCTAATCCTTTCTCAAGGCATGCTGGAACTTTTACTCGAAAACGAAGGTGGCGTACACACAATCCTGCACTTGTCAGACTCATTGCATAACACACAATCTCTAACCTTCCTTTCAGTAGCCATATCCAATACAGCGCACCAAAAAATGTCTTTGTCTTAGATATACCCAGATGCCCTTTGTGAGAGATATTCAACAATTTGTCTCTCAGACTCTATGGAGGAATCACTCTTTTATTTTTCATGACCTTACCATCAATAACTGAAAGTTCATGTCTCAACACCCAAAACACATGGAACTGCCTATCCGGCATTTTCTTATTCAGCCATCCTTCTATGACCATTCTTAGGAATTTCTGCAAGAAAACATCTTTGGTTTGTGCATCCTCCTACTCTATCTATTCAAAATATACCATTGTCCTTATTACTTTTCTCCTCCACATAGCAATCCTCGAATACTTCTGATACAATAGTTTTCATAGTTAATAGCAACAAGTTAATGAAATCTGTAATTTTATTTTTGACACCATGCATATATTGTACCTTACAGTTATAACCAATCAACTTAAAGAAATGTGAGCTAATAATAGAGAAATACTATATAATCCCTTGGTTATAAGTACTGTAGTTAGGTGCTTGTGATCAGAATGTAATATTACGTGTGACCCCCAAACGAAATGTCCAAAATGGTCCAGACCCCAGGCACATGCCAGAGCTTCCCGATCTATGACAAAATATTTTTCCTCCATGCCGGTAAGTGATTTTGAAGCAAAAGCAATTAAATATTCCTTACTATCTGCATCAATCTGAGTGAATACAGCACCTATTCCCTTTCCAGTGGCATCTGTAGTGACAAAATCTTCAACTCGCAATCAAAACCTTGCAAAGGTGGCACTTTTCAAATATCTTCTTTAATGTTCTGGAAAGCCACCTGCCATTCCTTAGTCCAAGCAAATGTATTCTTGTTTTTAAGTAACTATCTAATAGAATATGTTTTACCGAATTTTTTAAAAAAATTAAAAGAAAATCTGAAAGACCAAGGAATGCCCTTACATCATCTTTATTTTTAGATGATGATGATTTTTTTTTTGTTTTGATAAATTCAGTCTTAGGTTTAATTCCTGTCCCACTCACTTCATGGCCTAAATATAATAGTTTTTCGTGAGCAAATTTACGCTTGACATATTCTGCAGGAAGCCCTCTGTTTTGCAAGATATCCAGAACCTGTGACAACTGCGAATCATGTTCTTCCCTTGTTCTTCCCATCACCAAGATATCATCTTGGAAAAATATGACATGTTTCATTCCTTTAAACAGCTTTTACATCAACCTTAGGAATATAGCTTCCGCTGAAGCTAAACCAAAAGGAACTCTGACAAATTGGAAACACCCAAAGGGTGTGATAAATACAGTTAACCTCCTGCTGCTAGGATGTACCTAGTTGTTAGCAGAATTAAGATCAATTGATGAAAACTAATTAATATTTTCAATGGGAGATAGCATCTCATTAATTCTAGGCAAAGGGAACTTAGCCACAAGAATGTTCTTATTAGGATCTCTCAGGTTCATGCGCAATATAATTTTCCTATTGCCTTTTTGAGCCACTACCAAGAGGCCCCCAATCTGAGGATTCAATTGGTTCAATAATCCTGACCTTTTTCAAATTATCAAGTTCCTTCAAAACTTCATCTTTAATGGTAATAGGAATATACTTAGAATTATGTACACATGGCACAGCATTTTCTTTTAAGATTATTTCATGTTAAAAACCTTATAATTTGTCAATTTTACCTGAGAAACAACAGGATAGGATTCAAATAGTTTAGACTCCAAATACTTATCCGACTTCACCACCAAAACTAGTTCCGGGCTGTTAGGGTCCAGTCTCATGCCCAGGTCAGCCTGATCTCTCCATCTAACACAGATGGTCCATTCTTCGAAACATATAGTTTACACACAGCTTTTCTATTTTCAAATTCAAACACCAAACTTCTAAACCCCACAATGTCATTGTTTTCTTCTGTGAAGGTCTTTGGTGAAATATCAGCTGGTTCTAAGTAGTCCCCCAGGATATTCCTATATTTTTCTGACTACATATCTTCACTAACAATTGTGTATGGTGCACCAGAGTCTGCTACAATTGACAAGTTGACATAGTTACCCTGCCAAACGACATTAAACACACAGGTTTCTTTTTTTCTGAACAAGGACGTCCAACACGTTAGACTCAAATTGATTGTCAATACTAAGACCAAAGGGGCTGATTACAATGACGGTGAGACGGTCCCGCCTTTTCATGGCGGTTAACCTGGCCCCTGGCCCTCAGCTGTGGGTTTTGGGGGGCATCTATGGTGCCCCCCTACATATCCCTGCACCATGTGGCAGACGCCGTATGGTGTCTGCCACGTAGTGCAGGGATATGTTAAGTGCCCCCTTTTTGCACTGCGGCATGTGCTCCAGCCAGCAGCACCCGCCGCAATGCAAAACATAGGCATTGCATCCGCAGTGGTGGCGGTCGCATCCTAATGCCTCTGGCGGGACCGCCGACAGCCTGTCGAGCGGTCCCATTAGCGAAAGGGTGGCGGTTGAACAAAAGTCTGACCGCCATCCTAATCAGCCCCAAACATATTAGTGTCATTATTATATGAATCACAAGATTCGGACTTTGAGCTATCTGACACTGCTTTTACTGCAATGTCTTTTCTTTTCCGAAAAGCTTTGTATAAATGCCATGTAATACCGCAGCTTGAACATTTCTGGCTTTCCGCAAAACACTTTTCGTCATTGGCATAATGGCTTGGTTTACCACATTAGAAACATTTCACAATGCCGACAAATCCAGAAGGTGTTTTCCCCTTATTAAAGGTTTTCCCAGTGTTCACAGTTTTTTCGAGACCTCAGAATATATATTTTTTGTTGGATTTTATTTTATCAACTGTTTCTTTCTCCTCTTTATGTTTATCATCCAAAAGAACTGCTTTAGCACATCTTCCTGAGGTCCGCTCTTTCTACAAAATCAATAACCTCTTGTAGTGGTGATTCACCCTTTTCCCATAAACTCTCCTGCATACTAGAATTGTAGGTATGCATCACAATCTGACCATGAGTAAGTACAAAATGTAAGCTGCCAAATTGAGATTTTTAAGCAAGATTTTTCAGTGCAGCAACAAAGTCCAAAATAGTTTCATCCTTACTTTTCTTTCTGTGATAGAATTTATATCTATGAAAAACCACACAAAATGATGAAGAAAAGTAAGAATCAAGATCTTTTAATGCATCAATAAAAATATCACTTTGATCAGATTGTTTTTTTTTTTTTTAGTATGTTTATACCCCTTTAGACCACCTGGACCAAGGCAAAGAAATAAAATTATTTTTCTTCCTTTCTGGAGTCAGATCATCATCCTTATCAATTGTAGAGATGATACACCCGAAGCTAGGATGAAAGCTTGTGGAGGTGTAAGATTTAAAGTCTTTGACATTGTCATGGATGATTCAATCCAAACTGAAATGTTATTTACCTTAGATTTGTCCCACAACGCTGCAAATCTCGGTGGTGCAAACTGAAAATTGCCAAGTACGATATGCACACACGTACGGAACTGCCAAATAAAAACTATAGGGTTGCGGCTGACAGAGGGAGGAAAGTCGATGAGTAAACAGTGGAGCCCTTGAGGAGCAAAGGCTACAACACCAGAGGTAAAGTGATGCTAACAGGCACAGGGAGTTGGCCTGGCTGTGCTTATGTACATCAACCGGTTAAGCCCACAGCGTCACAGCAGGCTCGCAGTTGAATGGCTGTTGCGCTCATGACTGAGGAGAGGTGCCCGTTAGAGGCACCAGAGCGCTGAGCCAAACACGGTGCCTAAGGCAGAAGAGGTAGGAGGTGTGGATGAATAAATGCTGGTGGGCACGGTTGACCCTGACGTTCCAAAACGAAAAGGATGATACATCAAAGTTTCCGGTCATACACAAACAAATTGTCATCAGGGTTGGCCTCACCATCCAGTCACCATGCCAGGGACTAGTCATCACCAAATATGTAAAGATGACACCGCACACAGCGTTCAAGCTGAAAACTTCATTCCTCTTAAAGTCCTTGGCACAACAGCATAGGCTACTCCCTTTTAAGGATCTTTTCCTTCCATAGACTAGGAACCGCCTTCTCCCTTCTATTACATCACACCTCGTTGGGACGCGCTGGAAGTGAAGGGGGCGTGTTGCCGTATAGTGCTTGTTGCATTGCTCTGCTGACCCTGGCGGGAGCGTAAGCCCAGGGTGCTGCATCGTTCTTTCAAGAACTCCTAAGAACTCACCTCACAGCGTTAATTTAGATCGCCATCCACCCTGCTGGGACTACAAGCCCCAGGGTGCAACGCGTGGAAGCCCAGCCCCACTCACACAGGTGTTGCAGGTGAGGGGGAGGAGTTCCAACCGCTCTACAAAGAGCAGCCTCTCCATTCGCGGCGCGGGACGCGCTGGAAGTGAAGGGGGCTTGTTGCCGTATAGTGCTTGTTGCATTGCTCTGCTGACCCTGGCGAGGGCGTAAGCCCAGGGTGCTGCATCGTTCTTTCAAGAACTCCTAAGAACTCACCTCACAGCATTAATTTAGATCGCCATCCACCCTGCTGGGGACTACAAGCCCCAGGGTGCAACGCGTGGAAGCCCAGCCCCACTCACACAGGTGTTGCAGGTGAGGGGGAGGAGTTCCAACCGCTCTACAAAGAGCAGCCTCTCCATTCGCGGCGCGGGACGCGCTGGAAGTGAAGGGGGCTTGTTGCCGTATAGTGCTTGTTGCATTGCTCTGCTGACCTTGGCGGGAGCGTAAGCCCAGGGTGCTGCATCGTTCTTTCAAGAACTCCTAAGAACTCACCTCACAGCGTTAATTTAGATCGCCATCCACCCTGCTGGGACTACAAGCCCCAGGGTGCAACGCGTGGAAGCCCAGCCCCACTCACACAGGTGTTGCAGGTGAGGGGGAGGAGTTCCAACCGCTCTACAAAGAGCAGCCTCTCCATTCGTGCCCGGGCCGCGCCCGGGCCAAGGGCGGGCCCGTCCTGCGCCCGTCATCGCCAGGAAGAGGCAGGGTAGGGTCACCCCCCTTTCTCCTCTTATTTGACCTAGGGGAACTGCTAAACATCAAATAGTGTATTGTGCTGATCCGTGTAAGCGCACTACTCTTTGAGTGAAACCCGGGCTTTGAAAGACACTAAAGCGCAGAAACACTCGCTATGTGGTATTGACCACGTTGCTCCCCTGTCTCTGATATCATTTGTTTTGTTGTGATTTTTATTGTGTTTATCCAATTTACTGGTAGTGTTATTATGGGTAAAAGGAAAACCATGGAAGGATCAGGGGGGGCAATTGGAGCACCTGGTGGGGCGAGTAGGGGGAAAAAGGCAAAGAAAATTACCAAGAATATAACTAATAACTGTGTGATCGATAGAATTAAGACCCTTATTACAGAATGCGAAGGGATTTTAGTCGCGGAATAGCCGGCGGCTACTGGTGTTACCAATTCCTCACTTGAGAGGGGCTGCAGGCAACCGCGTTCAACCATAATACCCTCAATGTTCCAGAAATCCCCCCATAATCGTGCTCTATCTAGTAGTGAGGTTGACCACTCTGCATCAGGGCAAGGGGAAATCGCTTCTACTCAGCACAATAATTCACTGTGTATTGACTCTGCAAATAATTTAGAGCCCTCTGTCATCATTTGTTCCAACCGCTTTGCGGCACTTGCTGAGGCTCCTGATTCTCCGGAGGAACTAGTGCATCAATGCTCAACTTCAAGCCCAAGTATTACTGGAACTTCATCTGAACAAACAGAACTTGGTGTTCTTACATCTGAAGATCCCATGCAGATTGTCAGCACGCTTAGGACGGAAATAGGTGCGTTGAGGGTAATGATTGAGGAGCTAGTGGCTGTAGTCAATTCAATTATTCCGGGTCGCACGTTACATCAGTCTGCAGCTATTCGCCCACCCGATCTCCATCTTCAACGAGCACTCACAAACGCCCCAAAAGAACGAACAATCGTCCACAAAGGTTCTCTCTCATTCCCCACAGCACCCGCTGCCCAGGCCCTTAAGGCATTGAGTCATAAACAGGCGATTTCCTCTCAAGCCGCTGTTTTCACTGGTCAGGCAAAACATCCTCCTCTGCAAACCAACACAAAGTACACTAGACCTCTTAATATATTAGCAAGTCCCCTTCAGCGCTTCAAAGATCCTTACTATCCAGAAAAACCTTCAAACCCCCAATCAGCACAGACATGTACAGTCTTTATGGTCAATGTCCCTGTTAGATTTGGGGGTCTCTAGTTGGCAGAGGTATGTACCTTTGTCCAAATAGGGACCCTTGAGTCTAGTCAGGGAAAGTAGGTACACTCCCGAAATAACCCCTGCTCACCCTCTTGGTAGCTTGGCACGAGCAGACAGGCTTAGTTCAGAGGCAGTGTGTAAAGCATTTGTGAACACATACAGTAATCAAGTGACAACACTACAAATGGACACCACACAGGTTATATATTTATAAAAATAGGTATACTTTATATAGATTTATCACAAGACCATAAACGACAAAAATAATCCACAATACTGTTAAGAATACTTAGTTCTGATCAAAAAGGCTTAATTCAAGGTTCTGTGCGAGTCGGTAGCCTCCTCCGGCTACGGCGATGTCGAGAACAAACAGAGTCTAACAAATCCAGCTGACCGCGTCGAGACGGGCCAACACAGCGTAGACAGACTCGGTCACAGTACCTTTTACTTGAAGCGGCAGGCACGGGCGTGCGAGCCGGATGGCTGTTCGTCGCGGTCGCGATGCAAAAATGGAAGCGTTGCAGGACGCGTTGTCCCTCGATGCGGTGCAGGCAGCGGCTCGTTGACGTCGTCGAGACGGAGTCGGTGAGACCAGGGCCGTGCGTTGCAGGGCGAGACGGTGCTTCGATGCGGTGCTGGCAGGTTGCGGTGCGGCGACGGAGCCGGATTCAGGAACTGGCGTCGATCAGTCCGGACAGCGGTGCGAGTCGGGCGGTGCGTCGCAAAGCGTGCGAGCGGTGCCCAACTCCGGTGCGGTCACAGGACTCGAACTCAGCAGCAGTGACCGTGTCGGTCGGACCAGTTCGATTCGGCGTAGCGAAGCGTTGCAGGACGCGTTGTCCCTCGATGCGGTGCAGGCAGCGGCTCGTTGACGGAGTCGGTGAGACCAGGGCCGTGCGTTGCAGGGCGAGACGGTGCTTCGATGCGGTGCTTGCAGGACACCGAGTCGGTCGTGAGAGTCGGTCACAGCTCCCTACCTCTGTAGCCACTGAAACAGAGTTTCCAGCAGCAATTCACAAAGGGGGTGAAGTCCAATGGTCCTGGGACTTCGGTCAGGGGGCAAGCTCTCTTCCAAGCCCTTGGAGATCCTTCACAAGTTGATGAAAGTCACAGCAAAGCAAAAGTTCCTTTCTCCTCTCTTTGGCAGTCAGGCAAACCACTGCAGGCCAATCCCCCAAGCAGCACTTCAGGCTTAGGGATAGTTTCTCCTCAGTTTCTTCTTGGTTCCGCTCCTCAGTAAAGGTTTCTTCTTGTTCCCAAAAGTGATCTAATCTTCCTGGGGTCTGGGTGCCCCTCTTATACCCTGATTCTCTTTGTTCTCTGGAGGCAGAGAGGCCTCTGCCTAGTCCAAAACCAGTTCTGGTCAGTCCTGGAGCACTTTGTTTTTCTGACTCCTTCTTTCCTTTCAGAATGTGGGGCAGAGTGCTCAGCCGCCCGGCAGGAGGTGGAGCCAGCATTGTGGAAGGCAGGCACAGCCCTATTCAGACCCAGGTGCAACTCCTCCCTCCACTCTGGATGCAGATCTTTCTATTCAGCCCTGCGCTGACTCACCCTGTCTCCGGTAGCCACCCCCAGCCCCTGTCACTCAATCTCCAGACAAGGAATACACAACCTAGCAGAGGCAGGCTTGGATAGTTAGGCAAGAAAATACCCACTTTCTAAAAGTGGTATTTTCGAACACAGAATGTTAAAACCAACTTCACTAAAAGATGTATTTTATCATCCTGAGTTCAGGCATACTAAATTCGTTTTTCTACCATGTTCCCTGGGTCAGTTCTGACTATAAGGTGTAATAGTCAGTCTGCCCATTCTGGCCTATGGGGAGCAGGTAGCCTTGCAATAGTGAAAAACGAAAATGGCTGTAATTCACTATTAGGACATGCCACACACACCAGGGCATGTCCTACCTTATACTTACAATGCACCCTGCCCTAGGGCCTACTTTAGGGGTGACCAACATGCAGTAAAGGGAAGGTTTTAGGGACTGGTAAGTGGGTGTACTCACCAAGTCGACATGGCAGCCCTAGGCTGCACACAGGCTCTGCGATGGCAGGCCTGAGACACATTTTACCAGCCGCTTCTGTGGGTGGCACAACCAGTGCTGCAAGCCCACCAGCGGCATTGGATTTACAAGCCCTGGGCACACTGAGTGCACTGTACTAGGGACTGACAAGTAAACCAATCATCCAATCATGGAGTCACTAATACATATATCAATTAACGATAGGGAGCACTTGCACTTTGGCACTGATTAGCAGCGGCAAAGTGCCCATGAGCATCTAGTCCAGCAAAAACATATCGGCAACAGTGGAGGCATTACGAAAAAATGGAAGGGAGACCCACGCCAAGGATGCCAGGTCTAACACGTGTCCCCTCCAGCTGAAATGTGGGGAGAACTATCCTACCCCTAGGGAGTTCTCATCGCTAAGGCGGAAAAATCTGGACAGTCCATCAGCATTGGCGTGTTCTGTACCAGGGCGGT